>CM062804.1:929353766-929953766 GCA_031772625.1 Pinus tabuliformis
ATAAAAGTAACCTAATAGAAGTTACCTTGGCAACAGGAGAAAAAATATCACCAAAATCAATTCCCAGCACCTGGGAATAACCTTTTGCTACCAACCGAGCTTTGTATTCTCTCCACCTTCCCTTCTGCATTTGTCTTCTTTTTGAACTCCATTTGCTGCCAATTGGGTTTCCTTCCAGCCGGCAACTCCACCAATCCCAAGCCTCATTTTTGTGCAAAGATGCCATTTCATCAACCATGACCTCCTTCTAGAGTTTTTCCATCCTCTGAATCTACTGCTTCCTTCACAGTTCTGGGATCATCATTAGTAATAGACAAAGCAAAATTTGAACAGAAAGCAGAAGGAATATACCTTTCTGGCTGCCTTCTTTCTCGAACTGATCTTCTCACAGCCAGAGTTTGTGGCTTTTCATCTTCTGATTCCTCCTCTGCTGCAGAGTTTGATTCTTCCTCCTTTAGCTCAAACTCTATCTTCTCAGGTTCCTTTGGTTGGACTTCATGTTTAATAACATATTTTACCTCTCTGAATACCACATCTCGGCTGTACACAACATTCCGTGTGACTGGGTTCCAAAGCTTATAACCATTTAAACCATCCTTATACCCAATAAGGATGCACTTTTCAGATTTTACTATCCAACTTGGTTCGTTTCTCCTTTGGAACATGTACATATGCATCACATCCAAATACCCTCAGATGTGAAAGAGAGGGTTTCTTACCAGTCCATACTTCTTGTGGAGTCTTATCCTCCAACGCTGATGAAGGTGACCTGTTGACCAAGTAACATGCAGTATCACACCGCCTCTGCCTAGAATTCTTGTCCAAACCCGGCACCACTGAGCATGCTTCTGCCCTTTCCATCAACATCTTGTTCATTCTTTCTGCGATATCCATTTGCTGTGAGGTTTATGGGAGTAGTCTTCTGCCATGCTATACCACACTTCTTACAGAATTCTTCAAATTCCTTACTGCAAACTCTCCACCATTATCTGTCCTCAGCACCTTTATCTTTCTCTGTCTGATTTTCCACCAGAGCCTTAAATTCTTTAAACCTATCAAAGACTTCATTATTTCTTCTTAGGGAAATATATCCATGTATTCCTTGAGTTGTCATATATAAATGATACATAGTACATAGACTTACCAGTGATGGAACCTTCACAGGTCCAAACACATCACTGTGCACAAGCACTAATATCTGTTTCACCCTCTAGCAACAAAGGGGGAAACTCACCCGATTCTGCTTCCCATATACACAAATTTTCACAGAAATCAAATCCAGAGAGCTATTACTCATACCTTCTACCATAACCTTTACCATGGTATTTTTGAAGGCCCTTCTCTCCAATATGTCCAGGCCTTTGATGCCACAACTTGGTCTTCTCTCCAGAGCCACTAGATTTTCAGCTCCACTTTCAGGAACCACAGAACTGTTGCACCCATCAACAACAATGCTACCTTGTAGCTTGTACAGAGTTCCATTTCGAACTCCCCGCATCAATACCAGTGCTCCCGAACCATCTTGCAGGTATCCTTCTCGAACACTGTTTTTACACCTGCATCATCCAACTTTCTTACAGAAATCAGATTTCTGGCCAATGCAGGAATATAGAACACCCGGAAGTGTTCTAACCCTTCCACCTTGCAACTTCAACTTTACTTTTCCGCGACCAATGATTCTAGCCTTCCTATCATCTCCTAAGAAGACATCACCACCATCGTATTTCTCATACTCGCAGAACCACTCTCTATGGGGAGTGAAGTGAAAGGATGCGCCTGAGTCAATCAACCATACCTCATGATCTACATGTGTACTTGAAGAAGCCGAGTACACATCCCCACCTTCATCTGAGGTGGTTTTCACCTCTACAGAAGGAGCATCATCAGATCCCTTTCCTTTATCAGGAGCTTTAGATTTACAGTCCCTTTTGAAGTGCCCTTCCTTTCTGCATTTCCAGCACACCACCTTTACAGGTTTTCCTGAATCTCCCTCTAGATTTAGATCTCCCACTCGATGACTTATTTTTGTTTCTATTCTGGGACTGTCCTCGTACAGACAAGGCATCACCATTCTGGCTCTCCATATTTTTCCGTCTCATCTCCTTCGTCAGCAAGGCTGAGACTATTTCATCAAACTGCAAAGCAGTTGCATTGCTACCTATTGCAATAACCAGACTATCCCACGAATCTGGTAGAGAACACAACAAACTGATGCACTTATCTTCATCTAAAATTTTAATATCAAGAGACACTAACTGACTTACCACAGTATTAAATGCATTCAGATGCTCTGTCACCGAGTCTCCATCTTTCATCGTCAGGTTATACAGCTTTTTCCGCAGGAACAGTTTATTCACCAGCGACTTAGATTGGTACAAAGTCCCTAACTTGTCCCACAAAACCTTCGCCATAGCTTCCCCTGATACATTTAGCAATACTGATTCTGAGACACACAATCGTATTGTGCTCTTTGCCTTCCAATCCAACTTCTTCCATTCTTCATCGGTCACTCCCGTTGGTTTAGTACCTGGATCTACCATGATCCACTAATCTTTATCCACCAACAAATCCTCCATCTTGAGTTTCCACAACTCAAAACTCTGACCATTGAACTTCTTGATCTCTATCTTTCCGCTGCTCGCCATCTTCTTTCACCACCAAAATCAATCTCGCAGATCTCCCACTAAACAGGGTCTACCACAGGCCCGAGCGAAACCCCTCAGCAACAAAGGCATCCCCTTGAAGCCAAAACAGCTCTGATACCAAATGTAGGTTTTAACCCTGTACAGAAATTACCTGCATACGAATTCAAAAAACACAGAAAATAAACAATGCGAGAGCATAACACATAAAACACATATACACAAAGATTTTCCCCTGGGTCCCAAAACCAGGACTACCAGCTTGATTTTTCATTATATTCCTTTCAATGTTACAATACATATTTATACATGCTGAAGCATCCAATACCATGGACCGAAAACCATCACGTCCAAAACCATGGACCGAAAGCCATAGGTAGGTTCGCCCAACCTAATATAGGGTCCAAAATTTTTTTTTCTCGGGGTGTTGCCCCGGACCTCATAGAGGGGGGCTACCCGCCCCCCTCAAACCCCTCGGACAGGGGGGGCTGCCTCCCCCACCACTGTGCAATCGGCGCAACGAAGGGGGGCTCCGCCCCACCCCCCCCCCCCCCCACCCCCCCAACCCCGGTTCACTACGTGGGTTACTCGTGGAAAGAATATAACACAACCCAACAAATGCCCCAATTCCTACCACACTACTTGTTAGAGGTTGAAATTTGGAGAATGAAATCAAGTAAGGAATGAGAAATTTTATATTGATCATGAATCCAGAAACCAAGATTGGGTTGTCCTAAAGATTGAATAGTCATGGGATTGACAAGATTTGAAAGTGACTGAAGGAACAAATTGCTTCCCCAGTGTTAGTGTCAGTCTTTCCAGCCTTCCTCCAGTGATCAAATATGCTCTTACAAAGTGATCTTAGAGTGTCAAGGTCAAATTTTGTCATTTCAAAGAGTTTTCAAGCAAAATTTGGTCACTAGGCATTAGGTCTAGGGTTTGCTTTAACTCCTTCTAAAGTTGTCAAATGTCGGTCCATGTCATTATTCAACTGAGTCTATCATCATTCATAGGGTTTTCATTATCATCTCAGTGTCTAATGAGTCATTTTACACCTTGTTCATGCTTCAGTTGTGCCTTGGCAAGGTCATTTCCCTCTCCTAGGGTTTTGAAAGCCAATTTCTCTTGGACGGTCAAGTCATCGGCAAAACTTGTATCCAGATGTTCATACACCTTCCCCTATCCTTAAAATACCCTATCAAATGCTTCCCATCCCTTAGATCCCCCAAATTCCTCATTTTTGCACAAACCCTAATTTCTAGCTACAACCTGGCAATTTTCTAGGTTGGCCTGTGTTTTGCCATTTTGGACCCCTTCCCCTCGCTCAATCTCTGAGTTTCTACTTTCCCCTACTTCCTAACATCCCTCCCCACTCCCAAAAATTTCCCCAAGAATTTAGAAGCCCCCTATACCCTTCATTTCGCTCCATTTCGACAAAATTCCTTGTTTCACACATCGGGACAAGTCGCACTCAAATGATGTTCCAGAGCAATAAAAGATTAATTTTGGAAAACTGAGAGAGGTTTTTGTCCATAACATGCCAAAGAAGAAAAACCTCTTTCACGTTTTGTACAGGTGTCATGGTTTTAGAGAAATGTCAAAATTGCAATCGCCAGATCCAAGGCGGTTGGTCAAAGCACAAAAACGAAGAAAAAGGTCCGACCCCCTCCACATCTTGGCCGAGGCTTCCTTGAAGGAGCATGGAACTAAATAGCCTAGCCACAGCACAAATCCCAAGAAATTTTGAGCATTTTGGGTAAATTTTGTTTTTTTCGGTTTTTTTAGGTTTTTACAGGTTTTCTCCATTAACGGGTCTCACCCCCCGCGCGACCCTTTCCTGGCAACTCCATTTGCAAAAACTCAGCATTTCCAGATTTTTCATGAGAAGTTACATATGCTCATCCATGGACAAGAGATTTTATGAAGTTTTGGGCCTCCAGAAAGTCAAAAAACAAGCAAAAAATGACTTTCTGCCACATTTTTGAGACACAGAAATCAGTCTTGGGAGATTGCAATTTTGGAGGGGCAAATGACCACCAAATTCAGAAATTCCAGTTGGGTTGGAAAGTAGACTCACAGAACTTTCCAACAAGCCTACTCTTGCTCAATTTGGACACCTAGAAGTTCCCCAAAAGTGGTCCCAAAGGCGCGCGACCCGTCAGGCAGAGGCGCGCGACCCGTCAGGCAAATTTCTCCAAATTTCAGTGTACAGCTCAGAAAAACGCAGTTTGACCCTGTTTGAATTTTTGGGGTGGATTATTATCCTCTTTGATGTAATTAATGTAATTTTTTTGACACTTTTTACACTTATGTACCTCTTCTAGAAGATTCATTCATGAAAAGGTGAAAATTAAATGAATGAATTGGTTTCCTAGCTTATAGAGGCAAGTTGTTTTGACTGCCTAGTTTGTAGTGCTTAGTTTAGAAGTGGTTGAAACAACTCCTAGGATAGTGAGCTCGACCCATGGAGGCAGGGAAAGAGGTTAGATGATCTATATTATGTACTTTCTTGCTCATTTTCATGGTTGGACTCTGGAGGGAGAAGCTCTTATTGTATTACTCACTGTATCTCTGCAATTTTTGGCAAAGGAAGACCAGGGTTTTGCAGTCCTTTTTGGGATTCTTGTGGTCACATGTATTGATGGTGTGTTTCTCTTTGTACTTGTAAGTGTGTTATGTGAATCATTTCCTTACTTTTCCTTCTGCACATTAGGCAAATGAAGTGTTAAAGTAGAACTCATGACTGTCATGCTCTGCTTTTAAGTTTGCTTAATATCAATGTTTTCGACTGTTTAAAGGGAATTCAAGGTTATTGCTTGCTCTTTTTAACTCCTCATCTGTCATTCTTAATCATCCACCTCAACCAAAGGCATCAATACTATCTCCTACCTCGCCCCAAAGAACCCCCTGCAGAAACTGTGTCCAATCCCCGCACCCAAAATTGCCACCTCCTCAATTTGCCACCAAAAACCCTAAAAATCCCAAATCAACCCTTTGATCAGTTTACTAGCCTAAAATCAGTGTTACCCTATTGGTTATCTCGCCCATTGAAGATCTTTATTGAGATAGACCGGAGAGAGCCCTCTCCTGCCCTGTAGGGCTAGCTACGAGGCTAAGTGGTTTGATGTTGCCTTGAGGTTTACCTTTCTCAGCCTGAGGTGAAATTTCAAGCGCTAACACCCAGTATGGTCACCAAAAGATGTTGATGATTGTTTAAGTTTGGTAAAACTCTAACAATTCAACTCCTAAAATATTGTTATCACAACGAGATAATGAGAGTGTTCTTAGAATTTACAACTACAACCTGAATGTTTTTGGCTTTTTTTTTTTAATGTTTTCAGAAAAGGTTTATATTATAGGAACAAGAAATTTATATTAACAAAGAAATGAAAATATATATGTCAAATAAAATATTTGCAGTACAGAAAATAAACAAAAAGAGATAAAAACATAAAATAAAAATCAGATTCAGTTAAAGCAGTGAGCTAGTGAGAATTCGAGTTTGATAGCCCTAATTATGTAGAGCATAAGTTGTGATAAATAATAGGAAGCAAAGAGAGGCTGTTGTGATTGTTGGAAATACTGGGGGGGGGGGGGGGGTGAATCAGTATTTCTTTCTTGTTGTTCTTGTTGTTACCAAAAGCACATATATAGATATATATATATATATATATATATATATATATATATATATATATATATATATATATATATATATATATATATATATATATATATATATATATATATGGAACACAGAAATAGATAGCTGGAATTAATGCTTTTATTAACACAAAACAGTGCAATGAAATAAATACAATATATAAATATAGCTGGTTGCAATTAGTTGCCAAGCTCCAACTTGGACTTCAGTGAGGCTCCAACCTCCAGAGCACCAACTCTGTCTTGCAATAGTTTTGCACTTAGGAGCACCAACTCCCAAGGATTTCAATCATGTTCAGTTTTGAGGCTCCAACCTCTTGGGCTCCAACCCAAACCTGAAATAAACTGTTCTGCTGCCGTTCTCTGCTCCCAAGCCTGCTGAGCTTCTGCTTTTCTCCTATTCTCTTGCTTCTCTGGCCTCTCCTGCCTCTTGCTTGTTCTTCGGCTTCCTCTCTCAGATTATGCATTCATCAATCGCACTTCACCTTGTTTTTCTATTTTTTATGTGTTTCAGACACCTCTGACTGTTCGTTTCCACCTTCCACTGCCTCTTTGGCTTCCTCCTCCATCGCTGTCGTTTCCTCTGACTCACTTGATTATTTGGCTTCCCTCCTTGGTCGTTGTGGCTTCCTCTGCGCTGGCTTTCCATGCCGCTTCCTGGCTTTACGGTTACCGAGTGTTAAAACTGTAACACAAGCCCATTTTTCCAATGATAACAAGCATCCATCATTTAACGGACATGCCACATCCTATCGCAATCACAATCAGCTTGATTCTTGCCTTTTGAGCTATCATTCAGGCTTCCTGAACCATCCAGAGCATCCCTTAGTGTATTGCTGCCTCCAAACGCTGTGCAAACCAAATATACAATTACACGGGAAATAGGAGTAAAAACAGGCAAAAAGGACTAAAGGGCAGACTTCAAAAAATATTACACCCACACCTAAACTGTATCGGATCCGCTCCTCCACAGTTTTATCGCAATCGACGCTTTAGTGTGGCAAGGCATCCATCATTTAATGGACATGCCACATCCTATCGCAATCACAATCGGCTTGATTCTTGCCTTTTGAGATATCATTTAGGCTTCCTGAACCATACGGAGCATCCCTTAGTGTATTTCTGCCTCCAAACGCCGCACAAACCAAATATACAATTACACGGGAAATAGGAGTAAAAACAGGAAAAAAGGACTAAAGGGAAGACTTCAAAAAATATTACACCAACACCTAAACTATTTCGGATCCGCTCCTCCACAGTTTTATCGCAATTGGTGCTTTAGTGTGGCAAGGCCTCATAATATATGCGATATGTGATGGATGCGATGATAGATTAACTCATATTGCAATGTGCAGTGGGTCCGCGTGGATATGTATCGCAATTGTGAGTTTCCCTTGGCTGAGGTCTGATGCGACATCGCTAATTGCTATCGGCGATCGCAATGGACCGCTTGACACATTGTAACTCCGCTCCCGAAGTGCCGATGCGATATACATCAGCAATCGCAAGTCGCAAGGGTTCAGGGCTCGATGTTAACATAGAAAACTCTCTTATAGCAATGCGATATTATGTGCCGGACCGCCGATTAGCGCTGTCGCCGATATACATATATATGCCGATATATATCTATATAATATATATATTATATATATATTATATATATATATATATTATATTTTATTTATATGCTATATATATATATATATATATATATATAAAACTTTTCTGCTGATAGTGTGTTTGCCATATATTTATGCTTTGGCCTTCGTTTGCCCTCTGATAGTGTTAAATGCCATATAACTATGTTTTTTGCTGCCGATGGGTAAATACATATATATACAAGTCTTTCTGTCTTCAATAGAGTGAATGCATGTATATATATGTTTTTTCCGCCAATGGGTAAATACATATATATACAAGTCTTTCTGCCTTCGATAGTGTGAATGCATGTATATATATGTTTTTGCCGCCGATACATGAGGTTGTGGCATATATATGATATGTCCTCCCGATAGTGTATTCCTTTGGCATATATGGCCCCCGAACGTTGTTTAAATGCATGCATATATATATATATATATATATATATCTGAGTTTTGCTCCCAATGGTGTATTCCACCTGCATATACACTATAATCCTCCTGATGGCTCTGTTTGCTTCCTCCAATGGCTCTATCTGCTTTGTGCTCTGTTAGCTCCTCTGGTGGCTCTGTTTACTCTATGCTCTATTAGTTCCTCTGGTGGCTCTGTCTGTTCCTCTTGGCTCCATCTGCTCCTCAAATATTGCCATTGCCATTTGACATCAACAATCTGTGTCGAACAATCTCCCCTTTGTGATGGAAATATTCAATCTCCCCCTTTGACATCAATGGCAAAGGAATGCATACAGACTCCCCTTGTCAAACTTCTCCCCCTGTCCTGCTACATCTTTATGAATGAACTTGAGTGATGATAAAGATATAACCCCCATCTTTTGACGCATATGTTCGAATGCTTCTCGAGGAAGAGGTTTTGTGAAAATATCAGCTATTTTCTCCTTAGTACTGATATATTCCAGGACGATGTTTTGTTCAGCTACTTGCTCACAGAGGAAATGATACTTGATTGGTATGTGTTTGGTCCTTGAGTGCATCACTGGATTTTTGCTGAGACTGACAGCGCTTTTGTTGTCACAATAGATGGTAATCGGTTGATCAGTACATATGTCGACATCTTTTAGATCTTCCTTCATCCATAGTATTTGAGTACAACAGTCTGCTGTAGCAATATACTCGGCTTCGGCTGTGGATAATGATATGGATGACTGTTTTTGCTAAGCCAGGATACTAAACAGTCTCCTAGGAAGAATGCATTTCCATTAGTACTTTTCTGATCATCTACACTTCCAGCCCAATCAGCATCGGTGTATGCAGTTACAGTCAGTGTAGAGCTCTTAGGGTACCAAAGACCGAAATCAGGAGTTCCTTTCAGATATCTGAGAATCCTTTTTACAGCTAATAAATGGGATTGTTTGGGAGCAGATTGAAATCTTCCCACCATTCCTACTGCCTGCATTATGTCTGGTCTTGTAGCTGTTAAGTATAGAAGGGCTCCAATTATTGACCTATAGTGAGTTGCATCTACTGGAGGGGAGTCATCATCTTTGCTCAATTTGCAGTTTGTCATCATAGGTGTGCTCATGGGTGCACAGTCCTCCATTCCATATCTTTTGAGCATGTCTTTTAGATATTTGGTTTGAGATATACACAATCCTGCTCTGGTTTGAGATACTTGAAGTCCAAGGAAGTGAGATAGCTCTCCTATCATTGACATATCAAACTCTTTTGACATGTTTTGAGAAAATTCATGGCTCATTTCATCATTATTGCTAGCAAAAATCAGATCATTGACATAAACAAGAGTAACTAGTAACTTACCTTCATCTGTCTTTATGTATAGATTACTTCCAGCCACTCCCTTTTTGAAGCCTTATTGTTGTAGATAGTGATCCAATCTTGCATACCAAGCTCTAGGAGATTGTTTCAACCCATATAAAGCCTCTTTCAACTTACAGGCTAAGTCCTTTCCTGCTGTTAGATCAAACCCTTCGGGCTACTCCATGTAGACTTCTTCCTTGAGTTCCCCATTTAGAAATGTTGATTTCACGTCCATTTGATAGATTTTGAATCCTTTTGAGCAAGAAAATGCCAAGAACATCCTCATAGCTTCCATATGGGATATTGGTGCAAATGTCTCTTCAAAGTCAATTCCTTCAATTTGTGAATAGCCTTTGCAGACAAGCCTTGCCTTGTTTCTGATAACCTGTCCTTCTTCATTCATTTTAGTTTTGAACACCCATTTGGTTCCTATTGTGTTTTTTTCCTTTGGACAAGGTACCAGCTCCCATGTCTCGTTCTTTTCAATTTGGGACATTTCTTCTTCCATGGCTTTTACCCAATGAGGATCCTTACTTGCTTCTGCAAATGTCTCTGGTTCTATCAGAGATAGAAGAGCAATAACGTTTCTCTTTGGTGTGATTGTCATCCTTCTTCGGGTTTGCATCCCTTCATCTCTATTGCCAATAATCTGCTCTTCAGGATGATATTTCTGGATAAATTTCATCTTTGAAGGGGTATGAGGTGGTTCTTTCTCCTCTTCTTCTTCTTCCTCATCTATTTCTTCTTCTTCAGGTTCTTCTTCTTCAATGAGAAGATCATCTTCATGTTCTTCAATTTCTTTTTTTGGAAGGTCTTCATCAATCTTTACATCAATGCTTTCCACTATTTTCTTCAGTCGAAAATTGTAGCACTTGTAAGCCTTGCTCCGTGTAGAGTATCTAAGGAATATCCCTTCATCAACCCGGGAATCAAACTTTCTTGGTGAGGCATCATTGATTTTTATGAAGCACTTGCTTCCAAAGATCTTGAAGTACTTCACTGAAGTAGGTCTTCCTTTCCAGACCTCATAAGGAGTTTTTTCACAATTTGGTCTTAATTGAGTTCGATTCAATGTATAGACAGTTGTCCCTACTGCTTCTCTCCAGAATTTTGGCTGCAATTCTACTACTAATAACATTGTTCTTTCCATTTCTTGGACTGTTCGGTTTCTTCTTTCAACTACCCCATTTTGCTGAGGTGTTTTGGAAGCAGAGAATTCCATTTTAATTCCACGAATATTACAGAATTCACTAAACTCGTTTGATGTGAATTCTCCCCCTCTTTCTGTTCTGAGGCACTTAATTTTTGAATCTTTTTCATTTTCTACAAGGGCTTTTAGATTCTTAAAACACTCAAAAGTTTCAGATTTATACTTTATAAAATATATCCACATCATTCTAGTATAGTCATCAACAAATAATAGAAAGTACCTTTCTCCTTGGAGTGCCTGATTTCTAGTTGGTCCACACAAATCAGCATGGATGATCTCCAAGGGCTTTGATGTAGAGAGCTCCTTTGTCTTGTGGCTGGTTTTGGTTTGCTTTCCATGTTGACATGGACCACATACTCCTTGATTTGGTTTGAACAGCCTTGGGATGTCTCGTACAACTCTAATCTTGCTGATATTGATCAGATTTTCGAAGCTTGTATGTCCAAGTCGCTTGTGCCACAACCAACTTTCATCTGTCTGACTTAGGTAGCATTTATTTTCTTGAATCTTATTCATAATTTAAATGTTTTTTGGTGTTCTAACCCCTTTCACCACAAGTTCGCCTGAGTAAGAGTTCCTTATTTCACAGTCTTTGGTGCTGAAGACAACCTTATGTCCTTGATCATAGATTTGGCTGACACTCAAGAGATTGTGTTTGAGCTCGTCTACCAGCAGAGCATATTGAACTTTTCCTTTTCCATTGATCAGAGTAACAATTCCTTTTCCCACAATTTTGGCAGATCCACTTCCAAAGGACACATTCCCTTCCTTTTTGGTCAATGAGACAAACTTCCTTTTGTCTCCTGTCATGTGTCTGGAGCACCCACTATCCACAAACCAATGATTTCCATTATTTTGAGCATATAGAGCTAGGCCGCATTTATCCATGTTGGAATTCTTACTACTCGTATTTCTTCCTTTGAGTGGGCATTTTTGTTCATAGTATCCATTATTGTAGCAGACTGAGCAAATCAGATCAAATGTGGTTAAGGGATCAAATGAATTGAAGGTTTCGATTTGTCCTGCCTTTTGGGGGCATATGAATTGATTATTCAATCCTTTAGCTTTGGAATTTCACTTCTGCGAGCCATGCAATGTCTGGCTTGATGACCGAAGTTTTTACAGTGAAAACAGTGTCCAAGAAAGATGGTTTTGTACCTATTGTAGCAGCCATGATTTGAGTCGATTTCCTTCCTGGGAATTACTCCTGCCTCATTCTTTGGATTTGAGATGGGCCCTTGGTGGAATACAGGTTTGTATTTGCTGTAGTATCCATGATTCGACTCCACATTCTTCTTTGGAGTAATTCTCTCTTCATTCTTTGGATCTGGGATGCGCTTTTGATAACATACTTTTTCTTCTTTTGGATTGCTGGAAAGTGCATCGACATAGCTTTTCGCACTATTCTTAGTGCTTGAGGATTCTCCTTTAAAAGCTATTCCAGACATGTCATGTTGAGGTTTTTGACTTTTTAGAATAGTCTCAAGTATTTGAGAGCTTTTACAGCCCTTTTTAATTTGCTCCAACTCCTTTCTCAGAGACACTATTTCGGCTTCACGTTCTTCGCAAGTCTCTTCTTTTTCTTTTAGCTTTGCTTCCAAGAGATCTTCTCTCCTTCTTGTTTCCTCGTTTTCCGCTTTGAGAGAAATGATTTTATTTCGTAGTTTCTCGTTTTCTTCAATGGCACTTATTAACAGTTCATCTACATTTCCTTCCAGCCCTAAGTCATCATCATTTGTGAATGCCATGAATAATGTTTCTTGGCTTTCATCATGGTCACTTTCCTCATCTAATTTCTTTTTGATGACCATAAATTCATCCTCATCAGACTCATCTTTCTTAGAGAAGAAGTTCTTCTTATTGAACCCTTTCATTTTGTGTGCCATTCTTTTAGAATTTCCTTCATCATCACTATCATGTTTATGAGGACATTTTGCTGCATAATGACCTATTTTTCTACACTTAAAATAGATAAGAGGGTACTTTCCTTTAAGCTTAGATCCTTTCTTCAGCTTTCATACAAATTGATCCAATTCGGATTCCACATTGGACTCATCACTACAGTCATTCCTTTCTTTCCCCTTCTTTGATTTTGAAGCCTTGAATGCTGCATCTTTGGAGCTTAGGCCACCTTTCCTCATCTCATAGGCAGTGAGGATTCCATGGAGTTCATCCATATTGAGAGTATCTAGATCCTTTGCTTCTTCTATGGCGCTTATTTTGGATTCAAATCTGTCTAGAATAGATCTTAATACCTTTTGAACAATGGTACTTTCTTCAATTTTTTCATCCAATCCTTTAAGGGAGTTTACCACTTCAGCTACTCGGAGGAGGTATGTTGCAATATCTTCTTCATCTTCCATCCTCAGACTTTCAAATTGTCTTTTTTTGAGTTTGAAGCTTTGCTTTCTTGACTTTTGAGTCTCCATCGTATAAGCCAACTAGCTTATCCCACATTTCTTTGGCAGAGTTACAATTCATTAATTTTGTAAACTTTGAATCAATGATTCCACTAGTGATGGAGTTCAAAGCTTTTGAATTTGCAATGTAGGCTTTCCTCTCATCTTGATCTCTTGGAAGAGTGGTAGGCATATGGTACTCATTTTGAACAACCAGACTTCAGGTCCAAGGGACATTAGGTAGTAGGTCATTCTCTTTTTCCAGAAACCAAAGTTAGTGCCATCGAACAGAGGAGGTCTTCTTGATGCTTCGTGATTTCTCATCATGGATGCAGATCCTTCTTCAAGCTTTTAGGCTAGTATGAAGAAGCCTGATTTGATACCAATTGTTGGAAATACTGAGAGGGGGGGGGGGGGTGAATCAGTATTTCTTTTTTGTTGTTCTTATTGTTACCAAAAGCACATATATATATATGGAACACAGAAATAGATAGCTGGAATTAATGCTTTTATTAACACAAAACAATGCAATGAAATAAATACAATATATAAATATAGCTGGTTGCAATTAGTTTCCAAGCTCCAACTTGGACTTCAGTGAGGCTCCAACCTCCAGAGCACCAACTTTGTCTTGCAATAGTTCTGCACTTAGGAGCACCAACTCCCAAGTATTTCTATCATGTTTAGTTCTGTGGCTCCAACCTCTTGGGCTCCAACCCAAACCTGAAATAAACTGTTATGATACCGTTCTCTACTCCCAAGCCTACTGAGCTTCTGCTTTTCTCCTACTCTCTTACTTCTCTGGCCTCTCCTGCCTCTTACCTGTTCTTCGGCTTCCTCTCTCATAGATTATGCATTCATCGATCACACTTCACCTTGTTTTTCTGTTTTTTATGTGTTTCAGACACCTCTAACTGTTCGTTTCCACCTTCCACCACCTCTTTGGCTTCCTCCTCCATCACTGTCATTTCCTTTGACTCACTTGATTATTCGGCTTCCCTCCTTGGTCACTGTGGCTTCCTCTGCACTGGCTTTCCATGCCGCTTCCTGTCTTTACGGTTACCGAGTGTTAAAACTGTAACATAGGCCCATTTTTCCAATGATAACAGACATCCATCGTTTAACGGACATGCCACGTCCTATCACAATCGCAATCGGCTTGATTCTTGCCTTTTGAGCTATCGTTCAGGCTTCTTGAACCATCCAGAGAATCCCTTAGTGTATTGCTGCCTCCAAACGTTGTGCAAACCAAATATACAATTACATGGGAAATAGGAGTAAAAATAGGCAAAAAGGACTAAAGGGCGGACTTCAAAAAATATTACACCCACACCTAAACTGTATCGGATCTGCTCCTCCACAGTTTTATCGCAATCGGCGCTTTAGTGTGGCAAGGCTTCATAATATATGCGATATGTGATGGATGTGATGATAGATTAACTCATATTGCAATGTGCGGCAGGTCCGCGTGGATATGTATCGCAATCGGGAGTTGCCCTTGGCGGAGGTCCGATGCGACATCGCTAATCGTTATCGGTGATCGCAATGGACCACTTGACACATTGTAACTCCACTCCCGAAGTGCTGATGCGATATACATCGGCAATCGCAAGTCGCAAGGGTTCAAGGCTTGATGTTAACGCAGACCACTCTCTTATAGCGATGCGATATTATGTGTCAGACCGCCGATTAGCATTGTCACTGATATACATATATATGCCAATATATATATATAAACTTTTCCGCCGATAGTGTGTTTGCCATATATATATGCTTTGGCCTCCGTTTGCCCTCCGATAGTGTTAAACGCCATATAACTATGTTTTTTGCCGCCGATGGGTAAATACATATATATACAAGTCTTTCTGCCTTCGATAGTGTGAATGCACGTATATATATGTTTTTGTCACCGATACATGAGGTTGTGGCATATATATGATATGTGCTCCCGATAGTGTATTCCTTTGGCATATATGGCCCCCGAACGCTGTTTAAATGCATGCATATATATATATATATATATATATATCTATATATATATAGATATAGATATATATATATCTGAGTTCTACTCTCGATGGTGTATTCCACCTGCATATACACTATAATCCTCCCAATGGCTCTGTTTGCTTCCTCCAATGGCTTTGTCTGCTCTGTGCTCTGTTAGCTCCTCTAGTGGCTCTATCTACTCTGTGCTCTGTTAGTTCCTCTTGTGGCTCTATCTGCTCCTCTTGGCTCTGTCTTCTCCTTGAATATTGCCATATTGACATCAATGACAATCTGTGTCCAACAGTGATAAAATGTACAATGAAAAAAAGATATGAAAAATAATAGAGTTGTAAAAACAATGGTTGATTTTATTAAATAATGAAAAAGTACAACAAAATCCTGAAAGTTGAACTTCTGTGAAAGCCTTTGACCAGTCTCAACACAAAATATTGTAATGTAAATCAGATCATATACAATAGCCTGGGAAACAATCAAGAATGATAGTTGATCGAAATCCTTCGTGCAAGAATAAATATGGGTAGCTTTCTTTCTATAGAAAGATAGTTGTTAGAACTAGTAAAACATAACAAAATATTCAAATAGCAATAAATAGGTTAGAAAAACAAAAGACACCTAAAAACAATTCCTTGGAAATATTAATGGAGTTGCCCTAATTTGTCTCCCCTTGGTGAAATAAGAATATTGTCACCATTAGGATTAGCTGCTAACTTATAATAAATTAAAATCAAAGGAAAATGAAAAAAAAATATTATATGGCATACCTCTCTTCACAATTCCCTCTCTCTGCCTTCATAGGTCCTTCCTCCTTTTAAAGGACTCCAAAACATTTTTGGGAAGTTTCCTTGTTTAAAAGATTATATTTAGTTTGATTTCTAATATGATTAATCACAAAGGAGGAGGAATGTTATAAAGGAAATAATTAATAAATTAGTTTATGATTTTTTTATTTTATTTTTTCGAATCTTATAGGTGGGACCCTTGTTCTCATTTGATTGGGTTTGATAATTTCTTTGTCTCAAATATATAACTAAAGAATCCATGTGACAAAAAATGTTCTCCACATAATTCCCAATCAAATCCATAATAATATAACATATCATATCAAAGCGTATATCTATGTTTCATGTATAACCAATTAAGATATATGCTACATCACCAAACTTTTCTCCACATATGAGATCAAGTCAAAATTATATTATCATCATGCAAATCATACCCTTGTATCTCCCAACGCTCCTTGTTTATCCAAAATCGTCATTCATATATATCAAATGTGCCATCAAAACACACACACATACACACATATAAGTAAAATAAAGTATCATAAGTAAAATAGAGTATCATAAATATCCATGTGTATGTGCAGTAAATAATATTCAACCAAAGTTGAAGTAATGCCATCATCATAAATCAATCCATCCATAGAAATAAATGAGTAACATCCATAAACATACCAAAAATAAACTGTAAGTATCCATGAACTATTGTCTTTTCCAGTGTGATGGAGAAAATCCCACATGTTGTTCTTCCCGTCGAGGATGAGATGTGATAGAGTATGATGAGCCATGTGAGGAATAAGAAAGAGTGATATGGGCTCTCTGTCTCTTTTCACTCATAATGTATTTAGGAATAATTACTTGTTTTGAAGACTTACCAATGGGACCAACAAGAAGAGTAGGTTTTATGGAGGCTTGATGAGCTGAATGAGGATGTTGACTGGTAGGTGTAGAAGGTTGTGGTGCTATGTAGGGAGAGTGAACTATACGTGAAGCAACATATTGTAAATGAGAAAGATGTGCCTCAAGAGGAGGAGGAGGAGGCAGTGAGACAATGGGCCTACCTTGAATTGAACGCAGAGGTTGTGCATTGATGGTAGCTTCCCAACCATCATTATTTGGGACAACAAGAGGAGCATATGCATGTGTTGGGATGAGAATAACAATGCTTGGTGCATGAGGAGAAGGAGGTTGATGTGGTTGATGTTGGGCTATAGGATGAGATTCAAGTTGAACTAAAAGATTTACCACAGCAGTACGAAGCAACTGTCTCAATTCCTATGAATCTACATTGAAATGTATTGAGACTCTTAACCTCATATCTCTTCTCGCCCCTATATTTTTATCTTTTTTCCACCCCCCTCTACCTCTTCCTCTTCCCCTATTCATGTTAATGAAGCTCATACTATAAATAAATTCATGGAATTACTTACAATTAATGAAAGATGTGGAATTCATCATTAACAAATGAACAATAATTAAGTTTGAAAAGAAAAAACAATAGAGGAACAAATTAAGAAGGAAAAGGGATGGAACTAACAAGTTTTCACAGTTAATTTGAAAGCTTGTTGAGGGATGATATAGCTCTATTTTTTTTAAATATACCTTTTTGACAGAGATAGAAAAAACAACTTCAGGACGATATCAACCCATCATGCATATATATATATATATATATATATATATATATATATATATATATATATATATATATATATATATATATATATATATATATTTTAACCACATGGTGAATCGGTAACTGCCAGTCCTAATCTATGGGAGGCCCAGGATCAATCCTCGTAGCTACCTCTATAACTCTAGGAGTACATCCAACCACCTGCAAGTCGGGTATACTAAGATCCTATGATTTTAGCAAGAGTAGACTCACGTGCCGCCAAGACGGGATTGGGGAATCCACCCCTTTAGCTTCCACCACAGCAGGTCAGTGTACTCAATGAGATTTGAACTTCGATCTCCCAGGCTTCACCCAAGTGACTTACGGTCAAACAACACATCACTGTACCCCATCATGCATATATATTATTATCATTATAATTTGCAGAGATAGGGATGTGACTATTTTCCCCTTTTTCGTTTACTTGTTGGTATGTATGGTTTGTTTATATCGTCAAACATAACAATACCATATGAAACAAAACATTGTGAAAACAATGTTAAAAACAATTGTGGATAGATTTGAACATAAACATGATATAATTCATAGAATCAATGCATATGACATGTCGAATAATTGAATTGGATCTATATATATACATATACATATACATATACATATACATATACATACATATATATATATATATATATATATATATATATATATATATATATATATATATATATATATATATATATATATATATATATATATATCAACATGACCAAGTATTTAAACTAACATTTAATAGAGATGGAGGTATAGCAGTAGTTGATTGGACACAATAATAGTTTTGATATTTCTTTTGATAATAGGGGAGGAATAAAAGACACTGCGCACAACATCACTGTGGTTTTTTTCTGAGGCTATATTGCTTCAAAGGCTCCCACGAACATAAAGTTGGATTAGTTTATAGTATGATTATGGTTTTAACAAATCCTTTTAAAATAATACAATAAACACATTTGTTTACCGCAACATTAAATGAAGATGAACAACTTAATTAACCTTGATATTATTAACAATGTGACGGTGATAAAACACTATAATGTGCATACCAATGTCACTCGGTATAAAGAAATGGAGTCTATTTTTATGGAACCCATGTAATTGAAATTTTTTGTATTATGACATAGGTAAGAGAACCTTCCTATCGCATCACAATAGGTCATACCAAGTATCAATTCAAACAAACTAAAGCCCAATGTTATGTTCTTGAGGGTTTCCTTAAGGGAATTGCACTATAATGCATAGGTTTTTTGAAGGAACAAAAAAAAAGAGGCCTTTGGAACCATGCATAAAGAATTCACAGAATGAACTAGACTTTGTTGTTAAAGAAGACAGGGACATGATTTTATTTTATGTTCAACAAGACAGTACAATTAACACTTTCTTTTAGACTAAAATGGTTGTGTCAGTGCAAATTCAAACTAAAAGGTAAGTGGAGCACATGCGGGAAGAAAACTTAGACTATGTCTGATTCATTAACATAATAAGACCATTAAAAACATACCTGGCAAATAACGTGCTCAAAGATTAAAAAAAAATCAATTGCTCAACCATAGTATTTACAATTTTCACCTCGTTTGTATAGTCTGGATGGGAGTTTTGCTAAATATTTATTGTAAAGTGATTGAACTCTCATAGATGCAACAAGGGAAGTTTTTGAAGTTTTTCAAATGGAATGGAAGTGCTGAGGTGATGGTGGAAGTGGCAAATAAATGCAACAATTTAGAGTGGAAAGGTGACATATCCAAAAATGAGCTACGAGTTGCCAAAAATAATGTAACATCTCCCATGTCAAGTCTTTCACCATTTAAACATGACTGAATAATAATATTCCATGGCCAGGGTTTGATGAGAGCAGTAATGACTTAGAAATACGATGGGATAGTCAAAACAAAATGCTACCAAAGCATGGAGGAGGACTTTTAATTTCAAAATTAATGTTATAATCAGAGAGCCAATGTGGAGGGTGAATCACTATAGAGTCAGGTGTGAGGGAGGCTTGAGTGGACCAATATGATTGTTAAGAGGAACCCATGTAGGTTTCCAAACTATTCTTCATAGGAGTCAATTAATATCCATTAAAAACATATCATGTCAACCATAACACGGTCATATAAAATAGTGTGCCAAATCCTACAACTGGTATACACATATTAATACAATTCCTCAAGCCAAACATTCATAATTGTCACCCAATGATAAAATTTTAATGAGATAAATCCACATTATACTTCGTTGATGTTCGATTGATCACATATACCAAGAGTTGTGGAAATGAATTGTCGAGCTCAACCATAATACATATATATAATATGTACATCATGCCCTTCCCTATAAGAGTTATACAATATATCACCAACATTTAAAACCATGATCCATGCCTTTGCATAATAGTGATAACCTCCTTTTAACATACATATATACCATGCATGAGATAGTATAACTAGTGAGCACTGGTATTTCACCAAGAATGTTGCAACTCCCAAGGGCCCCTCATCTCAAATTATCAACCTGGGGTTCGTACGAACTTCTAGGTGATAGTTCTATATGCAGAATAGATAGGATTCCACTCATGCCACCCTTAGTTGTGACATTAGATAAAAAAAAATTCAGACCCTTCCTCCTACTCAATTTAAATGAAAGCTTGCTGATAAAGGGATAATTAGAAATTGCTTCCAGCTATGAAAATATAAATTCCATTGACTCAACTTGTGAAATATTAACTAATCAATTCATGAAAGGGCAAAGGATAATATACTTAAATAAATAAAGCCATGTTATCTAGGGAAAATTTTAAGAACCCCCCCTAAATTTATAAATATAATAAATGGGCGAATCTCCATGGTATATAGGAAAAATGGAAGGCGATTTTATCAATAATATAATATGTATATATAATTTTTTGGCGAATCTCTCACCAGGCATGGTGAATATTTTACTCAATTATAAAATCTTGTAAGAGAGTCTTTCACTAAATAATAAAACTTTGTAAAGTCCTAGTGAATCTTAGCATAGGCTGCATGCTGGTTTAATTCCCCCATTTAAATAGGCTACATTCTAGGTGAATACCATGGGTCAATACCATGTGCCATTTTGGTGAATACTATGGGTCAATACCATGTGCCATTTTTATTTTTATTAATTCTAATATTAGGGTTAATAATGGTTTTTTGCATGGTATTAATAACAATCTATGGTATTTGTCCCATAGTATTTTGGCCATAGGTTTCACCTAAATATAACCCATTTTTTGAGTGTTCGTAAATATAAGGTGACTTATGGAGTAAATATAAAAAAATGTTTTATTTTTTTACCATACCTCTCGTTTATTTATATTTTTATTAATTTACCATACCTCTTTTACAAATATGGTATTTGGCCCATAGGATTCACTTAAATAAAACCTCTTTCTTGAGCCTTCATAAATAGAATGAGGGTTATGGACTAAATATAAAAAGAGGTTTTATTTATTTACGGTAAGTCTATTTTATTTATATTTTTATTTATTTACCATACCTTTTGAGTAAGTATAAAAAGACTTTTTATTTATTTACCATACCTCCACTTTACTTATATTTTTATTTGTTTACACCCTTACATGTATATAAGGTGACTTATGGAGTAAATATAAAAAATGTTATATTTATTTACCATACCTCTCATTTATTTATATTTTTATTAATTTACCATACCTCTTTTATAAATATGGTATTTGGCCCATAGGATTCACTTAAATAAAACCTATTCTTGAAAATGGGTGAATGGATTCACTTAAATAAAACCTATTCTTGAAAATGGGTGAATGGAAGGTTGTAAGTCCTAATTTCAAGGGCTAAATTTACCTTTTTTACCCTCTCCCTTAAAATAAGGTGGCTATTTGAGGTGATTTGTAAAAATGTACTATGATACAAAATATTCGCCCACTAAAAATTTAAAACCCCTTAATTTCGCCAAAGGGCGAACATTCGCCCCTAAAATTATCCTTGATGTTATCTTAAATAATTCATCAAATTAGCTAATCTAATTGTAGGAAGGAAACTAATTTATCTTGCATATTTCATCAAAATACCAATTAGAATTGCATGTACCATCGACCTAGTTCATACTTGCTCATAAATCAGTAACCTATTTTCATGATAAAGAAACTAACTCTACTCTGTTTTTGCAGTGAAGAAAATGAAGGTTTGGAGTGGCCTAGGAGCTTTCCCTAATCATAATATCATAGTTGGGGATCATTACACATTTATTCTAAGTCAAAGTTGTAGTGGGGATCGAAACTGATGAAGGAAAATGCTACTATAGGTTTGTTACAGGCGATTGCTATAAGAGGCCTATAATGCTACATGAGGGCATCCAAGTGGTTTTTGAAGGTGAAAACATTGCCTTGAAGGTATGAAGAGGTGGATAGTTGTTGAATAAAATGAGCGGTTGTTGGTTTGAGCCCCTAGCCAAGCCCATGACCTCTTGGAGGCATGTCTTACACTAGGATGAGTGCTCTCAGTGTCCTAGGCAGAATGGGTTATAAAACAGGGTTTTGGGAAAGAGTTTGGAAGTGGAAGGAGAAGATGAAGGAGCTTAGGATGGAAGCGGTGAAGGTTCCATTCCCTATAGATCAACCATCCCTATAATCAGTCATGTGCATGCATCCATTTATCATTGACAAAATGAAATAAGTTATAATGGAAATGATGAGTTGAATTTAAACTAAATCTAATTCATGCAATACCACTGATCTAATAACTAAACTGACTTCTAAGCTATAGGAAGCAAATGGAAACAGGACAACTAACACTAATCTATTTCCAAGAAATCATAAACACAATGTTTTTGGGTTGTGGTTGTGAATCCTTCCACTCATTCCCCGACGAGAGAGGTGATGTAGAGGTTGCAACCACGGGATTTTATAGATTAATCTCTATTGAAATGCAAGAAACTATGAATTGCTTGGAATGAAGAAGAAATATAATTACAAAAAGAGGGACCAAAGCCTCTGGGTTGGGCCCAAACCCAAGGGTCTCAACCCTCTTAAACTAACTCAGATCCAACTTAAAATCCAACTTCTCATTATAAAAAAGTGTAGGTCTAATACATCACATAAATGTTGAAAATAAAAATTTCAAGATTGAAGCTCAATAGCTACACCTAACTAAACAAAAAATTTGAATCTTAATGAGATCTTCTTATAGTTTTTTTAATACAAAATGGAAGTTGAAGTAGCGCCCATGAAAGTAGGAATGGTTCCCTCCTTGATCTTGAAAATAGTGGATCTTGTCCCTTTTGATCTTCACTTGGACTAGGAGTCACTTGGATGCCAATGAACGTGAACTGGTGGGAGAGGATATGGTGATCCCAAGCCGATTTTTGGGAGTTAAGGAGGTGGAAAAACCCCCTAGATCATCTCCTAGTTGTCTCCATTAAGCCCCTGCATAGTAATAGCCTCAAAAATGCCTTAATTTCCTGCAATTAATCCACATTAGGCCACATATTATGACAAACACCTTTTTCTCCTCTTACTAAGCATAATATAACAAAAAATGTGAATTAATGTAGAGAAGGATAGCTTTAAGGTTGGAGGATGGCATATTGATCATAAAATTGTACATATTGATGGGACTCATCACCACCCCCCTGTTGAAGGTGTTCCTCATCCTCTGAGAAACTCATTCATCCATGTGCATCTCTTTCATGGCCTTGGTGGCCTCCCTGAAATCCCAAGGCTCCTCAGATGGTGTGCCCTCTTGGGGGTAAAAACCTACATTCCTCTCTATTGTTGTCCATTCCTTATACTCTCCTACTTCATCTCTTCCTTATTGTAAGCCTAGCAGCAAGGGTTGACTGATCTTGAGTCCTATCCACCTTATTTTCATCCTCTGCATGATCCACTTGTATAATGGTGTTCTCTCCAAGGAATTCCTTAGCCTTTCAAGAGAGTCATATTCTCCGATCTATAGACTATGGGGTAAGGCTTGCCATCTCCTCTAGTAAGATTACAGATTTTATGTTTCCAACAACCTGAATGTGTTGGGTACAGGAATTACACTTAAGAAAGCTCCTTCAACACTTAATTGTCAACCCGGGGGTTTCATAAACTTAGAGACAAAGCACAGGTAATGCTAGAAGTGGTATGAACTTTTCCTATTTCTATTCCTACTTCTCAATTGAAATCTTGCAGAATAAAATAGAAAAATCACAAAGGGCAACTGACACCAAAGTAATTCTAGTGCTGGAATGTAAAAGAATGAATTTGTGAAGAAATCAAATAAAGGAACTTTCACACTACTGTAAACAATCTTAACTGCTGAAGTAAAACTCTATGTTTATCCTCAGTATAGGTGGTGGCAATTTAACAAGTGGGCCCTTGAAAAGATATGCCTTCTAAATGATTTTCCTTCTCACACTAAGCAGTCGTTCCTGTACTCTTGCAATCTACTTGCACTAGTACAGGTATAGAACTTATGTGAGAAGTATATTTTACACTTATACTAAAGACTTATGTCTTCATGTAGGGGCTCTAAGCCTCAAGGCTTGGAGCACTTTGTTCCTGTAACAAGACACTGGTTCTTGTACTGGAATAGAGCTTCCTACACCAAGTATTCCAATTTACTTTTAGGAAAATAAAAAGGGCATGTTAACTATAAAAAGGATTGCAAATGCGAGCAGAATTTGAAATAACTTGCACATGAAAAAGAATGCTTCAATCAACTGAATCTCGCAAATAGAAATAAACTTTTAAGATGAAAACAATCTTCAAAAGTTAAAGCAGACCTTCTTCAGTCAAAGGGTTTTGCATGCAATCAAATCTAACTCAAAATGGGTTCACTATAATATTTCAGATTACTTTTAATCCTTTTCCTTAAATCGTGAGGTGCAGATATAAATTAAGATATTGCAACAATGCTTTTTTCTATCTCTTGAAGTCATCTTTAATCTTTAGAAGTTTAACTTTTAATATTAGAAATGCTTCCTTCTGATGATGAACGCTTACTTTGCAGAAATAGATTAAATCATATACAGGAAAAGAATAAAACACTTGTTGTAAATGAACTAGAAAACCAGAGTGCAAAATCCTACATGCATTGGTGCAGGAATAATCTTATCTGCACTATCCAAGCGGAATCAAACCAAAAAAGAAATTACAGGAAGTAAAGCAATTCAATTTGACTTTCACAAAACGGATCTATTCACACTTTTATTGTTTAATGAAATATATCAGGATTCATAAGCAAGAACGAAATTAAGATTTAAACCATGCTTCTACAAATAAACAAAGTTAACGCACACCTTTAAGATAACAAAAGCAAGAGGGTAAACGAGTTGGGTTGGTTGGGCCCTAGCCAACCAGCTCGTTTCACGTTTTAGGAAACGAAAACCTTTAGCACGTTAATAACACATCAATGAAGGATTAAAACGTAGAGTGAGAAAATCATGGTGCAACTTGTATTAATTACAATCAGCAAATATACATTATGAGTCTAGCCCAGAATGAGGGTGACAACGAGATTACAAATTAACCAGAAATTACAATTGCACTGCTATCGCTACCACTAACCTAGTTATATCTTAGATCTATACTTTATACAACCCTTCAGCCTATGGCCATAATCGAAAATTACACAGTCGTTCCAAATCGAGCCTTTCGACTGAAACGAAATAACAAACAAAATTACAAAAATAAGCCAACGACTATAATAAGCTGCAAACTAATCATTGGTTGTAGACCTTATCCTTGGCCATATCCCTAACTATCCTCCACTTGAGTTCAACTCTGGATGACCGCAACTGAACTAGACGACGTGGACCAAGATGCCCGCGTGAAGTGATCGAGTTGCTGCAAAGATCACAGAACGGATAGTTGTCGGTGGTGCAGGAATCTACCTGCACTAGATCAAGCTAGTACAATGATTAATACTTTAGCTTATCAAATACTTTAGGAAAGTAAACATAAGTTACAATAAATATTAAAGGCACAGAATCTATTTAAAATAATTAATTAAGCACCTAATAAACCTTAAACATGAAATATGAAGTTTCTATAGAAATAGATAGTACGAAGAGGTTAATGATTATGGTTTTGTAATAGGAAGATGGTAAAAATAAAGCATTTCGGCATACCAACATCCTTCCATCCCTAAGCTATTGTGTGTCCTCACACAACCTTTACCTACTGCAAAAATCTTCAACATAGGGAGCCATCTTTCAATCCTGCACTTGGATACTGATCCATACTTTCACTACCTTCGTCTTCTTACCTCGGGCTTTCTTAAGTTGTTTGGTCACCTTCTTGAGGCACTTGTAGCATTTAGAAGCCTGAAAATTCCATACCTTCACTTGACGTTTCTATTCTTTGACCTCTTCTGCCAACTCTATCTTGCCTTGTTTCTATCAGGTATGCTCCTTCATGACCTGGTTTAATGCCTCCAAGTCATGAACTTGTTGTTCGAGCTCTACTATCTGGTTATTCAGATAGAGGGTAGAGGTCTCCGTTTCCAGCTCATCTGGTGCAAGCACTTTTTTTGCAACTGATTCAAAACATGTACCGTCATTGCCAAGATCAAAGTTATCTTGGCCATCCAACATCTGCATCATAATATCACCAAGGGTTTCTGTGCTAGGAGCTTCCATGTCACCGAGGGTTTTAGTCCCCTGCGCATCTAACTCATTAGGGGTTTCAATACCCTGTACATCCAACTCATCAGGGGCTTCAGTACCCTATTCATTCAACTCACCAGGGGCTTCTATACCCTGTTCATTCAACTCACTAGGGGCTTCAATACCATGTTCATTCAACTCACCATGGGCTTCAGTACCCTGTTCATTCAAATCATTAGGGGCTTCAGTACCCTGTTCATTCAACTCATCAGGGGCTTCAGTACCCTGTTCATTCAACTCATCAGGGGCTTCAGTACCCTGTTCATCAAAATTGTCGAGGGTTTCTATGTGTTGCGCCTCGTCATCTCCCTGACCCTCTGCTGGGTCTCTACTTGCACTCGGTGTCACTCTTTTCTTCTTCAACTTATGAAGGAAGGCTGACAAGGGTATGTCATCCTCCTTTTCTACATTTTCTTCATTCACCATAGTATGAGCTGCTGCATCTGTGAGAACCGAGAGGTTGTGATCTCTAGGTGAAGCCTGGGGTGAATCGTCAATCAAAATTGGGGAGCTCGACCGAGCGCGACTTGTCCCCAAAGAGACAGTCCTTTTCTTAGTCAAGGTCCTGGTCGCTCTTATTTTTGTTGAGGATGGAGTTTCTTCAATAGATTTCTCCTCTGCTTGCACCCATTTGTTCTTGCTTTTTGTCTTGGCAGGGCACGGGGTCTTGGCTTTTCTCTTCTTGCTTGCACTCTTTCCAGCTAACTCCCCTACACTTCTTTCCCAAAATTCTTTCAAGAACACTTCCCAGGTTATTTCCTTAGCCTCTAGCTCTTTCTTAACCAGGATTGCAATGAGCCCGTGATGGTACAGTTTATATGCAACCCGGCTTGCACCCTCATTCTGCACTCCTTTCGCCATTTTCTCTAAACTTCGGAGCAAGTAATAAGGGAAATTGATGTGTTTCCCTGATTCAAAATGTAGCAACAATCAGATATGGTACACGAACGTTAATTTGTAACATCCCTCATAGGTCAAAAATTTTTGTAATATGTACAGGAGGTCTCACCATTTTCCAAGCATGGCGCTCTATGGAAGCCCTTTCTTCCAGTCGACTTTGAGCTTCCAGTCGACCACAAATCGGCGCCATCTTTTCTTTTCGATCCTCTCCTTTTTGAACCATTGTTCCCCTGCGGTTGACAAGCCTGTAGCTCACGCTATAGATTCTTCTATGACCTCAAATTCCAGTGAGCCTACCTTAGCTCGGCCTCCCTCAAATGTCTTTGCAAATTCCAGAGCCACGACCATATCGAACCCATCAAATTTCTGCAAAAATGGGAGAAATCCTGATTCTTGCAATAGTGAAAGACTATTTTGATATTCAACCATCTGCTCTATCTCCTTCATAGATGATGGTTCATGTCTCACGGGCACCATCTTGTTTGAATCCACCTCAATTCTCTGTCACAGCCTTAGGAAGATTTCACACTGCGGAGTGCAAAGGGGTTGCCGAGAATTTTATGATGGAGATCCGTCCGTCCACCACCTTATTGATCCCTTCCATCCAATCACGTTCAATCATTAAAATCATCCCTTCAGGATGGATGCACACACGTATCAATCCGCTACAGGCAGGAAATGATAATTGGAGGAGGCGAAAGTTTTTACGGTGGCGGTGTAACGGTCATGGATGATTGGATTATGAGGTAAGGCTATCATGAACAAGTGATGGAGGATCTTTTCAAAAGGAGGTAAGTGTGGGGTTTCGGGTAGATCTGTACTATCCACGTTTGCCTCATAATTCACATAAGGTGTACTTCGGTACTCATTAAAAAGATTAGACCTCAAAACCTAAAATATCTTGCACTTTAAATGATTTCTCCCTAAATTAGTAAATGATAAAGCAAAGTCTTAACCAAAATTTAAATAATATAATTCTATGATATATCACTGTGGTAGTCATTCATATGCATAAATAAAAAGTGAATTTCCCAGTAAGCATTCTACATCAAGTGCTCTTGTATTGTGTTAAACATTTTTGCACTATGTTTTCACAGTCGAGCACATGCTTGCACTAATCATGCTTGCACTAAACTTGCTTGCACTACAACGTGCTTGCACTGAACCTGCTTGCACCGATCATGCACGTTCTTGCACCAGGGATTTCTGTAGCATCGAAGAAAGAGGGGATAAAAAAATTATGATAGAACACAGTTCTTTGGCTGGACTAAATTTTTTTTCCTGAATATACAAGAGAAGTTTTATTTTCCATTCTTTGGTGTTTCATGAGCATGCCTTCTGATCTGACTGCATCAGATCCTGCAATCGATCCATGAGGGAACAAAGAAGTGGGAAGGGGTAATTTTCAAAATGGGAAGGAATATCATAACAGGGATTCCAAGAATAATACCACCAAGGGGGATAAACGAAAATGGGATGTGGAAAAAAATTCAAGGGGGGAAAGAGGGATTTTATGAAATCGGATAGGGATAATTTTCTTAGAAGAAAAAGGAGGGTGATTCATTATGGGATTAAGAAAAGAAAAATAGCGGGAATTACGAAACGAGAAAATAGAAGAAAGGCATAATTTTATCTTCAAGATTTGCCTGCACTGGTGCCGGAAAAAGTAAATGCAACAGAATTAAGTGTTTACTTGGATAAAAATTTCCATGCTAGTTACCCCAAACTTGGGTAAGGGCTTGGTTCCTTGAACCTGCTTCTTCTTGGTGACAACCAGCATATCTAAAAATCAAGTAACATTCCCTTTTTTATTGAAATTTCGATCTTCCTACCAGCATGCTGGTTTTCAGGTTGATCCTTCTGCAATCATGTCAGTCAACTGATTTTCATAATTACAAGAATTCTTTTTTATTTTTTATATTTTGTCATTTTTTCTTCTCTTTTTATTTTTTATTTTTTATTTTATTATATGAGGAAAAGAAAGAATCAGATTTTTAACAGGTTGGTGTTGCCACCTACCATCTCCTTTTCATATTGTTGTTGGGCTTTCTGCATAAAATATCCTTTAGTAAGGGGCTGAAAATACACCTTCAATCTATGCCCATTTACCAGGAAAACAAAATTCCATCCATCAATAGTTTTGATTTCTACCGCTCCATTCTCAAACATTTTGACCACCTCATAAGGTCCCATCTAGTGTGTATGGAATTTCCCTTTAAAATATTTAAATCTAGAATCGTAAAGGAGTACCCAATCACCTGGTTGGAACTGCTTCTTCCGGATAGACTTATCATGCCACTTCTTGCACTGTTGTTGAACCAATATGTTCTACTGAACAACATCCCTTCAAAATTCATCTAACTCATTCAACTATAGAAGACGTTGTTGTTGTGCTTCAGAGAGATCTAGCCCCAATTGGACTGCAGTCCTGAAAGTCTTGATCTGGAACTCTATCGGCAAGAGGACTTGTTTCCCATACACCAGCTCATATGGTGTGTGTCCCGTGTTGTTCCTCCAAGTGGTTCGGTATGCCCACAAGGCTTCTGGTAATTTGTTAGCCCAATCCTTTCTATGGATATTTACTGTCTTTGTAAGGATGGACTCAATCACCTTGTTTGTGGACTCCACTTGACCATTTTCTTGCGGGTGATACGGTGTAGATTTCTGGTGCTGGATTTTGTACTGCTCCATCACACCCTGTACCAGATTAGAAATAAACCATGGACCAATGTCAAAAACAATTTCTCTAGGAACACCAAATCTAGTAAAGATTTCAATAAAGAGAAAATCAACAACTTTAGTTTCTACCCATTTTGTAACGAAATCTGTACAAACCAAAATATGATTTTTATTTAATGATGTTGGATTTATTGGTCCTACAAAATCAATGGCCCATTTTTCAAAAGGCCCAGTCATAACCTGAGGACATAAAGGCATTTCATTGGTTCGATTAGGTTGGCCAATTCACTGACAACTATCACATCGCTTGACATATTGTTTGGCATCCTTAAACAAGGAGGGCCAAAAATAGCCAGCTCGTAACACTTTGTATGTAGTCTGCTTATCAGCAAAGTGACCCTCGCAAGGTTCGTCATGGGCATATTTTAAGATATCAAACACTTCTTCCTCTCTTACACATCTACGGATAATAAGATCTGGTCCAATGTAAAAGAGGTCTCCTTGAATCCAATAATATGCAACACTTTTTTGTATAATACTCCACTTTTCACGATCGGATAAGTGAGGTGGTGTTTTTCCAGTGACTAAATAGTTAGCTATGTCAGCGAACCATGTGGATTCTGTCGATGCAACAAAAGTATGTTCGTCAAGAAAATCATCATTAACAGGAATTTCTTGACCAAGTATTATTTAACCTTGAAAGATAATATGCTACTACATTAGATTTTCCTCGTCAACAATAGTAATGTTAAATTCCTGCAACAATAATAACCACCTAGTCACTCTAGCACTAGTTAATGGTTTATTCATCAAATATTTTATTGCGGAATGGTCAGTATGCACAAAGACTTCATATCCTGTAATGTAATGTCTGAATTTATTAATGGAAAAAATTACAGCTAAAAACTCTTTCTAAGTAACCGTGTAATTTAGTTCAGTGGGTGACAAGTTTTTACTGATGAAGTAAATAGCATAGGATTGTTTGCCTTCTTCTTGTCCTAAAGTTGCGCCAATAATAGTATGTGAGGCATCAGAGGAAATATGAAATGGCAGAGACCAGTTTGGTCCTCCCAAAACTGGTGCCTCAGCTAGTTTTTCCTTCAATGTCTCAAAGGACTATTGGCAAGTTGTGGACCAAGAAAACTCACTATCCTTAGCCAAAATTCGAAAAAAGGGGGTAGATATCCTTGAGAAATTCTCAATGAATTTCCTATAGTAACCTGCATGTCCTAGAAAACCTCTCACTTCCTTTGAGTTTTGGGTACAGGAAGACTCAAAATAATTTCTATTTTTGCAAGGTCCACCTGGATACCTTTGTCGAAAACAATATGGCCAAGAACCACCCCCGCCTTGCACATTAATTTGCATTTTTTTTTCACTCAAGGAAAGATGAGATTCTTGGCAACGAAGAAGCACTTTTTCTATATTTTTGGGGGCGTCCTGAAATGAATCACCAAACATAGAAAACTCATCCATATAGATTTCCACACACTCAAGGTCAACAAAAATGGCCAAGACTACCCTTTGAAAGGTAGCCGGGGCATTACATAGCCCAAAGGGAAGCACTCGGTAAGCAAATTTACCCCATGGACATGTAAAAGTTGTTTTTTCTTAATCCTCAGGTGAAATCTGTATCTGGTTATAACAACTAAAGCCATCTAGAAAAGAAAAGTACTTCTTACCAGCAAGGGTATCAAGAACCTGGTCGATGAAAGGAAGGGGGAAGTAATCCTTAAGAGTGGCTTTGTTCAATTCTTTGTATTCAATGAAAATGTGTCATCTCACATCTTTTTTTGGGAATAATACCAATGGAGAGACCCACTAGCTATCAAAAATAGGATAGATAAAATCAACATCCAAGAGTTTTTGCAATTCTTCCTTTACAACATCTCTTAGAGCTGGGTTCATACACCTTTGGGGTTGTCGAATGGGTTGGGATCCATCCTGAATATAGATATGGTGGGTACAAGTTTCGGAGGGATGCCTTTCATATCTTCATAGCCCCATGCAAAGGCATCAAGATGGTTTCACAACAAATTCACAAACTGCTCTTGATGGGATGAATCCAAGTCTAAACTGATATGCAAGGATTTGCCTAGACTAATCTCAACAAGAGTGGTATCAGGCTCAAGAGTACACAGAGGTGTTGCTAGAGATGGTGGTGAGGGAGGTAGAGAGTCGTGACTTTCCTGAAAATCTAGACTAAAAATCTGACTCAATGACTCAAAATTGGGCATGGTGTCTAGATTGTTCAGGAAGTCTTGAATCTCACCCTCCTGTGAGGACTTATCATACTAATGTATCATGGAAGCAGGCTAAGTCTCCTCATCACTGTTGTAGTCTAACCACAAAGTGTCTCAAAGCTCCTGAATGGATCTAGCGGGTGGATACAAGGTGACCTTATTCCTAGAATCTCCATGGGAAATATACATGTCACCAAAACGACATCTAATGTAAGCATCGACTGTAGCAAGCCATGGTCATCCCAAGATCAAGGGATGTCCTCCCACAGGATTCTTTGGCTGAAGCACAATGAAGTCTGTGGGGTATTCCCAAGAGTCTAATGAAACGACCACATCATCCAACACCCCTTCCGACTTGATTTTAGATCTATCTACCAATTCAAGCACAGTGGGAGTAGGACGAATATGGACCAATCCAAGTTGATCCATGGTTTGCTTGGTCATAACATTAATGGCCACCCCCAGGTCTATAAGTACATTAGAGACAAGGACATCACCTATCTGAACAGAGACAACAGGGTTTCTGAGGTTAGTATATTTCTCCATGTGCATACACCCCGTCATTAACTCTGCTGCTCTACCAACAAATTGAATAGTTTGAGGTTCCAATCTTCTCCTTCCTGGCTTCTTGAGACAAAGTTCCCTAATGATTTTTGTGCAAATGGGGATCTCTTTGATAGCTTGGAGCAAAGGTACCTTTATGAAAAGGTTCCTAAGCTCAGAGGCCAGGCTAGACTCAGGAATGGGGTCATTCTTCTCCACAACTAACCTCTCCGAATAGGGAGGCCAGTTGGAAGAAGATGGCAAAGGCTCCTTACCTGAGGCCAGTTTCTTCGTGCTCCCATAGCATGCAATGATTTGGCTTCTGGTTGCCCTCCTTCAAATACAGCGTTCAGCCCAGGTATGGAGGGACATTTTTCCATGGCATGGTTCTCTGTACAAATTGCACATTTATTAGTTCCTTTAATATCAAGAGGACATTCTCTTAAAAGATGTTTTTTCCTACATTTTGGACAAAAAATAGACAATGACTCTTGTTCCTCTACAAGTTTTTACTGAAATTTCAAAGAGTCTATTTGTTTGTTAACAATATCCATTATTTCAATTTTCATATTGTCCATTTTGTTCTCCAATCCAATAATCATAGCATCAGTAGATTCGGTTTTCTTATTTCTATTATGAATTCCTTTACCAGATCTATATTGGTTCCTCAAGAATTTCCTACACAAGTCACAGATTTGATCAAAAGATTTCTGAGCAATATCCCATTGTCCTAACAGATTTAGATTATTCTTAGCATCATCAATAAGACCACGTAAGAACAAGGTTCTAATGGTACTTAGATCAAATTTGTGCTTTGACCTCTGAAGAATGTACAGGAATCTCTCTAAGTAGTCCTCTAGAGTCTCATCATCATTTTTCACAATAGTAAATATTTCATCTTGAATATCTCTAGTTTTACAATAGTCCTGATATTTTGACAAGAACACTCTCTTCATTTGTTCCCAAGAAGCTATAGTGTTTCCTCCTAGTCCCACGAACTAGCGAAGTGTTGCGTCCCTGAGAGTTGCAGGAAACGACTTTAACTTTTGAGCATCAGATGAGTAATCATAACTTCTACATAAAATATCCAACTCAAATAAGAAAGAGTCTGGGTCTTCATGTACCTTACCATAGAAATGAGGAAGATCTGATGGTGGAATATTTTTCATTTGTACTTGTATATTAGGATCCACAATTGGGAATCCAAAAGTGGATTGTTCCTCATTTACCTGATTTTCACCAGTTCCTTCTGCATGGTCTTCATGATCTGCCATTGTTGCTCCTCCAAGAAAACCACTCTCAACAGGCTAAGAAGGCTGACTATGGGTTCTAATAGTCCCCTTCTTCCCCTTTGTGGGTTGTGTCACACTTGGACTGTTGCTGCCAGAGTTCAAGTAGACTGTTCCTACGTGATGAGTCTGGGTTGTTTGGACTTTCTGCCTGCAAAAGAAGGCCCAATATGAGATTTGATTTCAAATTTATCAGTATTTCCTCGGCCCTTAGTGGGCTTTGGACCCCTACCTCTCTTAGGCATTCATTTCAAAAAATGACAAAACAAGATTCCAATAAAATGTTGCAACTCAAAATTAACTCAACAACTATAAATTCCTTCAATCAATAGAAGCACACCGCAGAAAAAATAATATATGACTTACCCCTATTGCAGAAAAATGGAAAATTCTTACCAATGGCGCCAAAATGTTGGGTGCAGGAATTGCACTTAAGCAAGCTCCTTCAACACTTAATTGTCAACCTGGGGGTGTCATAAACTTAGAAACGAAGCACAGGTAATGCCAGAAGTGGTACGGACTTTTCCTATTTCTATTCCTACTTCTCAAATGAAATATTGCAAAATCAAACAAAAAAATCACAAAGGGAAACTGACACCAAAGTAATTCTAGTGCTGGAATGTAAAAGAATGAATTTGCGAAGAAATCAACTAAAGGAACTTTTACACTATTGTAAACAATCTTAACTACTGAAGTAAAACTCTGTCTTTATCCTCAGTATAAGTGTGGCAATTTAACAAGTGGGCCCTTGAAAAGATCTACCTTCTAAATGATTTTCCTTCTCACACTAAGCAGTCGTTCTTGTACTCTTGCAATCTGCTTGCACTAGTACAGGTACAAAACTTATGTGAGAAGTATATTTTACACTTATACTGAAGACTTATGTCTTCATGTAGGGGCTCTAAGCCTCAAGGCTTGGAGCACTCTGTTCCTGTAACAAGACATTGGTTCTTGTACCGGAACAAAGCTTCCTACACCAAGTATTCCAATTTACTTTTGGGAAAATAAAAAGGGCGTGTTAACTATAAAAAAGGATTGCAAATGCGAGAAGAATCTGAAATAACTTGCACACGAAAAAGAATGCTTCAATCAACTAAATCTCGCAAATAGAAATAAACTTTTAAGATGAAAACAATATTCAAAAGTTAAAGCAAACCTTCTTCAGTCAAAGGGTTTTGCATGCAATCAAATCTAACTCGAAACAGGTTGATTATAATATTTCAGATTACTTTTAATCCTTTTCCTTAAATCGTGAGGTGTAGACATAAATTAAGATATTGCAACAACGATCTTTTCTATCTGATGAAATCATCTTTAATGTTTAGAAGTTTAACTTTTAATATTAGAAATGCTTCCTTCTGATAATGAACGCTTACTTTGCAAAAATAGATTAAATCGTATAAAAGAAAAAGAATAAAACATTTACTGTAAATGAACTAGCAAACCAGAGTGTAAAATCCTACATGCACTGGTGCAGGAATAATATTATCTGCACAATCCAAGCAAAAGCAAACCAAAAAAGAAATTACAGGAAGTAAAGTAATTCAATTTGACTTTCACACAACAGATCCGTTCACACTTTGACTGTTTAACGAAATAAATCAGAATTCGTAAGCAAGAATGAAATTAAGATTAAACCACGCTTCTGCAAATAAAAAAAGTTAACGCACACCTTTAAGATAACGAAATCAAGAGGGTAAATGAGTTGGGTTGGCTGGGCCCTAGCCAACCAGCTCGTTTCCCATTTTAGGAAATGAAAATCTTCAACACATTAATAACACATCAATGAAGGATTAAAATGCAGAGTGAGAAAATCATGGCGCAACTCCTTGTATTAATTCCAATCAGAAAATATACATTATGAGTTCAAGTCCAGCCCAGAACGAGGGCGACAATGAGATTACAAATTAACCAGAAATTACAATTGCATTGCTATCGCTACCGCTAACCTAGTTCTATCTGAGAGCTATACTTTATACAACCCTTCGGCCTATGGCCATAATCGAAAATTACACAGTCGTTCCAAATCGAGCCTTTCAGTTGAAACAAAATAACAAACAAAATTACAAAAATAAGCTAGTTGCTATAATAAGTTGCAAACTAATCGTTGGTCATAGACCTTATCCTTGGCCATATCCCTGACTATCCTCCACTTGAGTTCAACTCTGGATGACCGCAACTGAACTAGACGACGTGGACCAAGATACCCGCGTGAAGTGATTGAGCTATTGTAGAGATCATGGAACGGATAGTTGCTAGTGGTGCAGGAATCTACTTGCACTAGATCAAGCTAGTACAATGATTAATACTTTAGCTTATCAAATACTTTAGGAAAGTAAATATAAGTTACAAGAAATATTAAAGGCACGAAATCTATTTAAAATGATTAATTAAGCACCTAATAAACCTTAAACATGAAATATGAAGTTTATGTAGGAATAGACAGTATTCTTGGACTAGTGCAGGAATGAGGAGGTTTATGGAGATAAACAGAGGTTAATGATTGTGGTTTTGTAATAGGAAGGGGGTAAAAATAGAGCATTTCGGCCTACCAACAAAATGTTTCTTCAAAGCGTAGAATGGCTTGCTCCTGGATGGCAATATATTTGGGTGCTAAAGAAACATCATTGGATATGAGGCCATGATGCTAATGAAAACCTTTGGGCTTACTAGCTCTGCCCTAATATACAATGGTTCCTTTTCTTCCTTTGTCATTACCCTTTTCACTTCCTCATCTATTATCTCTTCATGAGTCATCAAGGATGCTAAACACATCAGCTGCATATCTCCCAATCTTGAATTGGGATCCCAAAAATTCATATTTGTCAAAGTGAGGTTGTGCATGTAAAATTCAACCAATTTTTCTTTGTCTTCCATGTTAGTTTGGCTGCAAAATTCAATGAACTGTTTGTAGTCCTGAAAGGGTAGAGATCCATATTGTGCCAAAGTTTTGATTTGGAACTGTAGCCGTTGTTCTTTGAGAAATAGAGCATACGACTTTGATGGATGTATGCATTGCAATGCTTCCATGGAGAGACTTGCCATGGTGGAAAGTTGTGTTTCTTTCTCTCGCATCCTCTCTCTCAACCTCATGTTTTCTTCCTATAGTTGCTCCTTCATTATATACTCTCTCATTCTCAGCTCACTTAATTCTTTTATCATTTCAATTACCTTTTCTTCCATGAGACCTACATCCTCTACCTTCTTATATTTATAAATTTACATCCACCTGTGGGCCTCTCTCTATCTCCAGCTCATAAAGAAGTGGGATTGCAAACTTTTCAGGGATAATCCTTCCTCCTTCAATGAATTTGTAGTAGGAGCTCAAGCTAGGTTGTGGGATAGGTTCTTGTAGCTCTTGTAGGTCTTTTCCAGTAGTATTTGAGGTGATAGCTTCCTCTTGTGAGTCTTTCTTGGGCTCCTATAACTTCCCTTATCCTACCTGTACTAGACTCTGCCCCTCCCGTAGAAAACCCTGTCTCTCCTGTAGCAAACCCTGGTCCTCCTGTAGCTTCTCTTTTTCCTCTTCCTCAAAGGCAAATTGTTTCCTTGGCTTCTTGAAGGTGACAAACCTAGTGGTAGGTCTACTCATAGATGCTATGGGTGACTTGGTTTTGATTTTAGGAGGAGTGACCTCCTAAATTTTTCCCTCACTGGGTCCTATTTCTTCCTTTTCTTTGGTGACTCATCAATAATTATAGGAACCCTTGTAGGAGTCTGTGGCTTCCCTTGTCTAGTTCTAGTGCTCTTCCTAGTTCTGAAATACATTTAACTTGGGCTTGACATGAGTGCCTAATGTAGCTAAGGTTGTAGCTACTTCCTATTCAATGTATTCTTCTCCTTGGGGTGGATAAGTTTCTCAATGTTTATCCTTTCTTCTCCTCCTATTATCCTTTTATCTCTGCTTCTCCTTCCTTTGTCTCTGCTGCCTCTTTTTCCTCTATTTTTCTTTGTTCCTCTTATATTCTTATTGCCTCTTCCTCCTCTGTCTTTTCTCCTTCTTCTTCCTCTATTTTTCCTTCTCTTCCTCCAACACTAGAGGTTGGAGTCTCTCTTGGTGTGAGGGTTTGTGTTTCTATGAAAGTCTCCCTATCCATGTCCACAAATTTGTTCCATATGATAGGGATTCTCAAGTGGTTCAAAGAATCTACCACTATCAATTTGATGAGGCCATGGTGAGATAAATGTTGGTGTTTTCCTTCCCTTACCTTCTAACTCATCTCCATGATTTACTGTAGAAGGAAATGAGGGACACTAAGTCTTTGAGAAAGGGGTAATTCTGCCTTGAATCTCATCTCTTGGAGAAACCTAAAGTGGTAGGCATAAACCACACTTAATCTCCCTTCATAAGATATATATTTAAGGATATGGTAAGCTACCTCATCCGAAGGGTAAGGCAGACTTTCTCTTATCACTCCATTCTTGTCTTCTACATGCTTCTCATTTGAAAGGAAGAAGTTTTTCCTAACTGTGACACTTCCTTGCTTGTCTTCTTTTCTCCATCTAATTCCTAGAGGCAAGGTGGTCACTCTATTGATAGTTTCATGACTGAGAGAGATGGCCAATCCTCTCACAATGGTTATGGCACTGTCTTCCCCTTGAGAGTGCAATGCCATGAAAAATTCATGGGAAAGATCATCATCATACCCCTTTAGTACCTCGAAGAAGCCCAACCACTGGTGGTTTATGAAGATGTCAACTACAGGAGGGTGTTGGTGAATTCTCCTGGTGTATGAGGGTTCCCTTCTGTTAAATCCTCCCCCCATCTCTTCTCTATTACTCCTTGATGTTGTGTAGGTGTGGAATTCAAAAAATTTGAGCAGTCTAAATGGTGAAACAGTGGCACAAAAAGTGGTTAAATAGTGGCACACTGCTTGGTAATAGTGAGGAAGAAGGGTGCTCGTATTGATATCAACCAAACTATTTTCTTTTATCTTAACTATGACAACTTCCAAAAGGACCCCTCACTGATCAATTGATTACTATAGGTTCTTAATTTCAAACAAAATGCTCATGAAATTGGGCGTATAAACAAAGAAGGAGGATATCACTTCTTATCAGAGAAAATATAGGTGTGCATGAAGGTTTTGAGACAGTATCGAGCCATAGTGACTCCTTTTCCTCCTCTCAACTCCTCCTATAGCTCCTCTCGGACCTCCTGTAGCAATTTCAGGCATGTCTATAACTTTCTCCTATAGCATTGTGTAGGCAAGGTTCGAAACTCCTCGGTGACACTCTAGGCTACTTAATGCACTAGCTCATCCTTCCTCTACCAATAAATGGATTCGAGCCAACACATAATATCATTTTTTGGTTAAAATTTTGGAGTGCTATAGTGACTTGGCATTAACACAAGTTTCCCCTTTTGGACTGTTGTTCCCACTAATTGTAATCATCTCTCCCTCCTCGTGATTATCACCCCACTCTTTGAGGACACCACTTCATTTTGAGTTGAAATTTCCACATTGCATGGGTGACTTAACTCACACTTGAGTTTACTAGTCGAGGGTGGCCAAGTTCACTAGCCACCTCTAGCCTATTAAAACACCTTTTCTCGCTTAAAACACATTTTTGTCATTTTTATGCAAAGGGAGGAGGTTAGGGTTGCCATACCTAAGCCTACCTATGGATCGAACTGTTGTAGAAGTTTTCATGCTGGAGTTGGACCATATATCATTATGATCAAGGGAGTTGACCTCTTTGACTTATTTCTTGTGCATGTCTTCATTTTTTATGCTACCTTGATTGTTTTTGTTGCTGTGTGTTTGTAGGTGCCTCTTTTGATATCCAAGTTGTTGTTGCTGGTGGAAATCCTCCCTAAGAATGAGATGTCTCTTCATAGCTACAAACAAAGCTTCATCATCCCTTCTAGTGGTGGAAAAAAACATAATATCAGTGATTACTGTGTGGCTGTACAGGCTGCTATAGGAGGAGTTTCTTCTTGTAGAAGTCTTTTGTTCTCCCCTTGAAGTCTTCAATTTTCATGAGGGAGATGAGGGAGATGATGATGAGATATTAGGATAGGGTTAGAGTCATGGACGGTTAGTGTAGATACTATAGAGATAGAAAATGGTAGCTTCTATGTTTTTTCTTAAGGTAGGACAAAGTAGAGAATTTTGAGCAATTTTTTTGTGAAATCAATGGATGGATGATAGATGGGTGATGGAAAATTCATAGGAGGACCTTATTTTTTCCTCCTCGAATCTCCCTCCTATAGCTCCACAGCATCCTCCTGTAGCATTACAGGACCTTCCTGTAGCAATACAGGTCCTTCATGTAGCATCACAGAGAGGAGGTGAATTTTGGATTTCTTGATGATGGGATGGTGGAGAGAGATAGTAATGTGAATGGAGAGGATGGATATGAGGTATATGGATAAAGGAATGGATGATAGCTTATAGGTCTTGGCCTATACCCATGAAATCTTCCACTATGTAAAAAAATTTGCAAAACAAAAGAAAGGTTAGCAAATATGATATAAGCTTCTTCCTTGTTCTCTTTTTTTTTTCTTTTTTCTTTTTTCTCTTTTTCTTAAGACACGCAGGCTGCCTCAGAGGAGGTTTTCAACCTATATGTCTGCCCTAAGTTCCTCAAGGGAGGTTTTCACCTAGGGATCTTAATTATTTTTTCTTTGTCTATTATTTTCTCATGGGATGCCTCAGAGAGGTTTTCAACCATTGAGTTGGCCTTAGATGCTTCATAAAGGTTTTCATCCAGGCCTTTTATTTTATTTATTTTATATTTTTAAAAATTTCTAGGATTTTTATGGACTAGAAGCTATGAAACTCCCAATCACATTCAATTATTTGTTGACTAAACTGATAACTTCCTCCTTGGACATAGGTCTTCTATACAACTTCAACCTGTCATCATTTACAAGCAATAGAATGCCTTCCAAGTGGAGTGAATACATTGGTGGTTTTCCAAGTGGTATTGTAGGCCTAAGTGACCTCTACTAGTCTCTTTACCGAATCTTTCCTGTTGTTGCTAACAACCTTGGTGAGGATGCTCTCCAACGCTCTGTTTGTGACCTTTACTTGCCCATTTTCTTGAGGATGATAGGCAGTGGATGTCTTGTGCTTGATATGATGCTTCCTCATGAGATATTCAATCAAATTGGATGTGAATTTTTCTCCTTGATCAGTGACTATCTCTCTTAAAAATTATGCCACTTTCTTCTCAGTTGTTGCTTTGACTACCTTTGTCTCATCCCACTTTGTCAAGTAATCAGTGCACACAATCATGTGCTTTCTCTGCCGTGATGGTGGATCAGTTGGCCCAATTAAATCCATTCCCCCCTTGTTAAATGACTCTAAGGCCACTAGAGGTTGTAGGGACATTTCATCCCTGGGTGTGGGTTTTCCCATTCTTTGGCACTGATCACATCTAGTGGTATATATCCTTGCATCTTTATGTAACGTGGCCAATAGTAATTAGCATGTAAAACTTTAAAGGTTGTCCTTTTTGCAACAAAATGACCTCCACAAGGACCATCATGACATGATGAGAGGATTTCAAAGACCTCCTCTTCTCTTACACATCTCCTCAAGATTTGATCTGGTCCCAATCTAAAAAAAATTCCCCTAATAGAGATTTTCCTTAGAATCTTTCTTTTCTCCTTGGATGATAGATTGTGAGGGAACCTCCCAACAACCAAGTAGTTTTCTATGTTATCAAACCAAGGAAAAAGTAGTGAGATGGAAAATAGGTTCTCATTTGCCAGTTGATCATCCACCATCTCTTCATTACCTGCAAGCAAGATCAACCTGGACAAAAAATTTGCAACCACATTTTCTTTTCCTGGTTTGTCAATAATAGTCAAATAAAAATGTTGTAACAATAAAAACCACCTGGTTATCCTAGAATTAACATCAGGCTTGTTCATCAAATATTTAATGGTTGCATGATCAATATGAACAAGATTTTTGTACCCAATGATATAGTGCCTAAATTTGTTTAAAAAATGTACTACAGCTAAGAGCTCCTTTTTAGTGACAGTGTAATTCAACTCAGCTTTAGATAAATTATTACTAATGAAGTAAATAGAATAAGGAAACTTATCCTCTACATGTCCCAAGGTCCCCCCAACAGATTTATTTGATGCATCAGTATGGATATGGAAAGACAATGCCCAGTTGGGACCTCTTAGGATGGGTGCAGTGGTCAACTTTTCTTTCAACACTTCAAGGGCCTCTTGACAATTGTTGGTCCAACAGAAATCCTAATATTTGTCTAGTAAACCAAACAAAGGTGAAGCCACTTTATTAAGTCTTGGATGGATATCCTATAATACCCCGCTAGTCCCATGAATCTCCTGACATCCCTTTACTTCATGAGGGTTAGGGACCCTGTTGATGATGGAAATTTTGTTTGGGTCTACCTGTATCCCTTCCTTGGATATGGAATGGCGAAGGGCAGTCCCCTCATTCATCAAGAACTCACATTTCTTAGGGCTTAGAGAGAGATTCATTTCAATGAATTTCTTCAAAACCTTTCACAAATTGGAGAGAGATTCAAGGAAGTCACATCCATAATGAGTGAAATCATCCATGTATATTTCAACATAATCACGAACCAACTTAGAAAAAATACTCAAAATTTCCCTCTGGAAAGTACTAGGGGCATTGCAAAACCCAAATGGAAGAAATATATAAGTAAAGGTACCCTAAGGACATGTGAATGTGGTCTTGTAATGGTCTTCGGGGCTAATCTAGATTTGATTGTATCCACTAAATCCATCTAGGAAGGAGAATTATTTCTTCCTTGCAAGGCCATCTAGGACTTGGTCAATGAAGGGAAAGGGAAAATATTCCTTATTTTTAGGCTTATTGAGTCCCCGGTAATCCACATAGATTCTCCACTTCCCATGTTAGGGTCCCACCCTAACCCCCTTATTTATGTCATGGGATCACGTCATAGTCAAGAGTCAATAAAGCCCATATTAATATTTGTAAGTGGTTAACCCGCAATTAATGACGGGACCACAGTTAGTTGCAAATGGGCGGTAGTATTAGATAGATGGTAAATGGGCGGTAGTATTAGATAGATGGTATTAATAAAACCCACGGTATTGGCCCGTGGTATTGCATGTATGAGTCATATATAAAGGATAGAGACTCCCTGCGAGGAGTATCGTGTCTTGTTTTTGTAATCGAGCTCTGCTTTATTGGAGGTTGCCCCCTCGAAGAGGCCTGTGAACATTTCTCTCTGAATAATAAAATCATTGCTATTCTGTGCTCTGGGTATCTTTTCTTCGCATATTCTGTGTTTTGGGTATCTTTTCTTCGCATATTCCATTTTTGGGTATTACTTTGCAGGTTAAGAGCATAACAAGTGGTATCAGAGCACTTTCCAGGGCTCGGTGGGATCTCCAAATTTTAGCAAATTTTTTTTTAGCTATAGACGTGTTCCGGCGTCTTTAAACCACGGGATCTGTCGTTAAGTGCATAAACCTGCGGATTTGGGGAGGCATGCACGCAGGAAATACAAGAGGTGGTCACGTCTGTTGGACTCCCTTGTAACCCCTGTGGGTACCCCTTCGAGTAGTAGCGCATTAGACAGAACCGCGCACGGACTGTCTTCCACGTACCCTCTGGGTATATAGGAAGCCCCCTAGCTCCCTTGAAACCTCGCCATAGATAAACCTTCAGCCGTCTTGTGGCTACAGTACACCGAGAACAGCACTCGGAGAGATTACTCGCCCGTACGATAGGGTAGTCGGGTTGTATGGCTAAGGGTACGGTCGATCCTCCTTAGTTAGAGCCCTGAAACATTGGGCCAAGCACTACTGTCAGACCCTTATGTATATTGCGATCTGTAGCACCTGACACTCCTCAAGACCATAGTTCCCTTTCTATCAGGGGATCACACATCATCTATTCCAGATCAGCAAGTGCAGCAGCAGTAGACATCAGTCCCGCAGCTCCATCAGATCAGCAGCAGCAGTTGTTCCACCATTCAGATCTCTCAGATCCACCAGATCGGAGTAGTTGTGAAGGGTTCCTGTACCTGGATATAATTTTCGTAGGACTTTTGGTGGCATTGACATTTTGAGGATTTGGCAACTGCAGTATTGATCAGGAAGGAGTAAAACTCCGTCAGGAGTTTTCCAAAAAAAAAAAAAAAAGAGTCTGAGATCTTCCGGGGCGCTTATTGGTGACCTAGCCCATCAGAATCAGGACGACGAGCTGAGCAAGGTGGTACCATTCAATTTCTTAGAAAAAAATTTTGGCGGTCCCAATTTTTCATCAAGTTGGTGTATGGTAGAAACTCGCACTCAAGCAATGGCCAATGAAAGGATGGACAAAATTGAAGACCAGGTGAACTCCATCCAATTTTCGGTGAACGAAATACAACATGAGATTAAAGGAATAAGTATCCAGATACAGAACGCACTGAAGGGCAAGGAGCCAGCCCACGAGGAGGCGAATAATGGTCATGAATACCATGAGGGTGAGTCTAGCCACTCTCCCCACGTCTGGCACACCCACCCACCACCCAGTCAGCGACCTCCCAAGTTGGATATGCATAAATTTGACGGTTCTCACACGTCCGCATGGCTAGCACAAATGGAGCAGTATTTCCAATTGAATCATATCATAGATGAGGGGACTAAGCTTATGGTGGGCACCATGTACTTGGACAATGAACGATGGCAATGGAAGGAATGGAATCAGCGTTGCAATGGACATTTTCAGAATTGGGCCCAATTTGCCAAAGCTCTTCGAAATCGCTTTGAACAGGAAGACTCTTTTTTGGGGCGTCTCACTAAGCTCTGACAGACGGGTACAGTGGAGGAATATATTACTGCTTTTGAAGCCTTAGCCTTCCGCACTAAGGGTCTCACAGATGAGTTCTACATGGAATGCTTTATCAGCGGTCTTAAAGAAGCCATCAAAGCTCAGGTTCTACTCCACCACCCTCCCACATGGACAGAGGCTTGCCAGGTAGCTCGTAAGGTGGAACGTGCATTGACAGCCCAATCCAGCCGCCCCAACTTCCCCGCTAAAGGTCGTCCCTCACAGGCTCCCAACACGACTCAGACACTTAAGATTCAAAAGGTGTCACCTGTGGAAATGGCCGAAAGAAGGAAGCAAGGACTATGTTACTACTGTGATGAAAAATATTCCCCGGGTCATAAATGCAAAGAGCCCAAGTTTTTTCAAATAGATGCCACTGACTACAGCTCCACCGAGGAAGATCCACCACTTGAGGAACCGGAGGCGATCGAAGAATATAACCAAAAGGAGATTGTATCTGATGAACCAATTATTTCGCTAAATGCATTGGCAGGAATTTCTTCCCCTCAAATTCTCAAAATCAGGGGTTTTCTTAAACATCACCCAGTAGTAGTCTTGATTTATAGTGGAAGTACCCATAATTTCATCCATCAAAAGATCGCTGAAGCAGCACATTGTTTTGTCTGGGCAGTTTCTAACTTCCAAGTCCAGATTGCAGATGGGGGCACAATGAAATGTGAAGGTCGCTGTGAAAATGTCAAACTTCAAATGGGGGATTATCAATTGAAAACCCACATGTTTGCAATACACATGGGGGGTTGTGACATTGTCCTAGGCATGGAATGGCTTCGCACTCTTGGGCCAATCACAATGGATTTCCAGGAGTTATATATGAGTTTTAAGCAGAACAACTCCACACATACCCTCCGTGGACTACAGGCGGGAGCCCCCTCTATCATCAGCTCGCATAGGATGGAAAAATTGTTAAAAAAGGGCCATCATGGAGTGGTAGCTCAATTTAATGCCATCCAGGTAGTCGACACCATGTCTCTGCCAATTCATCCTGAGATGCAACAGATTTTAAATAAACATCGGACGGTCTTTGACAAGCCTCATGAGCTTCCACCCTCGCGAGGGGAACATGACCATAGCATCACATTGGTTCCAGGGGCCCAACCCCCAAATGTGCGGCAATACAGATATCCGTTCACCCAAAAGAATGAAATAGAAAAAATCATCAAGGAATTGTTGGAAGCAGGTGTCATTCGTCCCAGCATTAGTCCTTATTCATCCCCAGTGGTCATGGTCCTCAAGAAAGATGGGGAGTGGCGGATGTGTCCCGACTTCAGGGCCCTCAATAAGTTGACAGTCAAAGATAAATTTCCCATCCCGGTGGTTGACGATTTGCTGGACGAACTCAATGGGGCTCAATTCTTCACTAAGTTGGATCTTCGCTCAGGCTACCACCAAATTCGCATGAAGGAAGTCGACATTCCCAAGATGGCTTTCAGAACTCATGAAGGCCATTATGAGTTCCTGGTCATGCCATTTGGTCTCTGTAATGCCCCCTCTACTTTTCAGAGCCTTATGAATCACCTCCTCAAACCATATCTCAGAAAATTTGTCCTTGTCTTCTTCGATGACATCCTCATCTATAGTGGCACTTGGGCGGCACATCTTCAGCATGTAGATCTACTCTTGCAACTGCTCCGCACGCATAAATTATTTGTCAAGATGTTTAAGTGTTCGTTTTGCATGGAAGAAGTTGAGTATTTGGGCCACATTGTGGGGCGTGAAGGTGTCAAGGTGGACCCCAAAAAGATCCAGGCAATGCAAGAATGGCCTCAACCTAAGACCTTGAAAAGATTGAGAGGATTTTTGGGTCTCACAGGCTATTATCGTAAATTTGTCCGCAACTATGGCCGCATAGTGAAGCCCCTAACTCAACTCCTAAAGAAAAATTCCTTCTTCTGGAACGAGGAAGCACAACAGGCATTTACCGCTCTCAAAACTGCCATGTGTTCCACTCCCGTCTTAGCACTACCTGACTTCACCAAATCCTTTGTCATTGAATGTGATGCTTCGGGTACAGGTATTGGAGCGGTCTTAATGCAGGAAGGGCGACCATTGGCCTTCACTAGCCAACAACTAAGTGGGAGGAATCTGGGCCAATCTACCTACGAGAAGGAAATGATGGCCATCTTACATGCAGTCGAGACCTGGCGACCTTACTTGTTGGGGCAACGTTTCCAAATCCGCACAGATCATCACAGTCTTAAATATTTTTTGGAGCAACGCCTATCTTCCCCACAACAAAATAAATGGTTAGCCAAAATGCTGGGATATGATTATGAGATCGTTTACAAGAAAGGGAAAGACAACAGTGTAGCTGATGCATTGTCGCGCCAATTTGAGGAGGAAAGTACTTTGCTCGCAATTTCCCTCCCCATTCCAGACTGGATTGAAGAGGCTTGCAGGGAATGGTTTTCACATCCCGGGCTCTCCCAACTCATTTCTCACTTGCAGGTAGATCCTAATTCCAGCAAGGGCTACTCGTGGCAGAATGATATTCTTCGCTACAAGGACAGAGTCGTAATATCACCAACATCCACCCTCAAAAATCACATTTTGGCAGAATTGCACTCATCTCCCATTGCAGGACATTCGGGCTTTCAGAAGACGTATGCTCGCACCAGAAGATCATTCTTTTGGACCGGCATGAAACATGACATCCTTACTTTTGTAGCAGAATGTGACGTCTGTCAACGCCACAAAGGGGAAACCGTCAACACACCAGGCACATTACAACCATTGCCCATTCCGGCGTCAATTTGGACGGAGGTTTCCATGGATTTCATTACAGGTCTTCCAAAGTCTGGGAACAAGTCAGTCATCATGGTGGTTGTGGACCGACTGTCGAAGTATGCTCATTTCTGCGCCCTACCCCAACCGTTTACACCAACTTTGGTTGCTCAAACTTTCATGGATCAGATCTTCAAATTGCATGGCATGCCCACTTCTATTGTGTCCGACCGCGACCCGATCTTCACCAGTAATTTTTGGCAGGAACTCTTCAAAATACAAGGCACTCAACTCAAACTCAGTACTTCATATCATCCGCAAACAGATGGTCAAACCGAAGCCGTCAACAAATGTCTAGAAACCTACCTTAGGTGTTTCACTTCAGAAAAGCAACACCTTTGGGTACAGTGGTTACCTCTGGCTGAATGGTGGTATAACACCAACTATCATGCCACCACCAAAATGACTCCCTATGAAGCAGTCTATGGTCAACTTCCGCCTTCCCCTACTTCTTATCTCATGGGGTGCTCCAAAGTACAAGCCGTGGATCAACTCCTACAACACCGCGCAACCATGCTTGCCCATCTGCGCGAGAATCTTCATCAAGCTCAGAACCGTATGAAGCAACAGGCCGACTATCATCGCTCAGAGCGCCAATTTCAAGAAGGGGATTAGGTCTTTTTGAGGCTGCAACCATATAAGAAAACATCACTCAAAGACAAGGGTTGTCAAAAGCTCTCTCCAAAATTCTACGGACCATACCAAGTACTTCAGCGCATTGGAGAAGTGGCTTACAAGTTGGCTTTGCCACCTACAGCAAAAATCCACCCAGTTTTCCATGTATCGTGCCTCAAGAAAGTGATTGGGAACAATTGCCGAGTTCAAACCAGTCTACCTGAATTGGACGAAGAAGGGTCAATCTGGCTTCAACCTGAACAGGTTCTAGACACACGAGACAAGCACCTGCGCGACCGCATGATTAAGGAGGTCCTCGTCAAATGGAAAGACACCTCTCCGGAAGATGCAACTTGGGAACCAGCCACTATTCTTCAGCAGTTTTCGCAGCTTCAACCTTGAGGACAAGGCTAGTCTTAAGGGGGAGGGCATGTTAGGGTCCCACCCTAACCCCCTTATTTATGTCATAGGATCACGTCATAGTCAAGAGTCAATAAAGCCCATATTAATATTTGTAAGTGGTTAACCCGCAATTAATGACGGGACCACAGTTAGTTGCAAATGGGCGGTAGTATTAGATAGATGGTAAATGGGCGGTAGTATTAGATAGATGGTATTAATAAAACCCACGGTATTGGCCCGTGGTATTGCATGTATGAGTCATATATAAAGGATAGAGACTCCCTGCGAGGAGTATCGTGTCTTGTTTTTGTAATCGAGCTCTGCTCTATTGGAGGTTGCCCCCTCGAAGAGGCCTGTGAACATTTCTCTCTGAATAATAAAATCATTGCTATTCTGTGTTCTGGGTATCTTTTCTTCGCATATTCTGTGTTCTGGGTATCTTTTCTTCGCATATTCTGTGTTTGGGTATTACTTTGCAGGTTAAGAGCATAACATCCCATTCTTCTTAGGAACTAACACAAAAGGTGATACCCACTAACTATCTGAAATGGGGTATATGAACCTTGCATCCAATTGGTTTTGCAGTTCTTCTTTCACAATGTCCTTAAGAGTTGGGTTCATCCTCCTTTGGGGTTGGAACATAGGATTTCATCCCTCCTTGATGTAAATTTGGTGATTATATACCAAGGGATTCACACCTTTCATTTCCTTATAGCCCCAAGCAAAAGCATCTAGGTGTTGCCTCAACACTTTACACAATTGTTCTTCCTGTTTGGTCGAGAGAGAAGGGTTTATATTCAAGGTTCTTGATTGGCCAAACTATACAATCTTGACATGGTATGGACTTGAGTCAGTAGGGAATAAGTCAGCCCAAGGATTACTCTCAGATTCTTTCATCAACTCATCAATTGGTATGGGAGTGGGAGGTTGATTCTGAAGGATATGGTCAATGAAATCATCTTCATCAAGTTGCCCCCCTCCTGTAATGATGTTAAGAGTGCATATTGTGTGGGGGGTGGTGTGATACATTTCATCTTCTTCCTCCTATTCTAACCACAAAGGTAATTCATGCTCAATAGAAGGCTGAGCAGGAAGATACAATACCAATTGTTTAGAAAACGTCCACTCTTAATGGTTATGTTCCCAACCCTAAAACTAATTTAAGCATCAGTTGTGCCAAACCATGGCCTTCCCAAGATGAGAAGATAGCCATCAAACTTGGTTTTGGGTTAGAGAACCAAGAAATTAGTAGGGTGCTCCCAAGAGTTAATGGATACCATAACATCTTCAACAACTCCCTTAGGAGCTATTGTGGATTTGTTTACAAGCTACAACACTATGTTGGTCTTTCTCAAAGACACTTGGAGGTATCTTTAGCATGGTTTCCTTGGTAATCACATTGATTGCAGCCCCAAGATCAATGAAGGTGTTAGGACTATAAGGCCATCAATGTGCACATCTACTACAGGGCTTCCAAGGTCTAGATATTTTTGGGAAGATCACCCTCCCAAGCATCAAATCAGATAATTTCTCAACAACATTTATGGTGGGGGTGTCTCTTTTTCTTCTCCCCGTATTTTTGAGAAGGGGTATTTTAGAACAAATTCTTCAATTCTACCAAAATTTCAACCTCTTCTCGATTGTGTTGTCTAGGGTGGATCAACCTCTCAAGAAAAGGAGGTGGATTGACTTGAGGAACAATATCTTATTTCTATTCTTCAAACTCTTTAGGTGGAGAAGGTGGGTGGTTATTTGGAAGCACTCTCCTAGACCGAAGGTTGATCTCCTAGATTTCCACAACATAAGCAAGATAAGATGTCTCTCCATTGTAGACCTGTTGTGCTTGCTTGTTGTTCGGGTTCGGATTTGGTTGAGCAAGAATTTGAGGTTGCTTAGGTGGAGTAGGATGAATGATTTATGGTTGAGGTTGGGGTGGAGGTAGTAAAGCAAGAGGTTGGTAACTTGAGGACTCCACCCTTGTGATGGGTTTCCCCATTGAGAAGATTGGTGTGGGTATGGCTGAAAAGGATGGTTGACAGGTTGATGGAGAATAAGGCCAAGAATGAGGTGTGGACCAAGATGGGTGAGTCAAAGAGTACCAAGGTTGAAAGGGTCTATTCTAATTTGGATTATAATAAGAGTAGTGTTCACCTTGCATGCCTTCTTGATATGGTCAAGGTCCTTGAGGTCTTATTTGATTGATGAAACAAAGTTGCTCTAAGCCCCTTTTTCTCCTTGATATATAACTTTTAGTCTTGGAAAAGAAGGGAACTTGTCTATTGCATGAATTTCTTCACAGAATAGGCAAACCACTATGACATTTAATGGGCACTCATTCCTAGGATGTCTTTTGGTGCATCTAGGGAAGAAAATAGCTAGTTCCCGCGGCTTCCACAACCTACAAGGTTGACACCACAACAATTGGAAGAAAAAAGAGAAAAAAGGCTTTGTTACAATTGTGATAGCAAATACACTAAAGGTCGTAAGTGTGCCGAGAAGAAATTATTTTACATATATTGTGAAGAGGAGGAAGAAAAGGAACAAGAAACGTCAAAAGAAGAGGATATACACCAAGAACAAACCCTAGAGAAAGAAGAAATGAATCTGGCCATATCTTGTAATGCATTAGCCGGAATTACCACTCCTCTAACTATCAAGATAGAAGGACATATCAAGAAGAAAAAGGTAATAGTGTTGATTGATTTGGGAAGTACCCATAATTTTATTCATTGTAATATAACCAAGGAATTGAATTGCTTCCTATATCCAACACCAGAGTGTCAAGTGATGGTTGCAACTAGAGGAACCATAAATTTCTTTGGAAAGTGCCATAATATCAAGATATCCATGGGATAATATGTATTGAATAGCCCAATGCTTTCCATTCCAATGGGTGGTGTTGATGTTGTATTAGGAGTCCAATGGCTACAATCCTTGGGTACAATTGATTTTAATTTTCAAGAACTTTTCATGAAATTTTATTCGGAAGGAAAGGAAGTTGAATTAAGGGGTATCACAGGGAAATCAGAAAAGATAATAATCTCTGACGGAATGACAAAGCTTCTAAAGAAAGAACAACAAGCCTTAATTTCACAATTATGTTCGCTAGAGGTTCCCACATTGAAATCATCTATTTCTCTAGATCTCCAAAAAGTATTGGATAATCATTCCAAGGTATTTGAGACTCCCAAATGCCTCCCACCTATTTGTGATCATGATCATGCTATTCATTTGATTCCAGGAAGTGTTCCTCCAAACATCAAACCTTACAAATATCCCTATGCCCAAAAGAGTGAAATTGAATGTATGGTTGTAAAAATGCTAGAGGCTGGTATAATTCAACCTAGTCAAAGTTCTTTCTCTGCTCTAGTAGTATTGATGCACAAGAAGGATGGGTCATGGTGCATGTGTTTGAATTATAGGGAGCTCAATAAGCTCACTATTAAAGATAAATTTCCCATTCCTGTCATTGATGAATTATTGGATGAACTTCATGGATCAATTTACTTCACCAAGTTGGATCTTTGTTCAGGATATCATCAAATCAGAATGAAGATTGAAGACATTTCAGAAACATCATTTAGAACTCATGAGGGTAATTATGAATTCTTTGTCATGCCTTTTGGCCTTACCAATGCAACTTCTACATTTCAAGGTTTGATGAATTCCATTTTCAAACCGTTCCTTAGAAAATTTGTGTTAGTATTTTTTGATGATATACTAATCTACAACAAGTCTTGGAAGGATCATGTTCAACATGTTGACAGGGTGCTCAAACTATTGGAGGAGAAACAATTATATGGAAAAAGCTCCAAATGTTTCTTTGGAGTACAAGAGGTGGAATATCTGGGTCATATTGTATCTCATGAAGGTGTTAAGGTAGACTCTAGCAAAATTAAATCCATTAATGAATGGAAAATCCCCACATCCATAAAGCATCTGCGAGGATCTCTCGGGTTGATAGGGTATTATTGCAAGTTTGTTAAGAATTATGGGAGAATAGTAGCACCTCTAACAACTTATTGAAGAAAGATGCATCTTCATGGACTCCAGAAGCAACGAAGGCCTTTGAACGTCTTAAAGAGGCAATGTGCCAAGCACCGGTCTTAGCTATGCTGGACTTCACAAAAACCTTTATTGTGGAATGTGATGCCTCAGGAAATGGAATTGGTGTTGTTTTAATGCAAGAACAAAGACCCAATGCTTTCGAAAGTCATCCAATCAAAGGAAAGTATTTACAAAAAGCTATTTATGAGAAGGAAATGTTGGCAATAATACATGCACTTAAGAAATGGCGACCCTACCTAATGGGAAGACACTTCAAGGTAAAAATGGATCATGATAGTCTTAAATACTTTTTAGAACAAAGATTATCTTCAAAAGAGCAGCAAAAATGGGTCACAAAGATGTTGGGTTATGAATTTGAAATCATCTACAAAAAGGGGAAGAAAAATATTGTGGCATATGCACTCTCAAGAAAGGATGAGGATGTGGAAGCATTGCTTTGCGCCATTTCTATTATCCAACTATATTGGATAAACAAAGCAAGGGATGAATGGAAGAATGACGAAGAAGTGTGGGCACTCATTCAAAAGTTACAACAAGATCCCAGTACATCTGATACATTTAGCTGGAAAAATGATTTGTTATGGTACAAAGATCGCTTATACCTAGGTAAGAAATCCCAAATCAAACAAAATATTCTTATGGAATTGCACACTTCTCCCGTAGGAGGGCACTTAGGATTTTTAAAAACTTACCACAGGGTTAAGAAGGAATTTTTTTGGGATGTCCTTAAATTAGATATTCAAAATTTTGTGGTGGAATGTTTGGTTTGCCAACAAAATAAATTTGAAATAATTAAGACCTCAGGTCTATTACAACCTTTATCCATTCCAGCCAACGTTGGGAGGAGGTTTCAATGGATTTTATCACAGATTTACCCAAGTCCGAAGGAAAGAGTGTCATCATGGTGGTAGTTGATAGACTTACCAAGTATGCACAATTTTGTGCATTATCTCATCCATTTAAAGCCAGTACAGTTTCTATTGCATTTATGGAAATAATTCAAAAGCTACATGGAAAACCAAAGATTATTGCAAGCGACAGAGATCCCATTTTCACTTGAAATTTTTGGACAGAATTATTTTCTTGTCTTGGTACTCAGTTAGCTCATAGATCATCTTATCATCATCAATCTGATGGGAAAACTGAGATAGTAAACAAATGTTTGGAAGGATATCTTCATTGCTCTATCTCTGATAAACAGACACAATGGGTGAAATGGTTGCCTATGGCTGAATGGTGGTATAACACTTCCTTCCATACTGCAACAAAAATGACTCCATTTATGGAACTTTATGGATATCATCCACCATCCATCACATCATATTTAAGAGAAAATTCTAAGGTTCAAGAAGTTGAAGATCACATCGAGCATCAACAACAATTTCTCCAAATCTTAAAGGATAACCTCACTTTGGCGCAGAATAGAATGAAACAATAGGCAGATCAACATTGCAGCGAAATAATTTTTGAGGTAGGTGACTGGGTATTCCTACGACTACAACCATATAAACAAATGTCCCTTAATCCAGCTCAGAAGGGTAATAAATTATCACCAAATTATTATGGTCCATACAAGGTGTTGCAAAGGATTGGTACTATGGCATACAAATTGGAGCTTCCTCCAGCTTCTCGAGTGAACCCAGTTTTCCATGTTTCATTCTTAAAGAAGGTTATAGGTGACAAGCTCCCAATTCAAACAATATTGCCAGAACTTGATGAGGAAGGAAAAATCATATTGGAACCTGAAGCATTTATAGAAACAAGAACTCGACAACTACGAAATCGATCAATTTCGAAGTATCTCATCAAGTGGAAGAACTTACCCACTGAAGATTCCACATGGGAGGATTATACAAAAGCATCCAGAACTACTCAAGCGTTGAAGACAACACTTTTTTGAAGGAGAGGGGTATGTTAGGTCCCTACAATACTAGTGATTCCCCCATTACTATTGTCATTGTAGCCCTTATTGTTATTATTGTGCCCTTATTGTCCCCATATTGTTATTATTGTACCCCATAGAAGCCCACTATTGTTATTGTTGTGCCCTTATATTATTATTGTTATGTCAACTTTGATTATATTGTGACCCCCTAGACTCCTATATATAGAAAGGAGTTTTATCATTTGTATCATCCAAGAATTGTTCATTTGTGTAATGTAAAGTAGGTTACCCCCTAGAAGAGGCTAATTTTGAAGTCGTTGATCTATCTTTTATATATTTTTGTGAGTTGGTTTCATAACATGAACCATGTTGCATCTGTGTTGTTGCTGACACTGCTCTGTACAATCTGTACTACTGCCAACTTTGAATTTGCACTACAACCCAATTAAAACTCCTTATCACTATTGTTGTTGTTGTTGCAAGCTATTACAACTAAGAAACATCTAAAATACTCTAACTAAATCAACTGTGTTTCTGTCTTGCAACTATATCCTAAGTCTCTGTATGCTACTATCCTCTGCACTATCTACTGGGAAATATACATTGTTATTGATTCTGCATTGTGCCTCTTGCACTGTGATAAACACTGCTCTGTTCTCCTCAACATTTGATTGCAACTGTCACTCTGGAACTGACTGTACAAACTGACACTTATGCTCCTGCCACTAAATACTATGGGTCCCTATAGAAAAGGTATGATCCATATGAGGAGTAAACTGCAACTATTGCTCCTCTATGTACCCTGCCCATATCTTTGCCACTCTAGAAATAAAGCTCTACATCGCCCATCCTCTCTCCCAGAGGTATAGCTGCATATATGGTGAAATATTCCTCTAGCCTAGAAGAAAGATTATCAATCTTTGTGAGTGCTGCTACTTGATCTTGCTTCTCCTTCTTTTTCTTCTTCTTTTGAGGACATTGGGTATTGCAATGGATAAATTTGCCACACCTAAAGCACTTGATCTTAGATAAATCCTTCTTCTTATTTTCTCCCTCCAAGCCTTGTCCTTGGATGTGACCTTTCACTTTCCCCTTTGATGAAAGGGCCACATTCTCCTCCTCCTTCACACCTGACCCTTTGCTACTCATGTTGTTGATGGAGATCTTTTCTAGAGCTTGCCTCATCTCCTCTTCAGAGAGATATTCCCACATCCAGTCTCACCCATGCAATTGATCTCATCCCAGAATACCCCGAATGAAGGTCTCCCATTCCTCAGTGACACCGTTGAGGGATAAATTCACCATTTTTGTAGGGGGAGGCGTCTCTCCTACAGCTGCAATCTCATCTCAGATATCTTGAATTCTAGTGAGATAGAGGTCGATGCCTTCTCCCTTATGCATTCTAACATTCCTCAACTTTCCCTTCAAGAACATATTTCGATGTTCGGAAGGATTATGGTATATTCCTGCGAGAGAATCCCACATCTCTTTGGTCATATTCTTGGATGCTATGTGTGAGACTATATGATTTCAAACTCCATCTATAATCAGTTTCTTCACCTTGGCCATCACCTTCTTGAAATTTTCTATTTGATCAGGATCTGTAGGTTCTACCACAACATTTTCTACATAAGTCTTCAGACCATGCTCATCTAACATGAAGGACATCCTAGCCTTCCATATGATATAGTTGGATGCACCATTAACTTTTCCTGATCTCTAAGCCTTTCTGAGGCCATTTATGCAAAAACATGACCTACGGAATAAATCTCCCTCTTTCGTCTACGTAGTTGCTAGCACTTCTATTCACACTCCTTCCTTGAGTGATAAATTATGCTTGTTGCTTCTACCCATTACAATTGGAAACTTTAGATTTATGAAACTAGAAACCCTCTAAGAGAAACTCCCTTTGTATGTGAAATTTCTCTTCCAGTCGACACAAAATCTGTTTTAGCAAACTGCTGCAAACCCTCCTTACCTAGACCAAGAGTCCACTTTGCAAAAAATATTGAGCTGTTGCTCCCTCTGCCTGTTGGAATCATTTCCCCAAACAAATCAAAATTTCTTTCCACCCTACAACTGGAAAATTGAACCCCTATCGCAATTCATACTACTTGGTTGGGCACTATGCGACCCCTCCTTTCATATTGCTACTCCCTCTGAGCCATGAAATTCTCCCTCTTGATCTCTGAGCCTCCTATCTATCAACCATGCTTTGATACCATGTAAAAATTTATAAGTCTAATTGCAACAGCTGGAAATTTATTCTTCTAATTGTAAATTAATTATGTAGTTTATTTGTTATGGAAAATAAGAAATAAGTCAAACTGCAATTTTTCACCATAAAACCGTGGAAAAAAAAGCGTTGGAAACTGAGAAATGATAACACACACACACATAAAAATGACACTGTTATTTTTGGATAAATGTCCCTGGAAAAACCCAGTGTGGGAAAATCGGTGCAACAGATTAGGGTTTTATTATTATTATGCAATAGTAAATCTGAGTACAAAAATTTGGAAGCAAACTGGCAATCCAATTTGAGAGGATCATTGGAAAAATTCTAGTGAGGAATTCTCGTCACCCCACCATAGAAATAATATCCCGAAATGGTCTCTATAGGTCATCCTCTGAGCCCCATGTGTTAACCTCTACGTAAGGCTTGCGCAGACCCTTCTGAAACCCTCAAGAAACTACTTATTCTTCTTATTGTTGTTGTATCTTCCTCTGGGGATGATTTGTTGACCCCTATGGAAAAAATTCCTGGCACTTAGCAATTGAATTGAACCCTCCTTTGGCTAGATCAAACTACCCTTGCGTGTTGCCTGCGCAACCTCTCTGTGGGAAAATTCACACTCCCTCAATTTGACTCTTCTAGCAATGGAAACCTCCACTGGAATAATGGATCACCCCTCTGCCACCTACTTCTCGATCACTGGCTCAATCTCACTGTTGAATCACCTACCGTTGGGAAATTGAACTACCTTGATCACTAAGTATCTGCACTGGTGTGCTATCCATCTACCCATTAACCTCTTCTTATAATCTCCAATTGAGACTTCATTATCCATGATTAAAACTTAATCGATGGTTGAAATCATATCTAAGTCAATCCATGTGAGTTTCTAGAGAATTTTCACCTTTCTCAATTAATTACTATTAATTAACCAGTTTTCCTAAGTTAGACTTAGGAAAATTTTAAATGATGTTCAATTAATTTAATTGAGCTATCTCTAGGTGGAATTTCCAAAAACAATTTCTGGGTTTTGGAGAACTCATGTGTTTTAGCATCTCCACAATGTTCAAGAATAGAACACCATCCGATGCTACAAAAACTAACACCAAAAGGCACAAGTAACCACTGTGGAGGATGTGTTATCTTTGTCAAAGATCGAGCATGAAAAGGCCAAGGGAGAAATCATTGAGTTTGGATTTACTTTCATGGTATGTTTTAAGCCTAAATAAAGCTAACACTATGGGACATTGAGCATGTGATGCCAAAGCTTTCTTTCCAATAAGAAGTTTCTCTTTTAATCAAATTGAAACCAAGAGTACAACTTTTGTACACAAGGACAAATTTAAGTAATTCAAAGGGACAAGCTTATATTCAATATCTTGCATTTCTTAACTCAATTACCAGGTATGAATTTATTTCTACATAGTCCAGGTATATTCATGATTATTTTTTTTTAATTATAAAGAAGAAATCAAAGTTGCTATTGGTAAACCATAATTAAAGTACATGGTGTTATGGGGATGTGTTAATTTTCAAAGATAAAATTAGTATGATGAATGTTTTCTATTGAATATTTATTTGAATACTTGTGGATCCAAGCGTGAAAATGTTATGAAAAATGAAAGTCCACTATGATTTTAGATGTTGGATCCTTAATCGAGTTGTAGCCTAAAGTAAGTTGGTGCTTGCACGTCTCTAAGGTTGGTGCCTCAATCAGGTTGAAGCCTAAGGAAAGTTGGTGCTTGTGCATAGCTAAGGTTGGTGCCTAAATTAGGTTGTAGCATAAAGTAAGTTTGTGATTCCAATATTGAGGGGATTGGTGTCTCCTTCTCACCAATACTAGTAAATTATTGTAATCAAAGATTGAAGAAGATTAGATGGTTTTTGGTTCTCTCCTGCAAGGGTTCCCACGTACATCTCGTGTTCTTGTGTATTGATGTGATGATTGATTCTATTGATGCATTGTGATATTTGCAGTTATGATGTATTGTGATACTGTTTAAATTTTCCATTACGGTGATTTTCCCACCAGCATCCCCGCTCAGTGTTATCATAAATTCCAATGTTCATTCTTCACATTTATTATATAATGATTTTAGTTCTATTGTTGTGATTCATGAAAAGTTTTGATTTTTTACATTGAATATTTTTTTTTTAATTAAATATATATATATATATATATATATATATATATATATATATATATCTTTTGTATGTGCTTTTCCCCCACCAATTCTAGATCCTGGCTTTTCAAAAATTAGGGTGCCCTATATCCAAATATGTATCTAGATCTATATCCATTTCCATTTCCTGGTAACTTAGGGGAAGACAAATAATACAATGGCATTAGCCATTAAGTGAGATATTTTCTCAAGTGAGGAGTGTGATACTCTAATGTGCCAAGTTTGAGGAAGTACACAAGGGCAGTATTGGAGATGCAAATTGGAAAAGGAGATAGAAGAATGATCTAGGGCCTGATTTGTTGGATTAGATATAAGATGTGTTGTAGTTTTAATTTTCTCAGTTGGGTCGTTATCCTAGGATGGGAGCTAAAAACTCACTAATGAAGAATTGTTGATTAGGGAGGAGTTATTTGTGTCATTGTGATTGAGTTTGGTTGTGTACTTTTTATTATTCTAATTGTGTTAAGAACTTAGTTTTTCTTCCGTTCAATATATATACAATATACTAGGTTAATAAATCTCTAGGTGCTAGGTTTAAGGAAAACATAGTATGGCTAACCCCCTCTATTGGCATTTTTGTTTTTGAAATTGATTTTTGAATGTGCATAACTTGCATTCAAATTCTATTTTGAGATGATTTTTTTGTTCTCGTTTATTTTTTGTGTTCTATACACAAACCCCTATTTTTATATTAATTTGTTGGAATAAATATTTAGTGCATAATTATTGCATGTGTACACTATTTTTAGTGCCCTTTTTTCCAAAGTGTATAATTTTGTAAGTAGTTTCTATCCATGTTGTCAATTTTTGTTTGTAGTTCCAGTTTACTCAAATGTTGTAATATCTCTAGTCCAAGTGGGATTCTAATTAAAAGTACCAATTATCTCTTTGGAAAATCAAATGGAGGATTTACTAAAAAGTAATGACTTCACTAGCTCATGTTAGAAACAAAAGTTTCCCCCATGAGTGCAGGTAAGAGAGCCGAATGGGACAACAGAAATGATTCATCATATGGAATCATCATGATGTTAACTTTCTAATGAATTTCAAAATCATGTTCAAGGGGTTGACGCTCTTGATGCAGCTTGGAAGAAGCAAGAACAAGTGTTTGGTAAACACAACTAGATTTGAACTTAGCAACACGAAAATCAACTCATTGTTTTGAATCCTAATGAATTTACATGCACTAGAAAATTTATCAAAGTTTAAGACCCTTAGACTCTTCTAGATTGTAGCATTAAGAAATATGATGATCAACTAATTCTTCTATTCTTTCCAAACTTTGAAATGCCTATTATTATTTCATAATCCACTTTTCACTCTATTAGAGAGGGATTTGTTAGTCATAGTATTCCTTATAGAATGTCCATTTTCGAAATATTTTGTGATTCTATAGTTCGAGAAAAAGACAATCTCTTGCATATTTGTGTTATCAATGCTATAGGTACCTCTAACTAAGCCATAGTGACACAATAGAAGCAAGGACCCAAGCATTCCAAGAAGAAACATTCTCACAATAACAAATTGAACTAGGGTCCCAAAACCTTAAACTTTCGCTTGCTCCAAATAGTGATAGAGAAGATAAGTCAAAAGATAAAAACTAACAAACATTATAATATGTCACCTATACCTGGAGATAAATTTATCCATGTTCTCCTTCCACTTATTCTAAGGTTCATCCTCTTTATGCCTCTACGTTTTCTCTCAATGCAACAAATTCTTCTTCTTCTAAAGAATAGATTCTAGATTTTGGAGCATCATATCGTATGGCTAAAGATAAGTACATATTTTAGCTCTAAATAAATGTAATGCCAAACAAATATTTTTTGGTGATGATAGGTCTCTAACCATTATATATTTAGGACCATTTTAACTAAATGATGGTCACTTTAATGATGTATTATATGTTCCTAATTTCTTCTACAACCTATATCTATCAATCACTCATTTTGGTGAAAGTAAAGCCACATAATTTTCGTGTCACCTAGTTGTAATGAAGGAAGAATAGGATCCTAAGCATGTTGTAGCAAGAGGAATAATAGTTGGTATTACCAGGTGGTACAAGTTTGACAAGTTTAGGTCTTCATCTCTTCCTTTAGTTTTTATACCATCATAGTGATGATATAAGTAGACTTTGGCATGAGTGGTTTGTATCTAAATTACTATTCATTGCAACAAGTATGAAAGAAAAATATGGCCATCAATGTTCCTCCCTTTTTATGAAAATATGTTGCATGTTTCATGTGTGTTCTCAAAAAACATCATATGGATGATTTTGCAAATGTTTCTCTTCACATGGATTGGCTACCTTATAACATGTGCATAGTGATTTGCGTGGTTCATTTCTTTTTTTTCCTTCTCTTGGTTTAGATATTTCTTAACCTTCATTAATGACATCTCTATACACTTGGATTTACTTACTAAAAATCCATGTTTTTGACGTGTTCTTTGCATTCAAGGTCCTTGTAGAAAAATAATCTTAACATCAACTTTAGAAACTAGGAATGAATATGTAAAAACAAACTTCATAATCACTGCAGTTCAAAGGGGATTCACATGAAAAAAACTATTCCATATGCACCAAATGAAATTATGTTTCTAAGAAAAGAAATCACACCTTAAAATAAATGGATAACTATGTGCTCAAATATAAGGAACTAAGAAATCATTTTTGGGAAAAGTTAACAATTGTGCCAATTACATATGTAATTGCACTCATATTAAGCCTTTAAAAAATATGACACTGATAAGCGTGGAGTAACATTAAACTTGATGTAAACCACTTTTGTGGGTTTGGTGGTGAAGCTTGGGTACACATTCCTAATTAGAAAAGGAAGGAATTATAGCATAAAAGTGATAAGTTCATTTTTTACTTATTCAAAGGATGTTAAAGGTTATCAATTTTTTGTATCAAATTGAACAAAACCCACATACCATCTTCAATGCATGAGCCAATTTGTTTTACTTTTCTATGCTTACCTTTCCTTCTCCTTCTAATATTATTTCCTCCACTATGGATCATTCGTCTTCTTCAAGTACTGACTAGGAGGATGAAAACATAGCTTCAACTATTACAATTCCTCCTCTAGACAACTTAATTGGCCATAAATCTATATTATCCTGACCACTTCATTAAGGGTTAGGTACAACAAGGGAAATAGATAGTGATCTATTATGTGATCCATTTGACCAATGTCACACATATTTCATAGTTAAATTTCAGACAGTCAAGATCCATAAACATTTAAAGAAGCTTATATCCAACTACAAAAGGCATGTAACAATGAATGAATAACTTTATTCCTTATTGGGAATGGTACTTCAGATCTAGTCTCACTTCCAAAGAAAGAAAACTTGTAAGATGAAAATATGATTACCTAAATAAGTATGCAATAGATGGTAGTATTGGAATTTATAAGGTGTGATGGGTTGCCAAAGTTTCTTCACAAGTTAAAGACATTGATTAAACTAAAAAAAATTCCCTCATTACCAAAATGAATTTGAACTACCTTTTTGTTTCCCCTACCACCTAATATTGAAGGAGGTATATCAAATGGAAATCCAATTGACCTTCTTACATGAGATTTTGCAAGAAATATATATGGAACAATATATTGGATTTATTCAAAATGACACTACTCTTATTTATGGCCTCAAGAAATCCCCCCATGTCCTAAGCAAACTCCTTGAGCATGGTATGAAATAATAGACCAATTCCTTCCTAATTTTTAATTTTCTAGATGCCACTTTGACCATAATATATATAACAAGCGAATAGGTTGTACTAGGAAAAATAATCAATAGGAAATATACAAACTGTTATCAAGCAAGGGACACTAGGATTTTACACTCATGAAACCACCCAAGGGGAAATTCTATTCATTTAATCCATCTCATGTGTGTTGAAATTGTATAGTCAATCCCTTCATCTAACTTTAGGTGACCAAAAACTATTTCATAATTAAATATTTATTTCAACCATCACTATAACTACCTACAAAAATATCTCCTTGAATCACTCAACTTGGTCCTAATCCCTAACTTCATTCCTTGTCTTCATCTTTGAACGATACATAGAATTTTAATCATATTGTAATTTATTAACATATTACAATGCATTATTAAATATAACAAATAGGGGTTAATGCTTTATGCTTTTCCTTAACAAATAGGGTCATGATTGCAATATTTGGTAATCATTCTTCTTCATCCTCTATGACATTCATCTTCAATCTTATCCAATCATATGTATTTTGAAATATTATTTATTTTGTAATGATATGTCTTATGTCTTCTTAATTCTTCATCTTCATTAAACTATATCTGATATCTGTGAAATACAAACATCATGTTTGTTTAAGTCCATATAAAAATTCACCATCCAACAAAACACATGAGTCAATAGTTGTTCTATCCATCAGTGGTCTAGGAATATTTTTGTTGTGCCTACATGTACCTTTTATTTTGCTTGCAACACCATCAATCATTAAATAATTTTTTTCTTTTTCGCAACCTTAACTTATTTCTATGAATTTTTGGATTAAGCTCAACCATTACATCCTCCAGGATTTTGTAGATGAAACTCAACCATTAAAATTTTCAAGTGGTTTTAGCTTACCATGAATCATTCATTATGCCAAGTGCCTCAAGGTTGATAAACCACCTTTATTTTTCATGAAAAATGGTTTTTGGTTTACCACGAACCATAATCAATCACAATTAATATGTCTTATCATGGATTACATCATCATCATCATTTGTCTCAAATACACAAACGTTGTTTCCTCATACATTCATCTCAAGCTAGTCTATCCTTTCAAAACATGAGATCGTGACCATTTTATTTTCCGTCATCAGAAAAGAATTATGAACGAGGACCATTAATAATATTAGCAATGTCATTTTCCATGGATTCATTTCACGTAAATTTGCATCTCACTTATTGAAAAGTGTTATAATTTCTACTACTTACTTTACCTTGCTTTTACTATTTCATTCTTCTTTTTTCTTCTTTCCTTCACTTTCATTGTTCCTTTTTCACTTTTCCTTTGTGCATTCATTTCCATCCTACTATCATTATCTTTTGTTTCGTCATTCTTCTATGTCCTTATCTCTCTTCTCTTTAAATTTCCTTGCCTCCTTCTTCTTCTATCCATGCGTATGATCCTTCCTTCTTCATTCTCCATCTTAAACATTCTTTATCTTACTTATACTTTCCTCTATCAAGAATTTTGCATCTTCTACTTTCTTCATTTGTCTTATTCTTTTTGTGCCTACTTAAGATGTTCTCTTGTTGGAGTTTGCACAATGTTTAAAAAGATAACCTATGGCACTAGATTAGCAAACTTAATTGATGTACCAATGTCATTATATGATGTAATTGAACTTTTGACTTGACTTTTGGTGACTTACATTTTCTTTATTTAACTTCCCTTTGTCATTTAATTGTCTCAACTAGACGCCCAACTTGAATTTTGATTCATTACATCAAAAATATTAACAAGTTTGTCTCTTAGCATCGATAATCCTAAACCATATCTCTTGACTTAAACACTTACCTTATTCTTTATATCAACTTGGAAAAGAAAATTATTTACTTTGTCGTCTTTCAAAACTTCATTAAATAATTTGAAAAACTATAGGAAATTTCAATTTAGTGGCCAATCTTTATCAAATACTTTCACTTTCTCATTTTCAAGTATTTTCACTATCCTAAGTTCAAAAAAAAATCTTCCATACACTTCTTACTTGGAAAACATAAGTCAATCTTATAAGAAATGGAAATTCTATCATTATTTCACGTGGCAATACCAAAAAAGAAATAGCATACCTCCCTTTTCTAAGTTGCACTACCTTCCAAAATGTAATTTTCTTAGCTTTCATTCATTTCAAATGTTGTGTTATATGGGAATATAGCCTTTAGGCTCAATCTACCTATTGGCTTATTTTGTGAAATCTTACATCCTTCTTATGATCTACTTTATGTGGCTCTATGGTCAACAAGAGCATACAAGTTCTTGTCTAAAATCCATTATGTATATGAAAACTCACCTTGTTTATATACATTAATTCTTACAAAGTGAAAACAAGCTATTGTTTTCATTCTCCATTGCACTTATAAACTAATGTAGAACCCAAAAATAGGATAAAAATGTGACTCACATGAATAGAAATTGTAATTACTCGATCAATGCACTCTCTTTTTGGAGTTAATATTATTTCATTAGGCTTGACATCAATTAGTGTTTTCACCTTTCGATGGCTCTAGAGGTAGAGACTATGAATGTGATAAAGGTAATATTAATGTAAACCCTCACATTGTTTCACCAATTTTTTAGATTCTTTATGGAATTGATTGCAACAATTTTCTTTCACAGTTGTAATGGCCTTCATGTGTGAGGATTCTCCCTCTTTTTAAGGATTTTTAATCATTCTCTTGGAATCAAGAAGCAAGAGAAATATATAAGCCCCATAACTTCAATAAATCACTTCATAAAATGGACTAGAGATTGTTTTTTCAACATTGGCCTCTCCATAGATTGATTTTCCACCTATCAAAATTATGTTTTAAATTTAGCGATGATAACTATATAGAACATATTAAAAATATAAATAAAGTATGTAGCACCACCCACATCTAAATTGTTGATATTTTCATCACCAAGAAAAGAATGTACTATTTATGGTTTGATTCTAAAATCAACAACAATAAAAGGGTTTAATCTCTTACATCGGAACTTCACGAAGCATAGTGATAAAAAAACATCGAGCAAAATAACTTAAAATTTGGAAAGATTCACTCAATCTCCGCTTCTACCATCACCAAATAATCTCCTTTTTGTATACTACAAATATGGACATAACAATTTTTCGAACTAGCTCTGGTATAATGACTGGCATAACGACCTTGAAGCCCATGTAGACCAATCTAATTACACCGTAAGGCATTTCCCTTTGAAATGAACCCCCCAAATGTCTTTGTGTCTTAATCGTAGCCGTTAGATGTAATGTTAGACGATTGGAGAGAAATCAGCCGTTTAATTAATAATAATAGGTTAAGGTTTTTTAAGGTTTAGAAATCAATGGAGGAGGGCGCGGGTGTTGAGGAGGGTGGCGGACCTGCAGAGAAGGGAGAAGGGAGGAGGGAGGGCGGCCGCAGAGGACGAAACGTCTCTTTCTTCGCTACATGAGGGCCGCGTAGGTCGTTTTTTCTTGCATCTGATGACATTTATTTGCAATGGACAGTAACCCTTCCTCGCCAATTCTTTTGGACTTGCCACTATCAAGGTGCACCTTTCTCAGTTTCCTACATCCATTTGCAACTGCATAAATACCTCGATCAGGACAATCAGACACCCTGCTCATATAAAATACTTCCAGCTTTGAGCACTTTGAAACAGCCATCAAACCTCTATCACCTAAATGCATGTTTTCAATTTGCAATTCCATCAGCTGTTGCAAGTTTCTAGTGCTGCCCGTTATAAAGATCTTTAAGGCACAATCTCTGTAGGTTACCTTGCCCTGGCCCTATAACCACATATTCGGTCATGAAATTGGTTTCAACGGTTTTCTTCAGGGCTATAGGATGTTAGATTTTATTTTCCAGATGTTGATATGTTTCTGCAAAGGCCCTCTATCTTGGGCTCACAAAGGCATATTGTGTTTTGATTTTATTTTTCCCTATCTTGATATGTTTCTGCAAAGGGCCTTTATCTCCTATCTTGCGCTCTCAGAAAGTATCCTATTAATGTGAAGATAATAATTTTCTTTTTTGTGTTAGATTTTATTTTTCCTGATCTTGATGTGTTTCTGGAAAGGGCCTTTATCTCGAGCTCTCAAAGGCATATTGTATTTTGATTTAATTTTTCTTGATCTTGATATTTTTCTGCGAAAGGCCTTTATCTTGATTATTGATCTACTTTTATGCTTTTGTAAAAGACTAGTGTTCAGACTCTCCTCAATGGTGAATCCAATTGGTGATCGAAGGGTTATATCATATATGAATGATGTCCAGGACGATTTTGTTTACATTTTTTCTGATCTATGTGCCGTAATGTTAGAAGCTCTTGTATAAAACCCTTCAATAACACCATCTGTGGATTTGAACATTTTGGAAACCCGGAGCAGTATCAAGTTTCAATTATCACTCTCATTAAAAAGATTGTATTTTCTTCTCTGCTTCCTATTTTTCTAATTTATATGGTCTTATGTTTCAGGCACCTGTAGGAAGTAATGAAATTGTTGGAGTCTTTTATAAAGCCAATGAATATGCTTCGCTGAATCCAAACTTTCTTGGGTGTGTTGAGAATTCTTTGGGCATATGAGAATGGCTAGAATCTAATGGTCACCAGTACATTGTGACAAATGACAAGGAAGGTCTTGACTGTGGTAAGTTGGGTCATGCAGTGATTTCCTTTTTTATGTAGTTAGCACTCCTGCAAAATAAAATTAATGTGTCTTTTTGAAGTTCTTAATTTAACATGATCATATGCATAGAAGTTGCGCAGGGGATAACTTAAAATTATATGTAGTTTCAGAACATAGAAGGGAAAGTTTCCAGTGTTGCCAGGATTGTGGCTTGAACCCGCCATTAGCCAAGTTTAAAATGAGTCGTCAGGCAAATGTGTTTTTCCAACTTGTCCGAGTCAAACTTGGTTGTTGACAGAGTTTGATTTTTCAACTTGTCCAAGTCAAACTTGTTTGTTGACAGAGTTTGTTGCGAGTTTGACCTCTGAGTATGAGTATGACTTAGTTGACTGAATCAAACTTGTCTAATAAGGCCTATAAAAACCCTCATGCAACCCAATTTAGGTTATTTTTACCTCTGCTGGGTTCATTGCTTCTCTACTGGGTGATTAATTTCTGTGAAACAGACTGAAGGGAGGTCATGTTGTCGCACCCAGGGCACTGACCAATGCTTATATATTTTCGTCAAAATATGTGTATATCTTTATCTTTTTTACTCTCCAATTTTGTTCTGAATTTTTTCCCTCTCCTTGTCCAAAACTTGGGGCTTCCGCCTCCCCGAATTTTCCTTGATTATGCATCTGCTAACGCTTGAAGGGAGCTGTGCTAAACTCCACCTCTTTAAACTGTTAGAAGCCCAAATGCCCTGTTTCTTTCTGTATCCATGTATACCACTAGGCTATATGTTCTCTGTGTTGGTGAAGTGATAACATGGAATTTAAATTCCCTACTAGGCTACATGTATTGTGCTGTTGAATTGGCCCCGTGAAACTTGAAATCATGATAATTGATTTGGAATTGCAATTTTTTTATTCTATCTGCTAACACTAGAGTGCTAGGACACACTCATCAAGCTATGTACACCAGACTTAATAAATGAATAAACTGTGAACTAATTGTTAGCAGGTCTCATTTGTCTAACTATAGTTACTAGCCATCAAAAGCACAGAATAAGATTTAGAGCTAATGCTAAATGTGTATCAGCAGGGTTTTGCTTGGTAGAGTTTCTTTGATTGGACAGGGCACCATCTATAAGTGCCCTTGCTGATTCTTGTATTGTAGAATCTTCTTGAAAATTTATGAAAAACAATTCCCCTAGAAACCTGAGACGACCTTCTAACTCAACTGATATGTCTTTGACTTGGGAGGTATAATTCATATTGTTCATGATTTTATTTTACAAACTTATTATGAAGAGCCCAATCGACTTTTGTATGTATTGTTGATTGAGAAACAATGCCTTACCAGACCTCCAATACTCAGAATTACAAAGACAACAAAAACACCCAAACATTAATAAAATAGTATTGTATGCTTTGATGATAATTTCTCTCATTCATCACTGGATGAGTTTCTGATCAAAGTCAAACAGTTGACTTTGCTCATGTCCATCAAAAATCAGTTGATAGTTTTCATTTAAAAATATTTTTGCATTGTTCACTCTTTGTATACCTTTATTTGGAAATAGTCAACTATGCACATCATATAAACATTCACTCCATTACCTTGATATTAACAAAATCCATTACAAGAAACACTTAACTATAACAAGTTATACATTTTTATTTGCTAGGACACCCACATTAGCTTACTTTATTCCTGTTTGATTGGCAATTTAACTTTAGTGCTGTCAGAGGATGCTGTCTATTCTGCTAAAACAAAACCACCAACCAGACATTGCTTTTTGCTCCTAGTTTGAATCAATTTTTGTATCCACTTTCCACTGTTGAGGATTTGGCAAAGGGATTTTGATGTTCTGTGATCTTATCTGAAGAAAATGGCACTGGAAAATATTGTCTACTATACATCTGCATGAGTTTCTACAACAACTTATATTTGTACATTGATTTATCATGATTCGGTGGCTTGCTTCTAACCCAAACGTTACATTGGAATGTCATGATGTCATCCTTGATTGGCTGGAGAATTGGCATTGCCAAAGCACATGCAGTGGACACCACATCGAGCTGGGATATGTCCGAGGGTAATGTCGGTTGATGGTTGATTGAAATGCATAAATTAGAAGTATATTCCCTTAGCCTGATAAGGATTTTTAGAAGAATAAAGTAGAATTGTGTTCTCATTAATCTCTTTCATAGCTACTTCAGATTTTTTAAAAGCATAATCCTTCATTTAGTATCATGATAAGATCCTCTTCTAAGGTTAGTTGTGAACTGGTGAGAGTTTACCATAACTAGCCTAGGGTTGATTTTCGTGCATTCTTGTTTGGTTTCTACTTGAGAATCCTTCATGCAACACATCCCCACTCCCATGCAAGGGCAAAAATTGGGTAGTTTCTGTCCCCAACAAAAAGAAAATTGGCTGGCTTCTTTCCCCAACAAAAAGAATTGACGCTTTATGTTCTCTAAAAAGGTTGGGAGTTATCAGTACCAGTTGGGAAAATTTGGGGACGTGGCCTTTCACACTTAATGGGGTTTCAGCTCCCCTTACAAGCATAGGCTACCCTTCAGTCAATGCAATGAAGGGTGAGATGAATGTGAAAGCAGTGAGGTTTCTCTATTCATGTGGTATACCATTCAAATTTCAATGTTCTTCACTCCCCCTATTGAAATGAGATTGTTATTGCCATCAACAATGCCCCTTAAGGTTACATGAGCCCCAGGTATGAGAAAGCCAAAACCAAGTTACTTAGCAAGGAAAAATCCAAAATCCAGAGAGCTCTAAGACAATGTACAAATGCTTGAAGAGAATATGGATTATCCATTGTATCTGCTCATTGGAAAAATGTTGAAATCATGTTATCGATAAATCATAAATGTTCTTATTGTGTCCATTCATAATGTGGTCTTCCTTGCAGCCCATGATTCAACATTTGGTGAGACTGTTGCTAATATTCCGTAGCTCTTACCGAAAACCATTACAAAAATTGGGTTGTGTAATGTCATTCAATTAATTATTGATGATGCACCTAATTGTCATACAGCAGGAGCAATCACCAGATGCACCTAATTGCAAGGCAGCAGAAGCAATCATTGAGTAGGTAAATCCTCACGTTTTTGTTCTAGGTTTTGGTGCATACAGTGAGCCTTTGATGCATGATATTATTAAGTTGAATCCTAGCAAATGATGAATGAATACCTTGTACAAAAGAGGGAAAAAATTAAAATTCATCACCACTGATGAAGCCAATTAATACATTTTCCACACTCATTCTAAGTTGGAGCTACTTAAGCTTGCAAGGACCAAATTTGTTACATATTACCTCAATATCAACATAAACAAAGTCTTTTAGACTTATTATTTGAAAATTGCTATTTTTATTGAGTTGTATCATCGTCCTAGGTTCTAGAATCTATGTTTTTTTATTTTTATATGTTTTCAAGTAAAACTATGCCATCCCAGTTGCATGTCTTCTAGAAATATGGGGTACCTTCCAGCCTTCCCTGAAACCTGTTCTGTCATCTCCCTATCCCCGCGACACTAAAATTAGATGCAATATAGCGAAAGACAAATTGAATTAGTTTTGGCACAAGTCAACTTTTTTCATGTACATGATGCCCAAGAAAACATCCGCAAGTGCAACCCTTAGTGAGAATGTTGTGTAAATTTCCAGCCCTAATGACTAATTTCGATTTTGGCAACTTTCTTTATTGCTTTTAAAAACTAAAAAACCCTTGGTTTGTAAATTTACTAGTTCCTTAGGTTGACTTACCAAAGTCACAGGAAACAAGGAAAAGGGAAAAAAAAAGATGATGGTGAGCATATGTACACAACTCTTACACCTTTGACCAAAAAACAATTTGAGCTTTTTGACTTTTAGTTTTTTCTTATATCACAATGTCAATATGCAAAAAAAAATAAAATGCACAGCCATAATTTTAAGAGAATACAAACTCATTCTCATCTACAAATTTAGGATATATACCTTGTCACTAATTGCATCTTGTATAACTACTATATCTGTAGAGATAGAACTGATAATTTCTCCAGTGCTGGTCTTCGTGTCAAAAAAAGTAACATCTTGGCTCAAAACATATTTTAAATATTGCATTCTCATGCGAGCTGATTGTCGCTCCCCTGTTTGCATCCAACATGAGACCTCTGCATAAATCCATACAAACAGCTTATTTTCAGCTATTCAACACTGTAGATTGTTTGCTGGAAGGAAAATGATACAAAATATCAACTACTCTAGAAGGTATAGGCCATGTGTTCAGTTGATGTATTTATTTTAAATTATAAAACCAAAAATATAAATAAAAAATTGAAGTGAACTTTAACTAAGTACGGGTATGAAAACCCCTTGTCTAATATTCTCTTTTTACTTGCAAAATATTCAAACCAATAATCACACACCAAACCATGACAAACAAAAGTTGTGAATTGGATTGGAACATACCAAACCATCCCGATACCATGATGACAAGTCCCAAGTAGAAGAACTGGAGAGTGTGCTGCAAAAGTTGCTAGACAAATTAATACTGTATGCTCAAACTTTAGTTTAGAAAAAGTGCAATTCTAAACTGTATTTTTCTCTTGTTTACTTGGAAAGGACTGAAATTGGTCTAGGCATAGAACAGCTGAAACCTTCAACATAACAAAAGTCTCAACCATACAAGAAGGTTACAAGCATGTTATATAAGGAAACATTATGTTCACTATTAAATAAAAAATTATTTATTGAGAAGGAGAGGCTACTAAAAATGAACAATTTTACAATATCCTGCTTTCTTGACACTGGAATACTATTTTTTTCTGATTAATTTTAAGTGTGGCATAATATATATTTCCTGTGCTAAAAGCTAGTTAAGGTTGTTTGTGAACATTCTCGTGAGATTTCCAATGAAGTGTCATTATCATATCCACATTTGAGGCATCAATGTGACAATGACTTCTAAAGCGCATGGAACATTATCAATAATCCACATTATGAAGGTCATCTACATTCCCCATGGGTCAATAAACATGAATAGTGAATTCGCAGTGTTAAAGTTAAAATGAAGTACAATGTATTATGACTTATTATCATATTCATTACATTTCGAATGCAACCTATTCTTGAAAATGGCTAATAAAAAACCTATGAGTCCAATAGTAAAATTTAGATGCTAGTCCTAGATGATTTTAGCATTCTAGCAGCAAAATATTCTAACCAAGAAGACATAACACTAGTGTATTGGTTGGCTTCTACAGCCTAGATATGTGTTAAAATGTCAAGTTTGAGCCCTAATGACTAATTTCGATTTTGGAAACTTTCTTTATTGCTTTTAAAAACTAAAAAACCCTTGGTTTGTAAATTTACTAGTTCCTTAGGTTGACTTACCAAAGTCACAGGAAATAAGGAAAAGGGAAAAAAAAAGATGCTGGTGAGCATATGTACACAACTCTTACACCTTTGACCAAAAACCAGACTTAATAAATGAATAAACTGTGGTCTAATTGTTAGCAGGTCTCATTTGTCTAACTATAGTTACTAGCCATCAAAAGCACAGAATAAGATTTAGAGCTAATGCTAAATGTGTATTAGCAGGGTTTTGCTTGGTAGAGTTTCTTTGATTGGACAGGGCACCATCTATAAATGCCCTTGCTGATTCTTGTATTGTAGAATCTTCTTGAAAATTTATGAAAAACAGTTCCCCTAGAAACCTGAGACGGCCTTCTAACTCAACTGATATGTCTTTGACTTGGGAGGTATAATTCATATTGTTCATGATTTTATTTTACAAACTTATTATGAAGAGCCCAATCGACTTTTGTATGTATTGTTGATTGAGAAACAATGCCTTACCAGACCTCCAATACTTAGAATTACAAATACAACAAAAACACCCAAACATTAATAAAATAGTATTGTATGCTTTGATGATAATTGCTCTCATTCATCAGTGGATGAGTTTTTGAATTTCTCATTTGTATCCATTGAGTATGCAATGCCACCATTTAAGGAATCATCCAAGCCGCTTTCCAAGTCTTTCAAGAGCATCTTGAAATTTAATAATCAATTTTTTGCAACTCGATAGGGCATAACTTTTTGTCAGTAGTTGCAATTTGTATTCCTCCAAATGCTTCTAGGAATTCCAATTGAATATTGAATAAAAAACCAGCAGAAAGGATTATATTAGGTTTTTTTCCCGCAGAGACTATTAATTTCCATAGCACTGTACAGATTATGTTGGTTACTCACACAACAATGTTAAATACAGATACTTTGCATCACTTCCTAAAAAAAGCCTTGGCCTACTCTGTTTTGTCTCTGGGTGATTCAACTTTCAGGGACATTTCTGGACGTTTCTGAACTACTTCATCTCCGGTAACAGCCTTAATCTCCTTTCTGAGTTTTTGTTTAATTTCTATTTCATCCATGGACCATGATAGAAAATGCTCTGCCATCAATTGTACATTAGCCACAGAGCAGATACAGAGTCTTATAAATTTGATTCAAAATTATTTCCCAATTGAATTAATTCAGTTATGTATATGCTTTCTTGATAATTTAAACTTTATTCCTGTGTGTTAAACTAATGCAGAGTGGTGCCATCGTGACTGTCTTGTTTCTGGTGAACAGACTCTAGAATCTGACTTGTAGTTGTTATATATGTGATGGCAAGCTATCTTATTATAGTGGAATACCTGATATGATTGATATGATCAAAGTCAAACAGTTGACTTTGCTCATGTCCATCAAAAATCAGTTGATAGTTTTCATTTAAAAATATTTCTGCATTGTTCACTCTTTGTATACCTTTATTTGGAAATAGTCAACTATGCACATCATATAAACATTCACTCCATTACCTTGAGATTAACAAAATCCATTACAAGAAACACTTAACTATAACAAGCTATACATTTTTATTTGCTAGGGCACCCACATTAGCTTACTTTATTCCTGTTTGATTGGCAATTTAACTGTAGTGCTGTCAGAGGATGCTGTCTATTCTGCTAAAACAAAACCACCAACCAGACATTGCTTTTTGCTCCTTGTTTGAATCGATTTTTGTATCCACTTTCCACTGTCGAGGATTTGGCAAAGGGATCTTGATGTTCTGTGATTTTATCTGAAGCAAATGGCACTGGAAAATATTGTCTACTATACATTTGCATGAGTTTCTACAACAACTTATATTTGTACATTGATTTATCATGATTCAGTGGCTTGATTCTAACCCAAACATTACATTGGAATGTCATGATGTCATCCTTGATTGGCTGGAGAATTGGCATTGCCAAAGCACATTTAGTGGACACCACATCGAGCTGGGATATGTCTGAGGGTACTGTCGGTTGATGGTTGATTGAAATGCATAAATTAGAAGTATATTCCCTTAGCCTGATAAGGATTTTTAGAAGAATAAAGTAGAACTGTGTTCTCATTAATCTCTTTCATAGCTACTTCAGATTTTTTAAAAGCATAATCCTTCATTTAGTATCATGATAAGATCCTCTTCTAAGGTTAGCTGTGAACTGGTGAGAGTTTACCATAACTAGCCTAGGGTTGATTTTTGTGCATTCTTGTCTGGTTTCTACTTGAGAATCCTTCATGCAACACATCCCCACTCCCATGCAAGGGCAAAAATTGGGTAGTTTTTGTCCCCAACAAAAAGAAAATTGGCTAGCTTCTTTCCCCAACAAAAAGAATTGATGCTTTATGTTCTCTAAAAAGGTTGGGAGTTATCAGTACTAGTTGGGAAAATTTGGGGACGTGGCCTTTCACACTTAATGGGGTTTCAGCTCCCCTTACAAACATAGGCTACCCTTCAGTCAATGCAATGAAGGGTGAGTTGATAGTTTTCATTTAAAAATATTTCTGCATTGCTCACTCTTTGCATACCTTTATTTGGAAATACTCAACTATGCATATCATATAAACATTCACTCCATTTCCTTGAGATTAACAAAACCCATCACAAGAAACACTTAACTATAACAAGCTATACATTTTTATTTTCTAGGACACCCACATTAACTTACTTTATTCCTGTTGGTAAACTGGCAATGGCTTTTGATCAAGGAAGGAGGAATGTTGCCTTTGCTGTTTTTCACATAGCTTCTCTGGGGTCAGACTTGTTTTCAGTGATTTGTTCAGATTGTTTCTCTAAATTCAAACTTCTGTCAGTGATTCGTTCTGTTGCCACGACAGTTAGAAATAATGATGAATAATGCAATAATTGGTTTGTATCTTATTGTCAAGTTCAAAGATTAGAAAAGGAAAACTAAAACAAGGGAGCCTATGCTAAACAACAAAGAAATTCCATATTGTTCATGCTTTTAAGGGTCCTATCTGAAGCAAATGGCACTGGAAAATATTGTCTAATATTGGAAATTGTTGCTCACAAACATCAATTGAATAAAACATACAATAGAATATTTACTCTTCACACCATATAGATAAAATTTGCTTACCATTTATTTCAGGAAAAACTGCATTGTAACCTGCTGGAATAAAAATTGGAATTCCATGTATCATGGTTTTGTGCTAAAGGAGTCATTCCACTTTCATTTTAACTATCAATTCACACCTTTGTAGAATTTATTTGTAGTTACTGAAATACACGTTTTCCTTATTTAGTGATATGCTATTATGCATATCTGGAAAATCACATTATCCTTAATGCAGTAGCATTTGTTTTGACTGTCAAGAAACGCAGAAATCAGTTTATTTTTTCTAGATTGTAGCCACTGATTCATGATCCTTTCAACTCATGACTTAATTTTTATAGAATATAATTTATAGAATGTGTTTTCCTGATCAGTAAATGGAAAAGATTGACATAAAAGAGGAATCAAAACAAGAGAGATGTTCTATCCAGGATGAGCAGTTATTTATTCTCTTTTAGCAATTTTGGGTCAGGCAAAGTTATGAAAAAACATATATTAAGGCAATTGCAACCTTGGAAGAGAGGAGGAACGGTGCTTTCGCAATCCTAAGAGCCAGTTGCAGGAATTTGCCTAGGCAGGAGCAGATGGACTCTGCAGTTAAAATAGGGTGCTTTCGCAGGAATTTGACTAGGCAGGAGCAGATGGACTCTGAAGTTAAAATAGGGTGCTTTTGCACTTCAATCACCGTTTAGGCCTGTTCCTAATTGCCTGGAAGCTCTGTTACAGTACACCTTATGTTTTAAGATAAGGGAAGTTGGGATGAGTTGACCAAATACCCACCATTAGCATTAATATATATATATATATATATATATATATATATATATATATATATATATATATATATATATATATATATATATATATATATATATATATATATATATGGGGCCAGGACCATGTGGCAGGTAGCTTGTGAACTGTAATATAATTTGTACCACATTTAAAACAATAGATAGCCTTTCAGATACAAGTGACATGCAATAGTGAGAATGGATGATAGTATGATTAAATTTAAGTTTCTGACACAGGGCTGAGCATTGTAAAAGAGTCCTGCTAGACATGAATTAGATTTCCTATGCGTTATATATAAACGGTTTGAAATTTTTAGGATAGCTCATGTGGTTTTACTTGCCATGTGAAATTCATATGGACCAAGAAGTTCACGAGGTCAAAATCCATCTCTGAGAGCTTCCCCTGGGATGAATAAGCTTATAGATATCAAATAAGACGCTTGTTATTTTACATTTGGCTTTCAACATCCTGTCACGTTCTAATTTTTCCTCTTTCTAAAATTGTTACTTCATTTTCTTCCTTTTTTACTTTGCTCCATACATTGAAGCCAGTTCTGTAGAAAAATAAAGAACTATTGTAAAACAGTTTGATGGTTGATTGAAATGCATAAATTAGAAGTATATTCGCTTAGCCTGATAAGGATTTTTAGAAGAATAAAGTAGAACTGTGTTCTCATTAATATTTTTCATAGCTACTTCAGATTTTTTAAAAGCATAATCCTTGATTTAGTATCATGATAAGAAGCTGAAGTTAGAGACTGATAAGCAAATGGCACTGGAAAATATTGTCTACTATACATCTGCATGAGTTTCTACAGCAACTTAGATTTGTACATTGATTTATCATGATTCGGTGGCTTGCTTCTATCCCAAACATTACATTGGAATGTCATGATGTCATCCTTGATTGGCTGGAGAATTGGCATTGCCAAAGCACAATCAGTTGACACCACATCGAGCTGGGATATGTCTGAGGGTAATGTCGGTTGATGGTTGATTGAAATACATAAATTAGAAGTATATTTGCTTAGCCTGATAAGGATTTTTAGAAGAATAAAGTAGAACTGTGTTCTCATTAATCTTTTTCATAGCTACTTTAGATTTTTTAAAAGCATAATCCTTCATTTATTATCATGATAAGAAGCTGAAGTTAGAGACTGATAAGCTCTGGATTTTTTTCACCTTTGCTGAAGTATGCAGAGGTCTCCTAATGAGTTTTTGATGCTCTTTCAGTTGTATTGACATTGCTATTTCCTGGAATCTTGTACATAGTCATCACACCTCATATCCACATGGATATGTTGAATTTAGGGTCTTCTTAGGGATTTTGGACTCAAACTTGGGTTTGTTTCCCTACAGAGGCTCTATTGCCATTATCCCATACTCCCTTTTTTTTCTTTTTAATGACATCTGATATGACATTTTCTAAAAGGGTAGCAACATAATTGTATTCTGCATTTATTATTATATAGCTCAGGAATCTTGCTTTTCATTTATCCAAGCTATTAAAAGTCTTGATTGGCCCTAGATTGTATGCCTGTGGGCCAGAAAGCTGCATGAATTTGTACTATGTTTTCATTCTGAATAGTTTCCAGGTTTCCAAGAGTACCTTTTTTGGAAAAATTTTCCCAGCATCAGATGGATATTACACATGAATGCTCAGTAGAGTCCCCACCTTGTTAGAGAATTTCCACTTTATGATGGTCCCTCCTATATACGCTGATAAGCTCTGGATTTTTTTCACCTTTGCTGAAGTTTGCAGAGGTCTGCTAATGAGTTTTTCATGCGCAGCCTATGTTGGGAGTTGCTTGGAATGAAAGAATATATTTTTGATTACCACTTGGGAGGGCCACTACCTTTGTAGCTATCACCCAGCGAAGACCTGTTACAGTTGGCCTGAAGCAGACCATAAGCTAAAGTTAGAGACTGATAAGCTCTGGATTTTTTTCACCTTTGCTGAAGTATGCAGAGGTCTGCTAATGAGTTTTTGATGTGCACCCTCTGTTGGGAGTTGCTTGGAATGAAAGAATATATTTTTGATTGCCACTTCGGAGGTTCAATACCTTTATAGCTTTCACCCAGCCAAGACCTGTTACAATTAGCCTGAAGCGGGCCATACGCTGAAGTTAGAGACCAAGTATATAAATATTTAATAAACATGGAACTGTCTTTACATCCTAACCATTCAACTCTAGATCAACGAGAACACTACAAATATCAAGTTCTCCAGTAACAGCCTTAATCTCCTTTCTGAGTTTTTGTTTAATTTCTATTTCATCCATGGACCATGATAGAAAATCCTCTGCCATCAATTGTACATTAGCCACAGAGAAGATACAGAGTCTTATAAATTTGATTCAAAATTATTTCCCAATTGAATTGATTCAGTTATATATATGCTTTCTTGATAATTTAAACTTTATTCCTGTGTGTTAAACTAATGCAAAGTGGTGCCATCGTGACTGTCTTGTTTCTGGTGAACAGACTCTAGAAATCTTAGATACAAACTTCAATAGCTTTGCTCATGTCTATCAGAATTCTGGAATAGTCATATCCCTGTATTGATATTTTATTCCACTTGGCATTTTTTTTGTCATTCACACATTAAGAAAGCGGAAAACAAATACATGCATGTGCATTTTCATTTAGAATGCATGCGGGGATTGATTTAGGACAGTGCATCTTAGTGTGTGCTCTCTGCTCTATGTTGAAACAATTTCACTTCTCTTTCCTTAGTAGCTAGGATTTTCACTGCAAAAAGAAAGTAAACGACTGTTTATCATCTTAGATTGCATATTTAGGAATTGTATATGTACATCACGCGATCAACCTTAAAGGCAAACTTCTTAAGAAAGATCAAATATAAAATAAATTTCAATAAACATAAAAATGTTTTGGAACCCAACGCACAACATTTAGAAGTCTAGGCTAGAGACGTATTCCAGCGTCGTAAAGCCTGGTAACTATCGCTTTCATCGTAGGTTGGGTGATTCCTCCTCTTTGAAACGACAAGTGCCAGTACGGACTTGTGCTCCCACGTACCGTCGAGTATATATTGGGAGACCACAGTAGGCTATATCCTTTATCCTTAGGAAGCCGTGTCTGCCGCCCTATCAATCGCAATGCACTGAAAACAGCATTCGGGAAGATTGACTGCCGTACCATAAAAAGTATTCTGCAGTTTTGCGATTGGTTTGGTAATCACCCTGTCTAGATATCCAGAGTAGTTACTTTCATTCCTTTTCAGACTCCTTAAAAGAAAAGGTCCATCTAAGCACTTGTCACTTCAGGCTCATTAAAAATCGAAGGCGACTAGAGTCATCTTTAGCTTTTTCTCGACTCTTAAAAATTGAAAAAGCAAGTTGTGTCAAAGCGTCATAAAATTTATTTAAATCGGAATAACATCACTATTCCCTCGTTGGTCTTAGGTTGAGAAAATGGAGTCCACCAATCAAGGATTTCCCCTTGGGGGAATACTACTCCCTTTTCCTCTAGGGGAGATGTTGGTGCACCTCATATGGCTACATTGTCCCTTCCAAGGCTTGCAATTGGCCTGCCAGTATGGATTTTCTCGACCTCTGTCATTCAAAACACCATGATTCTTGAGCAATCAAATCAACAACCAGATGATAATAGAGTTACCCAAATCGAATGTGACTAGAGTCATCTTTAGCTTTTTCTCGACTCTTAAAAATTGAAAAAGCAAGTTGTGTCAAAGCGTCATAAAATTTATTTAAATCGGAATAACATCATTGTTCCCTCGTTGGTCTTAGGTTGAGAAAATGGAGTCCACCAATCAAGGATTTCCCCTTGGGGGAATCCTACTCCCTTTTCCTCTAGGGGAGATGTTGGTGCACCTCATATGGCTACATTGTCCCTTCTAGGGCTTGCAATTGGCCCGCCAGTATGGATTTTCTCAACCTCTGTCGTTCAAAACACTGTGATTCTTGAGCAATCAAATCAACAACCAAATGATACTAGAGTTACCCAAATCGAATGCGACTAGAGTCATCTTTAGCTTTTTCTCAACTCTTAAAAATTTAAAAAGCAAGTTGTGTCAAAGCATCATAAAATTTATTTAAATCGGAATAACATCACTGTTCCCTCATTGGTCTTTGGTTGAGAAAATGGAGTCCACCAATCAAGGATTCCCCTTGGGGGAATCCTACTCCCTTTTCCTCTAGGGGAGATGTTGGTGCACCTCATATGGCTACATTGTCCCTTCCAGGGCTTGCAATTGGCCCACCGGTATGGCTTTTCTCGACCTCTGTCATTCAAAACACCATGATTCTTGAGCAATCAAATCAGCAACCAGATGATACTAGAGTTACCCCCCAACCTTCTACTTCGTTTGTTTCTCCCTCTCCTTCTTCCTCTTCGCTTGGTGAAACTAGTCAAACTAAAAACCAAGTAACTGAGTAGAAGAAGAAGAAGAAGCCAATGACGAAAGGGGGAAACCATGCTTCATCTGATGAAAATCCATACACTGCACCATCCAAACCTAAATCTCCATGTGTCATTTCCAAAGGAAATCACAATCATCAAGATTGTCCTTGCATCCCACGGATCTTAAGGGACTGGTCTCCCCGCTTGCCGTTCCTTTCTAGCACTACTTTTGGCTATTGCATATTCCTTTACTCTTTTGAATGGCATACTTCATTTTATCCTCTCATCTAGCTTTCACAAGAGCTGTCCTTTCTTTGTTTGTGAATATGTCAAATAAACAAATGCCAACTGATCCTGAGGACTAAAAGCATATAATTCCAGGCCCGTACAACATACTAAGTACCAGGCAGGTAAGCTGTTCAGAGCTTTTAGATGTTCCAGAATGGTGCCAAAGGTGAAGTTGTTTGGCTTAAAAACACTCTCCTCATTTGACCTAAAACATTTCGGGCCTCATGGCATTACCCAACGCAGGCCTTGACAATGGTGCCAAAGCTGAAGTTGTTTGGCTTAGAAACAATCTGCTTATTTGAGCAAAAACATTTAGGGCCTCATGGCATTACCCATTCTATGCATATCATCAAATTACAAATCCTGAAATTACATAATTTTATGTAACCTCATCTAGCATAGGCATTGCATTAAATAGTTTCAGTGCTTGGTCATTGGACCTATGTTGAGCTTAGCCACCTATCATTGCATTCTATGCAATTGCACAACTTCTCTCCACCATTATGTACAACATTCGTTTTCTCTGGAAACAAAAATACTCATGCAAAACCCAAATTCCACAATACAAATTTGCCCAATACAAAACCCACAACGTAGCTCCAACGTAGCTCTGGTGTTGCTACTGCCAAATTCCCTAAAAAATGTATACATTATTTGGCACGGGAAACTCAATCATCATGCCCTATCTGATTGTTTCTAACATGTGTAGGTTTCTGAAATTGTTAATTTGCAATTTTAACTATGTTTCAAAAAAAATGATCATATAAAAGTTGTTGTAATAAATATCTTTCTTCATTATGTTTACAAGCTTAGATACCCACTCATTTAGAAACAAATTGAACATGCTTCTTGCCCTTTGCCCTTTAATTCATATATTTTCAAGTAATGTTATAGGAATGTAATGAATATTAAACATCTTACGCGAAGAAAACAACATTTTTGTGTTTTGTTTTGTACCAGAAAATGACAACAAACCTTACTCAGAATGCAATTTCCTCAATGTTATCTAGATCAACTCATATTCAACCATACCTACAAATTGTTGAACTTGAACCAATACAATCAATGCAAAATTCAACTCCACGATATCGTACTGCAATTTCAGATGGAACACATAAGAAACACATCATGCTTCCAAAAAATTTCAATGATCTCGTAGCAACAGGCTTGCTACAAAAGGGTTCTGTCATAAATGTTAAAAGTTGGACTACCTCAGCTATTGGTCCATCAACGTAAGTTTGTTATAAATTTCTTATTTCAAATTTAACATTTTTATTTATAACACATCCGCTTGTAACAGTTATTCCTATGACTCTCATTTGTCATGTAGGTCTATAAAGCTAATAGACTTTGAAATATATATTTCATTTGCACCCTTAATTGGCAATCCAAAAACTATGAGTATCCCGATCACATCTGATGAAAACACTCCATCCTCATCGAACCTGAATCCTTTATCAAAAAGACACTGCCCTCTTCCAACTACTCCAACTCCATCCGTTCTGCCAGTTCAAATTCCCATCAAATCGTTAAACCCTTACCACTCAAATTGGTGCATAAAAGGATACGTCCAAAGGAAAACAACTCTTCGACAGTTTCAGAATCAATACGGTCCTGGTAAAGTGTTTGGCTTTGATCTGTTCGATACAGAGGGTGGAGAAATAGATATTACATGTTTCAACAATGTCGCAGATTATTTTTTCGACAAAATCCAAAATGGAAATGTCTACATTGTCTCTAAAGGGAATATAAAAATGGCTAATAAGCAATACAACCACTTGAACAATGACTGGGAAATTTTGTTGAAAGCAACATCTACCATAGAACATGTTGCCAACGAAAAAAACATAATCCAACAGTGCAATTCAATATAAAATCAATTAATGATATCTGAACAACAAACATCAACTCCATTGTTGATATTCTTGGTATTGTCACATACATTTCCAGTGTATGCACTATACGTAGAAAAGACGGCTCTGAAGTTAATAAACAAACAGTACAACTTCAAGACATGTCAGGGTATAACATAGATGCAATCTTTTGGGGAGATAATTTTAATGTCGTGTCACAGGAAATCTCCTCCCTATGTGCTACAGGAAATAACCCCATCATTGCAATCAAATCTGCGCGTGTTGGAGAATTTAATGGAAAAAATATCGGCACTACAACGAGATCCATTATTCTTGTAGATCCTGACATTGAAGAGGCCCATACGCTAAAGTCATGGTTTAAAAAAGAAGGTTCAACTGCAGCTTCTACATCTTTGACAACAAGATCTCCTTTTGGCCATCAACAAAAAAAAATAACAATTGCTGATATTTACAGTATGGATTCCTTAGAGAAACCAACATTTTTCCAATTAAATGGCACAATAACAAAAATTGGGATGGATAGTTTTTACTACATTTCTTGCCCTTCGATCGTTGGTGGGAAAAAATGCATGAAAAAACTTATTCCACAAAATACAGGGATGTGGTTCTGCCCAAAATGCAATGTTGACGTAAGTGACTGTGATTACAGATACTTATTGAAAATCGACATACAAGGTCACACTGGTGAATTAGCTTCAACTATTGCTTTCGAAGACGCGGGATCTACAATTCTTGGAAATAATGCCAAAGACTTCTATTTATTATCTTCAGATCCAGAACTGATCAAGGAAATTGTCTCTAAAGCTCTATGGACAGATCATATCTTCACACTATCAGTGAAGATAGAAACTTTTAACAGAGTGCCACGATTCAAATGTGTTATCACAAAAGAAGAAAAGTTGCATTTCACGACAGAATGCAACAACATCCTTCGAGAAATTCAGAACATCTCGATATTGTAGATAAATATCGCAAAATGTATTCCTTGCTTTTTGACAATTCCTATTGTCCAATTTTATAAATACAACTTTACACGATATACTATTGCATGCCTTCTTACGAAATTTTCTTATATACCATTGAAATAAGTATTCGTCATCCATTGTATCTAGCATTATGTGAGTAGACAAATTCACATTCTTTTTTTCTTTTATCATCTTCTTCCTTTTAAAAAATAACGTAACTTGCTACATTACACATGAAACTATCTACATGTATAAAGAAAAAATACTAATATGTTCTTTCAAACACATTATTCAAATAAAAAATTCACATAGAACTATTCAAAACTTAAATTTTTTTCCCTTCTTTCGCTTTCACTTAAAAATTTTTCCCTTCTTTCTCTTTCATACATGACATGGTTGTTGTCTCCAAATAACATTCTTCTTTTCCCTTCTCTTGCTTATAGGTACCATAAATTTTGCGAATGGCTTCTTCTTCTAATAATGAACGTGCTCGAAGATACTATGCAACAAATAAAGAACGAATAAAAGCACGTCGCCATGAGCTTTATCAAGCAAAAAAATACATCAGAGAATGTCAAAAACACAAAAAACATAAGGAAAACCAACATTCCTCGTCTGAAATGGCCCACCCCAAAAACAATCCTCCCTTGCAATTATCAAACTCTTTATCTTCTCAGCAAACCTCTCAAACAAATACATCCATACCTCATTTCCCTAACCCCTCCTTCGCACATGCTTTCAACAACGTTTATACTAATCAAGCACATCGAGATTTCTGTGCAAAGATTGATAAACTTCCACCTAAATGCCCATGCTCCTTTTGTCTTGAATCATATCCTGGAATACATATCCGCAATTCCAACCACATGTATTTCTACTCCAGATGCGTCTCTGAAACAAAGGGTCATCGCTTCTCATTATCAAACAACATGGACCCTGGTCCTCAACCAGCTATCCTTACATCTCTTTCACGAATAGAAGAAATGCTCATTGCTAGGGTTAACCCTATACTGCAATTAACACATGCACGTGGTGGCCAATATAAATACAGTGGCCACACAATTTGTTTTCCTCAAGACATTACAAAAATCGCAAACATGTTGCCACGACATGTTGAAAACTTGGACATCCTAATTGTCACTCGTCATAGTAATGACCATAAGGCTTATGATTTCATTGTCAGTAGACATCGCGTTCTCGCTGCATTAGAATACAAATTGGAAAATGACCCATACTATAAGAATGTTCGTATTGATAACAACGCACTGGCATCCTTACCAGCAATCCCCACCAATGTCTCCTCCTCCCTTCACCATTCCAATACTACAGAAACCACTATCCACCTTTCACTTGAACCACCACATGAGCTCACCGAAGATTCCGCAGACCCATCCGTAAACTAAACATCATCATTCGTACCCATCATACCTAATACAAATACAGAAATCCAAGAAATCTGCCATTATTTACATGCTTACAACCACCAATCTAATGCTACAATTGAGTGGCCAACAATTGGTTTATCGCCAATCAATGAATACAACACAGAAGGTCTACTCTCTATGGCTTTCCCCACCCTTTTTCCGACAGGAGTTGCAATGCCAAATCAACCAAGAATGAAAGCAGTGCAGTTACATGAATATGCACTTCATCTCATACGTTACTACGATAACAGATTTGGAAAGAACCCACGCTTTCGTTATTACATATATAATCTCATGATGCGACATCGCAGTCAAGCAACAGCATCGATTTTTGTGAAAAAGAACATCACAGATAACTTCCCAATATCTATTCAAGATCTAAACATCCGATTAGAACAATTTCCAGATGAGCAATTGGTAGAGCAAGTCATGCGATTCGGTAGCTCTTTATGTGGAACAAGATCATTTTGGCACAAAGCTAAAAATGAACTAACGGACATGATATCTCAACTCGGTTTCCTGACGTTCTTATTCACATTAAGTGCAGCTGATACAAAATGGCCTGATCTTCATGCAATCATGCTCGGATGTCTACCTTCTGATATTGCAAAACAACAAAAGTGGAGAAATGATAACATTATCTCTAACCCACATTTAACATCACTATATATGCACCATAGATTCATAGCATTTCGTGAGATTATCTTAGAGAAACACTTGAAGACAAAAGATTACTGGTACAGGTACGCATTCTACCACATTTTTTTTCCAAAAACTCGAAACAACATTCCTCACCTATTACAAAATTATCTTACAAAAACGCATACTTGACAGGTATGAATGGCAACATAGGGGATCTGCGCACATCCATGGTTTCCTTTGGATAGAAAATGCACCTGATATGGAAAACCTCAACTGGGCAGACACAGAAGCAATTGATATTACAAGGCAGTTCTTCGACGAATATATTTCAACTTGGAACCCTCGTACTCCTTCGACTTCAAACCAACCAATTGCTTAGACAAATCCCGAAGACCCTTGTCTATTGTCCGCACCACAAATCTTCAGAACCAATCCTTTAAATGACTATGAACAGCTCATCAATTGTGTTGAACGCCACACAAAATGCTCAGAAAGCACATGCCTAAGAAAAAATGGATCCTCATTCCAATGTCGTTATAAAGCACCATGGGAATTACATCCAAAATCGGCCTTATTCATTGATTCCAATGGCCAAAAAACATACACCCCTGCTCGCAACGACGATCGACTCAATAGCCATAACCCTACCATCCTATCTATTTGGCGTGCAAATGTTGACTGCCAACCAGTACTCTCCATACACGCTGTACAAAAATATATCGCCAAATATGCATCCAAAGCAGAAAAAAATTCTGAAAGCTTCCACCACATGCTACGTAGAATTGTCCTGGCTTCACCCATTGCTGACCCAGCAACATCCGCATTTCGAAAATTTCTTGCAGAAACCCTTGTTGATCGTGACATTGGAGCACAAGAAACCTGCCATATGCTGCAAAAATTACCATTAACATTATGTAGTCGACCATTCATTTCTTTAAATGTAAACCAAAAAATTCTTATGCGCCTTCCACAAACGAACACCACCTCCACTACATCCCCACACATCATAGATACATATATCCAGCACCCTTCTACCCTAGAATCCACATCACTAATAGAATTAGCAAGATCCTAGTCATATGATCCTTGTCGCAAACCAAACAAATGGAAACAAAGACCTACAAAAGAAATTGTTCGGGTCATACCATGTTACTCCTCCATACCATCCACAACTGAACCTTACTACACTGACTTTTGCAGAGTTGAACTTATGCTATACAAACCTTTTCGCCATATCGTACAAGATATAGGAGATTCTCCTGCAGAATTCATCACAAATTGGCAAACATTTCGTCCATTCTACAAACCTTGGCATCAACACCGCACACTGTCTGATATTGAATCTGTCGCAAATGATACCTCAACTATTCATGAAACTAATCCTCCAGACACCATTGAAATAAATGAATGGGAATTACTTTCCCAATTACACCCTACAAATGAGCTTCTCATAAATGACCTTGACATGCTTGGTCTTCATGGCTTTGATGACACCCATAACTGGAATCATACCACTATCCCATTAGATCTACAAAATAATGCCATACAATTCATTGAGAATAGCCGCTCCATCCACCACATTCTTCAAACACATCAACATATCCTGGCGACCCTTACTACATTATCTCCAATGCAAAGAAAAGCTCTAAATATTATTTCTAATCATTTTGCTAAGAAGGATTATTTACCCGCTCTCAGAATGATAATACAAGGCACTGCTGGTACAGGAAAATCCCTCCTTATCAATTGCATCAAAGATATGCTCATAAGCCTTGCAAGCCCAGAACCTTCACCGATCATGCTCCTCGCCCCTACAGGGGTTGCTGCCTTCAACATACAAGCATCGACAATCCATTCTGCTCTGCACCTTCCTATAAAGGATCTTATGCCCTTAGAAGGTAATGCTCTTGCAAAATTCCAAGAAGAACTCAGGCATATAAGATACATACTAATCGATGAAATGAGCTTCATTGGGCCAAAGCTTCTCAACCATATTGATGAACGTCTTCGAGAGGCATTTCCATAGCAAAGAAACACTCCTTTCGGTGGCTGTTCCATTATATTGGTTGGTGATCTCGGTCAACTACCACCCGTCAAAGACATACCTCTATATGCAGGGACGAGCCACGGAAGCACACTATGGAACACCTTCAACACAGTCATCACATTAGACACAATATTTCGTCAACAAGGCGACAACATCGCACAGTTTACTTTCAGGAACATTCTCCAGAACATTAGAGATGCAAATCCAACAATCGACGACTACAACGTACTCATGTCGCGCACAGATTCCTTTTTATTAGAAGAAGAAATATGTTCATTCCATGATTCCATGCATCTATTTCCAACAAATGCTCAAACAATGGTCCATAATAAGCAAATGATGAAATATCTAAACACTCCAATCACAAGATCCATTGCTGAAGATGGCAACACATATTCCAACATTTCCTCAGAAGATGAGCAATTTGAGTGAATTGTATTACTATGCAATGGCGAAAAAGTTATGTTGACTTCCAACCTTTGGGTTTCAGCCGGACTTGTTAATGGTTCCCTCGGAGAAATTGTAACCATCTTTTACAAAGAATCAACTGCACCACCACAAATTCCAACATTTGTTGTCGTAGATTTTCCCAAATACATCGGGCCTCCTTGGGATGAAAGAAACCCCACTCACTTGCCTATTCCAGCAGTAAAAAGAAATGGATGTGCACAAATTCCACTGAAGATGGCTTGGGTCATACCTTGAGATTTATGTATGGTTAAAGCCCAAGCCATCTTCAGTGGAATTTATGCACGTCCATTTCTTTTTACTACTGGAATAGGCAAGTGAGTGGGGTTTCTTTCATCCCAAGGAGACCCGATGTATTTGGGAAAATCTACGCCAACAAATGTTGGAATTTGTGGTGGTGCAGCTGATTCTTTGTAAAAGATGGTTACAATTTCTCCGAGGGAACCATTAACAAGTCCGGCTGAAACCCAAAGGTTGGAAGTCAACATAACTTTTTCGCCATTGCATAGTAATACAATTCGCTCAAGTTGCTCGTCTTCTGAGGAAATGTTGGAATATGTGTTTCCATCTTCAGCAATGGATCTTGCGATTGGAGTGTTTAGAGATTTCATCATTTGCTTATTATGGACCATTGTTTGAGCATTTGTTGGAAATAGATGCATGGAATCATGGAATGAACATATTTCTTCTTCTGATAAAAAGGAATCTGTGCGCGACATGAGTATGTTGTAGTCGTCGATTGTTGGATTTTCATATCTAATGTTCTGGAGAATGTTCCTGAAAGTAACCTGTGTGATGTTGTCGCCTTGTTGACGAAATATTGTGTCTACTGTGATGACTGTGTTGAAGGTGTTCCACAGTGCGCTTTTGTGGCTCGTCCCTGCATATAGAGGTATGCCTTTGACGGGTGGTAGCTGACCGAGATCACCAACCAATATAATGGAACAACCACCGAAAGGAGTGTTTCTTTGTTGTGGAAATGCCTCTCGAAGACGTTCATCAATATGGCTGAGAAGCTTTGGCCCAATGAAGCTCATTTCATCGATTAGTATGTATCTTATATGCCTGAGTTCTTCTTGGAATTTTGTAAGAGAATTACCTTCTAAGGGCATAAGATCCTTTATAGGAAGGTGCAGAGCAGAATGGATTGCCGATGCTTGTATGTTGAAGGCAGCAACCCCTATAAGGGCGAGGAGCATGATCGGTGAAGGTTCTGGGCTTGCAAGGCTTATGAGCATATCTTTGATGCAATTGATAAGGAGGGATTTTCCTGTACCAGCAGTGCCTTGTATTATCATTCTGAGAGCGGGTAAATAATCCTTATTAGAAAAATGATTAGAAATAATATTTAGAGATTTTCTTTGCATTGGAGATAATGTAGTAAGGGTCGCCAGGATATGTTGATGTGTTTGAAGAATGCGGTGGATGGAGCGGCTATTCTCAATGAATTGTATGACATTATTTTGTAGATCTAATGGGATAGTGGTATGATTCCAGTTATGGGTGTCATCAAAGCCACGAAGACCAAGCATGTCAAGGTCATTTATGAGAAGCTCATTTGTAGGGTGTAATTGGGAAAGTAATTCCCATTCATTTATTTCCATGGTGTCTGGAGGATTGGTTTCATGAATAGTTGAGGTATCATTTGCGACAGATTCAATATCAGATAGTGTGCGGTGTTGATGCCAAGGTTTGTAGAATGGACGAAATGTTTGCCAATTTGTGATGAATTCTGCAGCAGAATCTCCTATATCTTGTACGATATGGCGAAAAGGTTTGTATAGCATAAGTTCAACTCTGCAAAAGTCAGCGTAGCAAGGTTCAGTTGTGGATGGTATGGAGGAGTAACGTGGTATGACCCGAACAATTGCTTTTGTAGGTCTTTGTTTCCATTTGTTTGTTTTGCGACGAGGATCATATGACCAGGATCTTGCTAATTCTATTAGTGATGTGGATTCTAGGGTAGAAGGGCGCTGGATATATGTATCTATGATGTGTGGGGATGTAGTGGAGGTGGTGTTTGTTTGTGGAAGGCGCATAAGAATTTTTTGGTTTACATTTAAAGAAATGAATGGTCGACTACATAATGTTAATGGTAATTTTTGCAACATATGGCAGGTTTCTTGTGCTCCAATGTCACGATCAACAAGGGTTTCTGCAAGAAATTTTCGAAATGCGGATGTTGCTGGGTCAGCAATGGGTGAAGCCAGGACAATTCTACGTAGCATGTGGTGGAAGCTTTCAGATTTTTTTTCTGCTTTGGATGCATATTTGGCGATATATTTTTGTATAGCGTGTATGGAGAGTACTGGTTGGCAGTCAACATTTGCACGCCAAATAGATAGGATGGTAGGGTTATGGCTATTGAGTCGATCGTCGTTGTGAGCAGGGGTGTATGTTTTTTGGCCATTGGAATCAATGAATAAGGCCGATTTTGGATGTAATTCCCATGGTGCTTTATAACGACATTGGAATGAGGATCCATTTTTTCTTAGGCATGTGCTTTCTGAGCATTTTGTGTGGCGTTCAACACAATTGATGAGCTGTTCATAATCATTGAAAGGATTGGTTCTGAAGATTTGTGGTGCGGACAATAGACAAGGGTCTTCGGGATTTGTCCAAGCAATTGGTTGGTTTGAAGTCGAAGGAGTACGAGGGTTCCAAGTTGAAATATATTCGTCGAAGAACTGCCTTGTAATATCAACTGCTTCTGTGTCTGCCCAGTTGAGGTTTTCCATATCAGGTGCATTTTCTATCCAAAGGAAACCATGGATGTGCGCAAATCCCCTATGTTGCCATTCATACCTGTCAAGTTTGCATTTTTATAAGATAATTTTGTAATAGGTGAGGAATGTTGTTTCGAGTTTTTGGAAAAAAAATGCGGTAGAATGCGTACCTGTACTAGTAATCTTTTGTCTTCAAGTTTTTCTCTAAGATAATCTCACGAAATGCTGTGAATCTATGGTGCATATATAGTGATGTTAAATGTTGGTTAGAGATAATGTTATCATTTCTCCACTTTTGTTGTTTTGCAATATCAGAAGGTAGACATCCGGGCATGATTGCATGAAGATCAGGCCATTTTGTATCAGCTGCACTTAATGTGAAGAAGAACATTGGGCAACCGAGTTGAGATATCATGTCCGTTAGTTCATTTTTAGCTTTGTGCCAAAATGATCTTGTTCCACATAAAGAGCTACCAAATCACATGACTTGCTCTACCAATTGCTCATCTGGAAATTGTTCTAATCGGATGTTCAGATCTTGAATAGATATTGGGAAGTTATCTGTGATGTTCTTTTTCACAAAAATCGATGTTGTTGCTTGACTGCGATGTCGCATCATGAGATTATATATGTAATAACGAAAGCGTGGGTGCTTTCCAAATCTGTTATCGTAGTAATGTATGAGATGAAGTGCATATTCATGTAACTGCACTGCTTTCATTCTTGGTTGATTTGGCATTGCAACTCCTGTCGGAAAAAGGGTGGGGAAAGCCATAGAGAGTAGACCTTCTGTGTTGTATTCATTGATTGGCGATAAACCAATTGTTGGCCACTCAATTGTAGCATCAGCTTGGTGGTTGTAAGAATGTAAATAATGGCAGATTTCTTGGATTTCAGTATTTGTATTAGGTATGATGGGTACGAATGATGATGTTTGGTTTACGGATGGGTCTGCGGAATCTTCGGTGAGCTCATGTGGTGGTTCAAGTGAAAGGTGGACAGTGGTTTCTGTAGTATTGGAATGGTGAAGGGAGGAGGAGACATCGATGGGGATTGCTGGTAAGGATGCCAGTGCATTGTTATCAATACGAACATTCTTATAGTATGGGTCATTTGCCAATTTGTATTCTAATGCAGCGAGAACGCGATGTCTACTGACAATGAAATCATAAGCCTTATGGTCATTACTATGACGAGTGACAATTAGGATGTCCAAGTTTTCAACACGTCGTGGCAACATGTTTGCGATTTTTGTAATGTCTTGAGGAAAACAAATTGTGTGGCCACTGTATTTATATTGGCCACCACGTGCATGTGTTACTTGCAGTATAGGGTTAACCCTAGCAATGAGCATTTCTTCTATTTGTGAAAGAGATGTAAGGATAGCTGGTTGAGGACCAGGGTCCATGTTGTTTGATAATGAGAAGCGATGACCCTTTGTTTCAGAGATGCATCTGGAGCAGCAATACATGTGGTTGGAATTGCGGATATGTATTCCAGGATATGATTCAAGACAAATGGAGCATGGGCATTTAGGTGGAAGTTTATCAATCTTTGCATGGAAATCTTGATGTGCTTGATTAGTATAAATGTTGTTGAAAGCATGTGCGAAGGAGGGGTTAGGGCAATGAGGTATGGATGTATTTGTTTGAGAGGTTTGCTGAGAAGATAAAGAGTTTGATAATTGCAAGGGAGGATTGTTTTCAGGGTGGGCCATTTCAGACGAGGAATGTTGGTTTTCCTTCTGTTTTTTGTGTTTTTGACATTCTCTGATGTCTTTTTTTGCTTGATAAAGCTCACGACGACGTGCATTTATTCGTTCTTTATTTGTTGCATAATATCTTCAAGCACGTTCATTATTAGAAGAAGAAGCCATTCGCAAAATTTATGGTACCTATAAGCAAGAGAGGGGAAAAGAAGAATGTTATTTGGAGACAACAACCATGTCATTGTATGAAAGCGAAAGAAGGGAAAAATTTAAGTGAAAGCGAAAGGAGGGAAAAAAATTTAAGTTTTGAATAGTTCTATGTGAATTTTTTATTTGAATAATGTGTTTGAAAGAACATATTAGTATTTTTTCTTTATACATGTAGATAGTTTCATGTGTAATGTAGCAAGTTACGTCATTTTTTAAAAGGAAGAAGATGATAAAAGAAAAAAAGAATGTGAATTTGTCTACTCACATAATGCTAGATACAATGGAGGACCTATACTTATTTCAATGGTATATAAGAAAATTTCGTAAGAAGGCATGCAACAGTACATCGTGTAAAGTTGTATTTATAAAATTGGATAATAGGAATTTTCAAAAAGCAAGGAATACATTTTGCGATATTTATCTACAATATCGAGACGTTCTGAATTTCTCGAAGGATGTTGTTGCATTCTATCGTGAAATGCAACTTTTCTTCTTTTCTGATAACACATTTGAATCGTGGCACTCCGTTAAAAGTTTCTGTCTTCACTGATAGTGTGAAGATATGATCTGTCCATAGAGCTTTAGAGACAATTTCCTTGATCAGTTCTGGATCTGAAGATAATAAATAGAAGTCTTTGGCATTATTTCCAAGAATTGTAGATCCCGCGTCTTCGAAAGCAATAGTTGAAGCTAATTCACCAGTGTGATCTTGTATGTCGATTTTCAATAAGTATCTATAATCACAGTCACTTACTTCAGCGTTGCATTTTGGGCAGAACCACATCCCTATATTTTGTGGAATAAGTTTTTTCATGCATTTTTTCCCACCAACGATCGACGGGCAAGAAATGTAGTAAAAACTATCCATCCCAATTTTTGTTATTGTGCCCTTTAATTGGAAAAATGTTGGTTTCTCTAAGGAATCCATACTGTAAATATCAACAATTGTTATTTTTTTTTGTTGATGGCCAAAAGGAGATCTTGTTGTCAAAGATGTAGAAGCTGCAGTCGAACCTTCTTTTTTAAACCATGACTTTAGCGTATGGGCCTCTTCAATGTCAGGATCTACAAGAATAATGGATCTCATTGTAGTGTCGATATTTTTTCCATTAAATTCTCCAACACGCGCAGATTTGATTGCAATGATGGGGTTATTTCCTGTAGCACATAGGGAGAAGATTTCCTGTGACACGGCATTAAAATTATCTCCCCAAAAGATTGCATCTATGTTATACCCTGACATGTCTTGAAGTTGTACTGTTTGTTTATTAACTTCAGAGCCGTCTTTTCTACGTATAGTGGATACACTGGGAATGTCTGTGACAATACCAAGAATATCAACAATGGAGTTGACGTTTGTTGTTCAGATATCATTAATTGATTTTATATTGAATTGCACTATTGGATTATGTTTTTCTTCGTTGGCAACATGTTCTATGGTAGATGTTGCATTCAACAAAATTTCCCAGTCATTGTTCAAGTGGTTGTATTGCTTATTAGCCATTTTTACATTCCCTTTAGAGACAATGTAGACATTTCCATTTTGGATTTTGTCGAAAAAATAATCTGCGACATTGTTGAAACATGTAATATGTATTTCTCCACCCTCTGTATCGAACAGGTTAAAACCAAACACTTTACCACGACCGTATTAATTCTGAAACTGTCGAAGAGTTGTTTTCCTTTGGACGTATCCTTTTATGCACCAATTTGAGTGGTAACGGTTTAACGATTTGATGGGAATTTGAACTGGAAGAACAGATGGAGTTGGAGTAGTTAGAAGAGGGCAGTTTCTTTTTGATAAAGGATTTGGGTTCAATGAGGATGGAGTGTTTTCATCAAATGTGATCGGGATACTCATAGTTTTTGGATTGCCAATTAAGGGTGCAAATGAAGTAGATATTTCAAAGTCTATTAGCTTTATAGACCTACACGACAAATGAGAGCCATAGGAATAACTGTTAGAAGCAGATGTGTTATAAATAAAAATGTTAAATTTGAAATAAGAAATTTATAACAAACTTACGTTGATGGACCGATAGATGAGGTAGTCCAACTTTTAACATTTATAATAGAACCCTTTTGTAGCAAGCCTGTTGCTACGAGATCATTGAAATCTTTTGGAAGCATGATGTGTTTCTTATGTGTTCCATCTGAAATTGCAGTACGATATCGTGGAGTTGAATTTTGCATTGATTGTATTGGTTCAAGTTCAACAATTTGTAGGTATGGTTGAATATGAGTTGATCTAGATAACATTGAGGAAATTGCATTCTGAGTAAGGTTTGTTGTCATTTTCTGGTACAAAACAAAACACAAAAATGTTGTTTTCTTTGCGTAAGATGTTTAATATTCATTACATTCCTATAACATTACTTGAAAATATATGAATTAAAGGGAAAAGGGCAAGAAGCATGTTCAATTTGTTTCTAAATGAGTGGGTATCTAAGCTTGTAAACATAATGAAGAAAGATATTTATTACAACAACTTTTATATGATCATTTTTTTTGAAACATAGTTAAAATTGTAAATTAACAATTTCAGAAACCTACACATGTTAGAAACAATCAGATAGGGCATGATGATTGAGTTTCCCGTGCCAAATAATGTATACATTTTTAGGGAATTTGGTAGTAGCAACACCAGAGCTACGTTGGAGGTACATTGTGGGTTTTTTATTGGGCAAATTTGTATTGTGGAATTTGGGTTTTGCATGAGTATTTTTGTTTCCAGAGAAAACGAATGTTGTACATAATCGTGGAGAAAAGTTGTGCAATTGCATAGAATGAAATGATAGGTGGCTAAGCTCAACATAGGTCCAATGACTAAGCACTGAAACTATTTAATGCAATGCCTATGCTAGATGAGGTTACATAAAATTATGTAATTTCAGGATTTGTAATTTGATGATATGCACAGAATGGGTAATGCCATGAGGCCCTAAATGTTTTTGCTCAAATAAGCAGATTGTTTCTAAGCCAAACAACTTCAGCTTTGGCACCATTGTCAAGGCCTGCGTTGGGTAATGCCATGAGGCCCGAAATGTTTTAGGTCAAATGAGGAGAGTGTTTGTAAGCCAAACAACTTCACCTTTGGCACCATTCTGGAACATCTAAAAGCTCTAAATAGCTTACCTGCCTGGTACTTAGTATGTTGTATGGGCCTGGAATTAGATGTTTTTAATCCTCAGGATCAGTTGGCATTTGTTTAGTTGACATATTCACAAACAAAGAAAGGACAGCTCTTGTGAAAGCTAGATGAGAGGATAAAATGAAGTATGTCATTCAAAAGAGTAAAGGAATATGCAATAGCCAAAAGTAGTGCTAGAAAGGAATGGCAAGTGGGGAGACCAGTCCCTTAAGATCCGTGGGATGCAAGGACAATCTCGATGATTGTGATTTCCTTTGCAAATGACACATGGAGATTTAGGTTTGGATGGTGCAGTGTGTGGATTTTCATCAGATGATGCATGGTTGCCCCCTTTCGTCATTGGCTTCTTCTTCTTCTTCTCCTTCCTTTTCTTCTTCTGCTTAGTTACTTGGTTTTTAGTTTGACTAGTTTCGCTAAGCGAAGAGGAAGAAGGAGAGGGAGAAACAAACGAAGTAGAAGGTTGGGGGGTAACTCTACTATCATGTAGTTGCTGATTTGATTGCTCAAGAATCATGGTGTTTTGAACGACAGAGGTCAAGAAAAGCCATACCGGCGGGCCAATTGCAAGCCCTGGAAGGGACAATGTAGCCATATGAGGTGCACCAACATATCCCCTAGAGGAAAAGGGAGTAGGATTCCCCTAAGGGGAATTCCTTGATTGGTGGACTCCATTTTCTCAACCTAAGACCAATGAGGGAATAGTGATGTTATTCCGATTTAAATAAATTTTATGACGCTTTGACACAACTTGCTTTTTCAATTTTTAAGAGTTGAGAAAAAGCTAACGATGACTCTAGTCGCATTCGATTTTGGTAACTATAGTATCATCTAGTTGTTGATTTGATTGCTCAAGAATCATGGTGTTTTGAACGACAGAGGTCGAGAAAAGCCATACTGGCGGGCCAATTGCAAGCCCTCGAAGGGACAATGTAGCCATATGAGGTGCACCAACATCTCCCCTAGAGGAAAAAGGAGTAGGATTCCCCCAAGGGGAAATCCTTGATTGGTGGACTCCATTTTCTCAACATAAGACCAACGAGGGAACAATGATGTTATTCTGATTTAAATAAGTTTTATGACGCTTTGACACAACTTGCTTTTTCAATTTTTAAGAGTCAAGAAAAAGCTAAAGATGACTCTAGTCACCTTCGATTTTTAATGAGCCTAAAGTGACAAGTGCTCAGATGGACCTTTTCTTTTAAGGAGTCTGAAAAGGAACGAAAGTGACTACTCTGGATATCTAGACAGGGGGATTACCAAACCAATCGCAAAACTACAGAATACTTTTTATGGTACGGCAGTCAATCTTCCTGAATGCTGTGTTCAGTGCATTGCGATTGATAGGGCGGCAGACACGGCTTCCTAAGGATAAAGGATATAGCCTACTGTGGTCTCCCAATATATAATCGACGGTACGTGGGAGCACAAGTCCGTACTGGCACTTGTCATTTCAAAGAGGAGGAATCACCCAACCTACGATGAAAGCGATAGTTACCAGTCTTTACGACGCTGGAATATGTCTCTAGCCTAGACTTGTAAATGTTGTGTGTTGGGTTCCAAAACATTTTTATGTTTATTGAAATTTATTTTACAGTTGATCTTTCTTAAGAAGTTTGCCCATAAGGTTGATCGCCTGATGTACATATACAATTCCTAAATATGCAATCTAAGATGATAAACAGTCGTTTACTTTCTTTTTGAAGTGAAAATCCTAGCTACTAAGGAAAGAGAAGTGAAATTGTTTCAACATAGAGCAGAGAGCACACACTAAGATGCATTGTCCTAAATCAATCTCCGCATGCATTCTAAATGCAAATGCACATGCATGTATTTGTTTTCCGCTTTCTTAATGTGTGAATGACAAAAAAAATGCCAAGTGGAATAAAATATCAATACAGGGATATGACTATTCCAAAATTCTGATAGACATGAGCAAAGCTATTGAAGTTTGTATCTAAGATTTCTAGAGTCTGTTCACCAGAAACAAGATAGTCACGATGGCACCACTTTGCATTAGTTTAACACACGGGAATAAAGTTTAAATTATCAAGAAAGCATATATATAATTGAATCAATTCAATTGGGAAATAATTTTGAATCAAATTTATAAGACTCTGTATCTGCTCTGTGGCTAATGTACAATTGATGGCAGAGGATTTTCTATCATGGTCCATGGATGAAATAGAAATTAAACAAAAACTCAGAAAGGAGATTAAGGCTATTACCGGAGAACTTGATATTTGTAGTGTTCTCGTTGATCTAGATTTGAATGGTTAGGATGTAAAGACAATTCCATGTTTATTAAATATTTATATACTTGGTCTCTAACTTCAGCGTATGGCCCGCTTCAGGCTAACTGTAACAGGTCTTGGCTGGGTGACAGCTACAAAGGTATTGAACCTCCGAAGTGGCAATCAACAATATATTCTTTCATTCCAAGCAACTCCCAACAGAGGGTGCGCATCAAAAACGCATTAGCAAACCTCTACATACTTCAGCAAAGGTGAAAAAAATCCAGAGCTTATCAATCTCTAACTTTAGCTTATGGTCTGCTTTAGGCCAACTGTAACAGGTCTTGGCTGGGTGATAGCTACAAAGGTAGTGGCCCTCCCAAGTGGCAATCAACAATATATTCTTTCATTCCAAGCAACTCCCAACACAGGCTGTGCATGAAAAACTCATTAGCAGACCTCTACAAACTTCAGCAAAGGTGAAAAAAATCCAGAGCTTATCAGCGTATATAGGAGGGACCATCATAAAGTGGACATTCTCTGGCCCACAGGCATACAATCTAGGGCCAATCAAGACTTTTAATAGCTTGGATAAATGAAAAGCAAGATTCCTGAGCTATATAATAATAAATGCAGAATACAATTATGTTGCTGCCCTTTTAGAAAATGTCATATCAGTCGTCATTAAAAAGAAAAAAAGGGAGTATGGGATAATGGCAATAGAGCCTCTGTAGGGAAACAAACCCAAGTTTGAGTCCAAAATCCCTAAGAAGACCCTAAATTCAACATATCCATGTGGATATGAGGTGTGATGACTATGTACAAGATTCCAGGAAATAGCAATGTCAATACAACTGAAAGAGCATCAAAAACTCATTAGCAGACCTCTGCATACTTCAGCAAAGGTGAAAAAAATCCAGAGCTTATCAGTCTCTAACTTCAGCTTCTTATCATGATACTAAATGAAGGATTATGCTTTTAAAAAATCTGAAGTAGCTATGAAAAAGATTAATGAGAACACAGTTCTACTTTATTCTTCTAAAAATCCTTATCAGGCTAAGCGAATATACTTCTAATTTATGCATTTCAATCAACCATCAACCGACATTACCCTCGGACATATCCCAGCTCGATGTGGTGTCCACTGATTATGCTTTTGCAATGCCAATTCTCCAGCCAATCAAGGATATCTGTTGTTTTAAATGTGGTACAAATTATATTACAGTTCACAAGCTACTTGCCACATGGTCCTGGCCCTATATATATATATATATATATATATATATATATATATATATATATAACAGTTCACAAGCTACCTGCCACATGGTCCTGGCCATATATCTATATATATATATATATATATATATATATATATATATATATATATATATATATATATATATATATATATATATGTGTGTGTGTGTGTGTGTGTGTGTGTGTGTGTGTGTGGGGCCAGGACCATGTGGCAGGTAGCTTATATATATATTAATGCTAATGGTGGGTATTTGGTCCACTCATCCCAACTTCCCTTATCTTAAAACATAAGGTGTACTGTAACAGAGCTTCCAGGAAATTAGGAACAGGCCTAAACGGTGATTGAAGTGCGAAAGCACCCTATTTTAACTTCAGAGTCCATCTGCTCCTGCCTAGTCAAATTCCTGTGAAAGCACCCTATTTTAACTGCAAAGTCCATATGCTCCTGCCTAGGCAAATTCCTGCAGCTGGCTCTTAGGATTGCGAAAGCACTATTCCTCCTCTCTTCCAAGGTTGCAATTGCCTTAATATACGTTTTTTCATAACTTTTCCTGACCCAAAATTGATAAAAGAGAATAAATAACTGCTCATCCTGGATAGAACATCTCTCTTGTTTTGATTCCTCTTTTATGTCAATCTTGTCCATTTACTAATCAGGAAAACACATTCTATAAATTATATTCTATAAAAATTAAGTCATGAGTTGAAAGGATCATGAATCAGTGGCTACAACCTAGAAAACATAAATTGATTTATGCGTTTCTTAATAGTCAAAACAAATGTTGCTGCATTAAGGATGATGTGATTTTCCAGATATGCATAATAGCATATCACTAAATAAGGAAAACGTGTAGTTCAGTAACTACAAATAAATTCTACAAAGGTGTGAATTGATAGTTAAAATGAAAGTGGAATGACTCCTTTAGCACAAAACCATGATACATGGAATTCCAATTTTTATTCCAGCAGGTTATAATGCAGTTTTTCCTGAAATAAACGGTAAGCAGATTTTATCTATATGGTGTGAAGAGTAAATATTCTATTGTATGTTTTATTCAATTGATGTTTGTGAGCAGCAATTTCCAATATTAGACAATATTTTCCAGTGCCATTTGCTTCAGATAGGACCCTTAGAAGCATGAACAATATGAAATTTCTTTGTTGTTTAGCATAGGCTCCCTTTTAGTTTTCCTTTTCTAATCTTTGAACTTGACAATAAGATACAAACCAATTATTGCATTATTCATCATTATTTCTGACTGTCGTGGCAACAGAACGAATCACTGACAGAAGTCTGAATTTAGAGAAACCATCTGAAAAAATCACTGAAAACAAGTCTGACCCCAGAGATGCTATGTGAAAAACAGCAAAGGCAACATTCCTCCTTCCTTGATCAAAAGCCATTGCCAGTTTACCAACAGGAATAAAGTAAGCTAATGTGGGTGTCCTAGCAAATAAAAATGTATAGCTTGTTATAGTTAAGTGTTTCTTGTGATGGGTTTTTTTAATCTCAAGGTAATGGAGTGAATGTTTATATGATGTGCATAGTTGAGTATTTCCAAATAAAGGTATGCAAAGAGTGAACAATGCAGAAATATTTTTAAATGAAAACTATCAACTCACCCTTCATTGCATTGACTGAAGGGTAGCCTATGTTTGTAAGGGGAGCTGAAACCCCATTAAGTGTGAAAGGCCACGTCCCCAAATTTTCCCAACTAGTACTGATAACTCCCAACCTTTTTAGAGAACATAAAGCATCAATTATTTTTGTTGGGGAAAGAAGCCAGCCAATTTTATTTTTGTTGGGGACAGAAACTACCCAATTTTTGCCCTTGCATGGGAGTGGGGATGTGTTGCATGAAGGATTCTCAAGTAGAAACCAGACAAGAATGCATGAAAATCAACCCTAGGCTAGTTATGGTAAACTCTCACCAGTTCACAGCTAACCTTAGAAGAGGATCTTATCATGATACTAAATGAAGGATTATTCTTTTAAAAAATCTGAAGTAGCTATGAAAGAGATTAATGAGAACACAGTTCTACTTTATTCTTCTAAAAATCCTTATCAGGCTAAGGGAATATACTTCTAATTTATGCATTTCAATCAACCATCAACCAACATTACCCTCAGACATATCACAGCTCGATGTGGTGTCCACTGAATGTGCTTTGGCAATGCCAATTCTCCAGCCATCAAGGATGACATCATGACATTCCAATGTAACGTTTGGGTTAGAATCAAGCCACCGAATCATGATAAATCAATGTACAAATCTAAGTTGTTGTAGAAACTCATGCAGATGTATAGTAGACAATATTTTCCAGTGCCATTTGCTTCAGATAAGATCACAGAACATCAAGATCCCTTTGCCAAATCCTTGACAGTGGAAAGTGGATACAAAAATCGATTCAAACAAGGAGCAAAAAGCAATGTCTGGTTGGTGGTTTTGTTTTAGCAGAATAGACAGCATCCTCTGACAGCACTAAAGTTAAATTGCCAATCAAACAGGAATAAAGTAAGCTAATGTGGGTGTCCTAGCAAATAAAAATGTATAGCTTGTTATAGTTAAGTGTTTCTTGTAATGGATTTTGTTAATCTCAAGGTAATGGAGTGAATGTTTATATGATGTGCATAGTTGACTATTTCCAAATAAAGGTATACAAAGAGTGAACAATGCAGAAATATTTTTAAATGAAAACTATCAACTGATTTTTGATGGACATGAGCAAAGTCAACTGTTTGACTTTGATCATATCAATCATATCAGGTATTCCACTATAATAAGATAGCTTGCCATCACATATATAACAACTACAAGTCAGATTCTAGAGTCTGTTCACCAGAAACAAGACAGTCATGATGGCAGCACTCTGCAATAGTTTAACACACAGGAATAAAGTTTAAATTATCAAGAAAGCATATACATAACTGAATTAATTCAATTGGGAAATAATTTTGAATCAAATTTATAAGACTCTGTATCTGCTCTGTGGCGAATGTACAATTGATGGCAGAGCATTTTCTATCATGGTCCATGGATGAAATAGAAATTAAACAAAAACTCAGAAACGAGATTAAGGTTGTTACCGGAGATGAAGTAGTTCAGAAATGTCCAAAAATGTCCCTGAAAGTTGAATCGCCCAGAGACAAAACAGAGTAGGACAAGGCTTTTTTAGGAAGTGATGCAAAGTATCTGTATTTAACATTGTTGTGTGGGTAACCAACATAATCTGTACAGTTCTATGGAAATTAATAGTCTCTGCGGGAAAAAAACCTAATATAATCCTTTCTGCTGGTTTTTTATTCAATATTCAATTGGAATTCCTAGAGGCATTTGGAGGAATACAAATTGCAACTACTGAAAAAAAGTTATGCCCTATCGAGTTGCAAAAAATTGATTATTAAATTTCAATATGCTCTTGAAAGACTTGGAAAGCGGCTTGGATGGTTCCTTAAATGGTGGCATTGCATACTCAATGGATACAAATGAGAAATTCAGAAACTCATCCAGTGATGAATGAGAGCAACTATCATCAAAGCATACAATACTATTTTATTAATGTTTGGGTGTTTTTGTTGTCTTTTTAATTCTGAGTATTGGAGGTCTGGTAAGGCATTGTTTCTCAATCAACAATACATACAAAAGTCGATTGGGCTCTTCATAATAAGTTTGTAAAATAAAATCATGAATAATATGAATTATACCTCCCAAGTCAAAGACATATCAATTGAGTTAGAAGGCCATCTCAGGTTTCTAGGGGAACTGTTTTTCATAAATTTTCAAGAAGATTATACAATACAAGAATCAGCAAGGGCATTTATAGATGGTGCCCTGTCCAATCAAAGAAACTCTACCAAGCAAAACCCTGCTGATACACATTTAGCATTAGCTCTAAATCTTATTCTGTGCTTTTGATGGCTAGTAACTATAGTTAGACAAATGAGACCTGCTAACAATTAGACCACAGTTTATTCATTTATTAAGTCTGGTTTTTGGTCAAAGGTGTAAGAGTTGTGTACATATGCTCACCAGCATCTTTTTTTTTCCCTTTTCCTTGTTTCCTGTGACTTTGGTAAGTCAACCTAAGGAACTAGTAAATTTACAAACCAAGGGTTTTTTAGTTTTTAAAAGCAATAAAGAAAGTTACCAAAATCAAAATTAGTCATTAGGGCTCAAACTTGACATTTTAACACATATCTAGGCTGTAGAAGCCAACCAATACACCAGTGTTATGTCTTCTTGGTTAGAATATTTTGCTGCTAGAATGCTAAAATCATCTAGGACTCATATTTTTTATTGCCATTTTCATAGCTTGCAGAAATGTATATTTACAAAGTTATATGTTGATAATTCATAATACATTTACTTCATTTTAACTTTTTAAAATGTAGTTGCAGGCTTATGAAGGGAAGATAGGGTCTATAAGTGTTTTTGATACTCCAATTTCTGCATTCTAAATTGTTCTTTCCATGCGAATTCCTTTCAGTTTATTTGAGGTAGAAGTCATTGTCACATTGATGCCTCAAATGTGGATATGATAATGACACTTCATTGGAAATCTCACGAGAATGTTCACAAACAACCTTAATTAGCTTTTAGCACAGGAAATATATATTATGCCACACTTAAAATTAATCAGAAAAAAATAGCATTCCAATGTCAAGAATGCAGGATATTGTAAAATTGTTCATTTTTAGTAGCCTCTCCTTCTCAATAAATAATTTTTTATTTAATAGTGAACATAATGTTTCCTTATATAACATGCTTGTAACCTTCTTGTATGGTTGAGACTTTTGTTATGTTGAAGGTTTCAGCTGTTCTATGCCTAGACCAATTTCAGTCCTTTCCAAGTAAACAAGAGAAAAAGACAGTTTAGAATTGCACTTTTTCTGAACTAAAGTTTGAGCATACAGTATTAATTTGTCTAGCAACTTTTGCAGCACGCTCTCCAGTTCTTCTACTTGGGACTTGTCATCATGGTATCGGGATGGTTTGGTATGTTCCAATCCAATTCACAACTTTTGTTTGTCATGGTTTGGTGTGTGATTATTGGTTTGAATATTTTGCAAGTAAAAAGAGAATATTAGACAAGGGGTTTTCATACCCGTACTTAGTTAAAGTTCACTTCAATTTTTTATTTATATTTTTGGTTTTATAATTTAAAATAAATACATCAACTTCACATGGCCTATACCTTCTAGAGTAGTTGATATTTTGTATCATTTTCCTTCCAGCAAACAATCTATAGTGTTGAATAGCTAAAAATAAGCTGTTTGAATGGATTTATGCAGAGGTCTCATGTTGGATGCAAACAGGGGAGCGACAATCAGCTCGCATGAGAATGCAATATTTAAAATCTGTTTTGAGCCAAGATGTTACTTTTTTTGACACGAAGACCAGCACTGGAGAAATTATCAGTTCTATCTCTACAGATATAGTAGTTATACAAGATTCAATTAGTGACAAGGTATATATCCTAAATTGGCATATGAGAATGAGTTTGTATTCTCTTAAAATTATGGCTGTGCATTTTATTTTGTTTTGCATATTGACATTGTGATATAAGAAAAAACTAAAAGTCAAAAAGCTCAAATTGTTTTTTGGTCAAAGGTGTAAGAGTTGTGTACATATGCTCACCAACATCTTTTTTTTTCCCTTTTCCTTGTTTCCTGTGACTTTGGTAAGTCAACCTAAGGAACTAGTAAATTTACAAACCAAGGGTTTTTTAGTTTTTAAAAGCAATAAAGAAAGTTGCCAAAATCGAAATTAGTCATTAGGGCTGGAAATATATACAACATTCTCACTAAGGGTTGCACTTGCGGATGTTTTCTTGGGCATCAGGTACATGACAAAAGTTGACTTGTGCCAAAACTAATTCAATTTGTCTTTCGCTATATTGCATCTAATTTTAGTGTCGCGGGGACAGGGAGATGATAGGACAAATTTCGGGGAAGGCTGGAAGGTACCCCATATTTCTAGAAGACATGCAACTGGGATGGCATAGTTTTACTTGAAAACATATAAAAATAAAAAAAACATAGATTCTAGAACCTAGGACGATGATACAACTCAATAAAAATAGCAATTTTCAAATAATAAGTCTGAAAGACTTTGTTTATGTTGATATTGAGGTAATATGTAACAAATTCGGTCCTTGCAAGCTTAAGTAGCTCCAACTTAGAATGAGTGTGGAAAATGTATTAATTGGCTTCATCAGTGGTGATGAATTTTAATTTTTTCCCTCTTTTGTACAAGATATTCATTCATCATTTGCTAGGATTCAACTTAATAATATCATGCATCAAAGGCTCACTGTATGCACCAAAACCTAGAACAAAAACATGAGGATTTACCTACTTAATGATTGCTTCTGCTGCCTTGCAATTAGGTGCATCTAGTGATTGCTCCTACTGTATGACAATTAGGTGCATCATCAATAATTAATTGAATGACATTACACAACCCAATTTTTGTAATGGTTTTCGGTAAGAGCTACAGAATAGCAGCAACAGTCTCACCAAATGTTGAATCATGGGTTGCAAGGAAGACCACATTATGAATGGACACAATAAGAAAATTTATGATTTATCGATGACATGATTTCAACATTTGTCCAATGAGCAGATATAATGGATAATCCATATTCTCTTCAAGCATTTGTACATTGTCTTAGAGCTTTCTGGATTTTGGATTTTTCCTTGCTAAGTAACTTGGTTTTGGCTTTCTCATACCTGGGGCTCATGTAACCTTAAGGGGCATTGTTGATGGCAATAACAATCTCATTTCAATAGGGGGAGCGAAGAACATTGAAATTTGAATGGTATACCACATGAATAGAGAAACCTCACTGCTTTCACATTCATCTCACCCTTCATTGCATTGACTGAAGGGTAGCCTATGTTTGTAAGGGGCGCTGAAACCCCATTAAGTGTGAAAGGCCACGTCCCCAAATTTTCCCAACTGGTACTGATAACTCCCAACCTTTTTAGAGAACATAAAGTATCAATTCTTTTTGTTAGGGAAAGAAGCCAGCCAATTTTCTTTTTGTTGGGGACAGAAACTACCCAATTTTTTCCCTTGCATGGGAGTGAGGATGTGTTGCATGAAGGATTCTCAAGTAGAAACCAGACAAGAATGCACGAAAATCAACCGTAGGCTAGTTATGGTAAACTCTCACTAGTTCACAGCTAACCTTAGAAGAGGATCTTATCATGATACTAAATGAAGGATTATGCTTTTAAAAAATCTCAAGTAGCTATGAAAGAGATTAATGAGAACACAGTTCTACTATATTCTTCTAAAAATCCTTATCAGGCTAAGGGAATATACGTCTAATTTATGCATTTCAATCAACCATCAACCGACATTACCCTTGGACATATCCCAGCTCGATGTGGTGTCCACTGAATGTGCTTTGGCAATGCCAATTCTCCAGCCAATCAAGGATGACATCATGACATTCCAATGTAACGTTTGGGTTAGAATCAAGCCACCGAATCATGATAAATCAATGTACAAATATAAGTTGTTGTAGAAACTCATGCAGATGTATAGTAGACAATATTTTCCAGTGCCATCTGCTTCAGATAAGATCACAGAACATCAAGATCCCTTTGCCAAATCCTCGACAGTGGAAAGTGGATACAAAAATTGATTCAACAAGGAGCAAAAAGCAATGTCTAGTTGGTGGTTTTGTTTTAGTGGAATAGACAACAACCTTTGACAACACTAAAGTTAAATTGCCAATCAAACAGGAATAAAGTAAGCTAATGTGGGTGTCCTAGCAAATAAAAATGTATAGCTTGTTATAGTTAAGTGTTTCTTGTAATGGATTTTGTTAATCTCAAGGTAATGGAGTGAATGTTTATATGATGTGCATAGTTGATTATTTCCAAATAAAGGTATACAAAGAGTGAACAATGCAGAAATATTTTTAAATGAAAACTATCAACTGATTTTTAATGGACATGAACAAAGTCAACTGTTTGACTTTGATCAGAAACTCATCCAGTGATGAATGAGAGCAATTATCATCAAAGCATACAATACTATTTTATTAATGTTTGGGTGTTTTTGTTGTCTTTGTAATTCTGAGTATTGGAGGTCTGGTAAGGCATTGTTTCTCAATCAACAATACATACAAAAGTCGATTGGGCTCTTCATAATAAGTTTGTAAAATAAAATCATGAACAATATGAATTATACCTCCCGAGTCAAAGACATATCAGTTGAGTTAGAAGGTCGTCTCAGGTTTCTAGGGGAACTGCTTTTCATAAATTTTCAAGAAGATTCTACAATACAAGAATCAGCAAGGGAATTTATAGATGGTGCCCTGTCCAATCAAAGAAACTCTACCAAGCAAAACCCTGCTGATACACATTTAGCATTAGCTCTAAATCTTATTCTGTGCTTTTGATGGCTAGTAACTATAGTTAGACAAATGAGACCTGCTAACAATTAGACCACAGTTTATTCATTTATTAAGTCTGGTGTACATAGCTTGATGAGTGTGTCCTAGCACTCTAGTGTTAGCAGATAGAATAAAAAAATCGCAATTCCAAATCAGTTATCATGATTTCAAGTTTCACGGGGCCAATTCAACAGCACAGTACATGTAGCCTAGTAGGGAATTTAAATTCCATGTTATCACTTCACCAACACAGAGAACATATAGCCTAGTGGTATACATGGATACAGAAAGAAACAGGGAATTTGGGCGTCTAACAATTTAAAGAGGTGGAGTTTAGCACAGCTCCCTTCAAGCGTTAGCAGATGCATAATCAAGGAAAATGCGGGGAGGCGGAAGCCCCAAGTTTTGGACAAGGAGAGGGAAAAAATTCAGAACAAAATTGAAGAGTAAAAAAGACAAAGATATACACATATTTTGACGAAAATATATAAGCATTGGTCAGTGCCGTGGGTGCGACAACATGACCTCCCTTCAGTCTATTTCACAGAAATTAATCACCCAGTAGAGAAGCAATGAACCTAGCAGAGGTAAAAATAACCTAAATTGGGTTGCATGAGGGTTTTTATAGGCCTTATTAGACAAGTTTGATTCAGTCAACTAAGTCATACTCATACTCAGAGGTCAAACTCGCAACAAACTCTGTCAAACTTTGTCAACAAACAAGTTTGACTTGGACAAGTTGAAAAATCAAACTCTGTCAACAACCAAGTTTGACTTGGACAAGTTGGAAAAACACATTTGCCTGACAACTCATTTCAAACTTGGCTAATGGCGGGTTCAAGCCACAATCCTGGTAACATTGGAAACTTTCCCTTCTATGTTCTGAAACTACAGATAATTTTAAGTTATCCCCTGCGCAACTTCTATGCATATGATCATGTTAAATTAAGAACTTCATAAAGACACATTAATTTTATTTTGCAGTAGTACTAACTACATAACAAAGGAAATCACTGCATGACCCAACTTACCACAGTCAAGACCTTCCTTGTCATCTGTCACAATGTACTGGTGACCAACATATTCCAGTCATTCTCGTATGCCCAAAGCATTCTCAACACACCCAAGAAAGTTTGGATTCAGCGAAGCATATCCATTGGCTTTATAAAAGACTCCAACAATTTCATTACCTCCTGCAGGTGCCTGAAACATAAGACCATATAAATTAGAAAAATAGGAAGCAGAGAAGAAAATACAATCTTGTTAATGAGAGTGATAATTGAAACTTGATACTGCTCCGGGTTTCCAAAATGTTCAAATCCACAGATGGTGTTATTGAAGGGTTTTATGCAAGAGCTTCTAACATTACAGCACATAGATCAGAATAAATGTAAACAAAATCGTCCTGGACATCATTCATATATGATATAACCCTTCGATCACCAATTGGATTCACCATTGAGGAGAGTCCGAACACTAGTCTTTTACAAAAGCATAAAAGTAGATCAATGATCAAGATAAAGGCCTTTTGCAGAAAAATATCAAGATCAGGAAAAATCAAATCAAAATACAATATGCCTCTGAGAGCTCGAGATAAAGGCCCTTTGCAGAAACACATCAAGATCAGGAAAAATAAAATCTAACACAAAAAAGAAAATTATTATCTTCACATTAATAGGATACTTTCTGAGAGCACAAGATAGGAGATAAAGGCCCTTTGCAGAAACATATCAAGATAGGGAAAAATAAAATCAAAACACAATATGCCTTTGTGAGCCCAAGATAGAGGGCCTTTGCAGAAACATATCAATATCTGGAAAATAAAATCTAACACCCTATAGCCCTGAAGAAAATCGTTGAAACCAATTTCATGACCGAATATGTGGTTATAGGGCCAGGGCAAGGTAACCTATAGAGATTGTGCCTTAAAGATCTTTATAACGGGCAGCACTAGAAACTTGCAACAACTGATGGAATTGCAAATTGAAAACATGCATTTAGGTGATAGAGGTTTGATGGCTATTTCAAAGTGCTCAAAGCTGGAAGTATTTTATATGAGTAAGGTGTCTGATTGTCCTAATCGAGGTATTTATGCAGTTGCAAATGGATGTAGGAAACTGAGAAAGGTGCACCTTGATAGTGGCAACTCCAAAAGAATTGGCGAGGAAGGGTTACTGTCCATTGCAAACAAATGTCATCAGATGCAAGAAAAAACGGCCTTCGCGGCCCTCATGCAGCGAAGAAAGAGACATTTCGTCCTCTGAGGTTGCCCTCCCTCCTCCCTTCTCCCTTCTCTGCAGGTCCACCGCCCTCCTCAACACCCTCGCCCTCCTCCGCTGATTTCTAAACCTTAAAAAACCTTAACCTATTATTATTAATTAAATGGCTGATTTCTCTCCAATTGTCTAACATTACATCTAACAGCTACGATTAAGACACAAAGACATTTGGGGGGTTCATTTCAAAGGGAAACGCCTTACGGCATAAAAATATGGATTTCAAGCATCTATCCACTAACTTGAAATTCCCTACATCAATGATATTATTGATAGCCTCAATATCTCCATTTATAGGAATCTTTGTGAAGAGGGAAACAATATCAAAACTCACAATAATGTCCCTAGTGTCAAGCTGGATGACTTTGATATTATTGACAAAGAATGTAGATTCCTTGACAAAAGAGTTGGTATTACCAACGAAAGGCTTGAACTTATGATAAAGGTTATTAGCTAACTAATATGTAGGAATACCTATTGTATTGATAATAGGTGTAAGTGGTATACCTCTTTAAGAATTTTGGGAAGGCCATATGTCTTTGGTGTGCAGGGAAAACTAATGATTAATCTCTTCTTATCACTTTCACCGCATAAATTGATGGCATTATAGGCATCTCTTGAAATCATTTTTAGGGGGTTTTAATTAAGCCTATTATAACTCCCATTGTTATTAAGATGGTCCAACATCTTAATAATATATCTTATTTCAAGATCCTCCATGAACAAATTCAAGCAATGAAATCGATAAGAAGAGATTAATTATTAGATTTCCTTGCACACCAAAGATATATGGCCTTCCCAAAATTCATAAGGAAGGAGCCCCACTTAGACCTATTTCCAACATGAAAAACAATCCTACTTATTAAGCACCCCACTTGTAAGCTCAAAACCTTAGTTGGTAATACCTATTCCTTTGTCTATGAATCTATTTTATTTGCCAATGATATCAACGATATCAAACTTTATAATAGGGATATTCTTGTGATTTTTGACATTTCTTCCCTATTTATAATTATTCCTTTTAATGGATCTATGGATCTTATCAAGAATATAACTAATGAAGGGATTTTTTCCACAAAATCTAGCAAAGATTGAAGAGGGAAACCCTACAAGGTATAAACTTGACAATGGGACAACAATTGGGTTGAGGACCAATGTCACCTCAACTAAAACACCCTTCTATTTATGGATTTTCACCAATGGGAGGAATCCTATTAAATAAGGAATCACTTGTAATTTATATGTTAATGATAGGTTACAAAGTGAACCTACTAAATCTCATTCAAAGAAAGGCATAATAAAGGTACAAAGCTTCAAAGAAGCAAGTCACTCTAAAAGAAAAACCTTAGAACAGAAGGCTCAAGACCTAGGTTTTGAAGTTTTCGATGGTAATAGGAATTCAGAAGGTCAATTATGAAGAAAATGGTTTATTATAATGATATTTAGCTAATCCAAGGCTCATGAAACCCTCAACAAAGTCCTCAAGTTGAGGGAGAAGAAACTAGGGTTTCCCTCTTAGAGCAACACCTAGGGCGAGAGATTTTATGGATGGAATTTGAGTCGATGCCCATGAAATCGATAGGTTAGGTAGCCTAGACCTATCTGTTAATGTTTAGGCTCTCATATCTGTTGGAACTATGATACAAGTGTTGACCTTGATGGCAACTCACTTAGATGACAGTTCACAGTGCAGCAGGTTAACAACAAAGGATTACAGATCAAACTCTAGAGATTGAAGAAAGAGAGTGATTAAGAAGTATACGCTGGTTCACTTTGTCCAATAGCATATACATGTGGGTTAATAGAAAAAAGGAGAATTTACATATACATGCACTCCCACAGGAGGAAAAGAGCGTACATATTGGAAAACCAAGGTTTTGGTCTAAGGTATTTGGTCCAAGGTATTTTGGGTCCAAGGTATTTGGTCTGAGGTATTGACCCTAGGTATTTGGTCCAAGGTATTGAGAAATACCTAAAACTATATAAGGAGGAGAAGATCATTGGACCAAGATGTGCAAGTAATGAATGTCTTATGAAGAGTGAGATCAAAAGCAAATATGCATGTTATGGGTTTTTGGTGCTTTGCTTGATCTGAACTAAGGATGCACCTATGTGGTTGATGATGGATGATGGATCAGGATCATAAGACCTAAAATGAAGTATCATTATGTGGTTTGATCATGGATAGTCTAGATTTGAATACTGACGCATGTTTTATTCTGTAAATGTTATGATTTGGGTATGATTGAAGTCTGGAATAGTTGTGAAGTTTTAAGTTAGTATTTGCAGATTCGTACTCTGGTTCGCTTTGGTAAAAGCGCGTATACACGCTGGTTCGACACATCGAAGTAGCGTATACATTATGAAATATGATATTTGAAGTTGCAATTGGTTCTGGTTGTTGATGCAGAGTTCTGGGTTCTTCTTTGTGTTCTGGTGACTGTATTTTGGTGACAGTTTTCTGAATGTTCAGATTGATTGATTGTGATTTGCTTCAGTGATGATGGGTTTTCAGTAATTGAGTTAGTTGTGGTTGATTCAGAGCTTGATGATTGAGTTTCAGTGTTGGTTGATGCAGATGTATTTGATGGTTGTATTGTAGTGGTGATTGATTATGAGCTTCAAAGTCACTGATGGGTCCAGTATGAAAATATGATGAAACGAGGCCTTCAGATTGTGGTGTTGTGTTCCAGAAGTATTCAGCCTGAAAATTTATGAAACGTGGTCCCTGGAGGAAGAGAGAAGGTCGTAGCCTTCTGTAGGCTGGCGCCTACATACCGGTAAACATATCAGCTAGTACAAGAGCCGAGGGGTTGGAGCTCCCTTCCAGTAACAGCTGGAAAACGAGTGAAGGTAGGAACCTTCTATAGGTTGGCGCTTGCATACTAGTAAATGGATCAGCTAGTACAAGAGCTAGGGGGTTGGAGCTCCCTTCCAGTAGCAGCTAGAAAATGAGTGAAGATTGGAGCCTTATGTAGGTCGGAACCTACGTACTAGTAAATGGATTGGCTAGTAGAAGAGCTAGGGGGTTCTAGCTCCCTTCCAGTAGCAGCTGGAAAATGAGAGAAGGTTGTAGACTTCTGCAGGTGGGTGCCTGCGTACTGGTATGAGTCTGCACCAATACAAGATTGTAAATAGGTTTTTCTTATATTAAAAGAAGACAACAGCAGGTGGTTTTTGTCCCGCATTGGGTTTTCACCTTAAATCTTGGTGTTCATGTGTGTTTCTTATGTGTGATGGTTTATTCTGTTATTACTACGCATGGTTACTATTTATATGGTTAATGAAGTACTGATGCACTGATTAAGGATCAACATATGATGAATTAATTGAATCATAAGTTTGATGGATATACGTTGGTTGCTTTAAAGAAAGTTGTGTGTACACACGAGTTACCTTCACTGAAGTAGCATATATAAATCAGAGAATGAAAAGAAAAAGTTATTGATTTGACTAATACTGATTCACCCCTCCCTCTCAGTATTATTTCCAACAATATCACCAAAATACTCCTCCCTAAAATTTCGCTCCAAGCCCTAGATTTTCACCCTAGCCTTAAAAACACCGAATTTGAAAAAAAGAAAGTATGGATAAAATTTAAGGTTTATTACCAAATACTTGGACTAGATCCTTGTCCCTTGCATGTGTGGAGCCATGGATATATTGCCTAATATTTATTTTAAGGAGGTTTAAAATTGATGCCCTAACTCAATTTCTAAGCATTTACCCACTCAAGGAATAATGGAATTTATGGGAAGAGCTTCAAAGAGTTTCACCACTAGGACACTTCTTACAATGTCATGAATGAAAAATGCATGCAATTTTCATCTAAATAGAATTCAATAGATACTTATCAACAATTAGAGCATAATTAATTAGCATATATTAGAAATGCGCATTTCATACATTTGACATGAAAAAGAAACACTTTCAACAATAGAAAACTTACAAGACAATTTAGCAAAAAAATCCATCCAATATGCCAAGAATAGCTCCCAAAGTTGTCCAAAAATCAGCTCCAAATATAAAATGCATCCAATCATCTAAGAATCCAAGAAAAGAATAAGAATGAGTCTCTATAGGAAGATTTAAATCCCAAGTGTGATGATGATGAGAGATGAAATGGAATCTCTCTAATATATATGATGTCTAACACAACCTATTTTGCCTACAAGGCCCAAAAATCATAAAATAATGGGCAAGAAAAGCCTCTAGGTCATAGGGAAACCTAGTAACCAATTTAAAAATGAAAATACATCTCCAAAAGACGTCTAAATTTTTTAATTCATGCATGCATAAGCCTCTATATGGAATGCGTTGACACCTTCTTTTTCCAAATGAAGTGTATAGGGCGTCTGAAGTCGTCATGAAGGGGTTGGCCCCTCTGCCTTGGTGTAAATCATCCTGTGGACCACTAAATGTGTTTTGGGGCATCATCTGGGTCTTGTTACCCACCACCTGTGGGTATTATTCATAAGAGAAAAAAATTCTCTTAGATGGTCCTCAGCCTACAACCAGCAGCCCCTTGCAGCAACCAGATAGCTTGATGTGCCATTATCTCTACCACAGGAGCCAAACATGTGGTCCCTCGCCTATCTGTTATGATTGTATGTTTGAAGGTGGGCCTCTCGACCCCTATGGTATGGATTTCATTGGTATAGTTGAGTAATTGTCCTTACTTATCATGGACACTTTTGGGCATGGATTGGTGGGGGAATTTGGTGGAAAGAGTGGGCTAGGTTTGTACTCTTGTCTCCTCCACTCGATTTGGTGATTACACTTGTATCCTAATCTTATGGGATGTCCTTTATTGGCCATTAGCTTTAGGGTTGGCACTACATGGTAAATCCTAATTTTGGTTGCATGGTCCCGCTTCCCTATACCATATCCATCACTCCCTTCTGTACATTCTAATCGCATTCATCATTTTTCCCATTTGGATCCACATGTGGTCATTGGGTCTACATAGGGTTAGCCTCCCCCTCCCCTTGTCCACACCTTGGGTCAGACCTCGAAAGATGCCCCAAAGGTTGATACAACTAAAAAGAAAAAAAAAATAATAATTTGGCCACTCTCAACAGGAAATTTACCAAAATTCAAAAGATGGTCGAGACATACAAATTTAGCATGTGGGAAAAAGCCAAACATGAGCTCCACCCCTTATTCATGGCCATCGCCCTGGCTCCTATGGGTCTTAGATGAGCCCCCTCCACATTAAGGAACCCATGATTGTCCCAACCCCTGGTGGGAAATGAGTTTCCCCACCTTAAAAGGGAGTACCTACTATTATGTTCTACACACCAGGCTCTTATCCCCTAGATCCCCGAGCAGTTATGAAGAAAAATCAATCAAAGGAAAAAGACATATGAAGAAGGGTGATTAACAAAGGCTAGGTTAACTCATGTACCACGATTTACTCCCTCCTACACTCATATACCCAATTGTGGGCTTCCCTCATCGTAACTACCCTTGTACCATGACATGTGGCCAGGAGCATCCCCCTAATCCCCACTTTGTTCCATCACTATATCACTTTCCGACTACTACCTCATGGATGTACCATGGACATATCACCCCCTTTAAAGGTTGAAACCACATAATGTGATCCTTGGTTAACCCCCTTATCAAGCTTGGAGACACTTGTACATGCCAATGCCCACTATGGAAGGGCATGCCACCATGAAGTGCCCCGTTGATTCCATTATTTGTAACCACTTTTACTTTATTATTCTAATTATTTTTTGTATTGGATGGAAAGGGGATGCATTGGATCTTATGCAGGATTGAAGGTGGGTCTCCATTTGAGGTTTGGTCTCCCTATACAGGGGTCCAAGCCCTCTAGAGGGCCACATTGGTACTTGTAGGGTGAGTGTTGAGAGCCATAGGCCTCAAACATAGCAGAGAGTGATTCATGGATCCCCATCTCCACTCAATGATTTTTCGTGTTCCACCTTATGGATGAGGATGATGCACCCAGTTCACCGTTCCCAATCAACTTCACATTTGTACCATACACTTGGCAGATGTTATAGGGTCTAGATGAGGATGTGTCTCACTACATGAGACAAAGGGAGGGTTTATTTCATCATCCTAGCCCTTATAGATGGTCTATAGGCATCATCGATCCACTTGAAGACCCATGAGGATGTCATTGTGCCCCCACACCCACTTGGGAGCACCACATGTGACTTACTTGGGAAACAAAGGGCCAACCCCTTGTCCACTATTATTGGAGTCCATTCTCTCGCCATGGCATACTTTGGACTTCAATAGGCCCTCTCAATGGCCCAACAACTTATATTATTGATTAGTTTTCCCTCTTGAGAGGCTCCTTTATATGTTATTGAGGTATCTTGGTGGGCTTGGCACCAAGGGATGTTATTATTACACATTATTTTTTTATTTTTCGCTTAATTAGGCCAATTTAGGCAAATCAAACTACTTAGAGATTGTATAAATAGATGAGAGGCTCATTCATTCCTCTCGTCATCACTTGTTTAGGTGTTGTAGCTACTTGGAGAATTTTGCATTCCATTTTGGAGGACAAGTTTGGTTTCATGTATGAATTGTGATGTTTGGATACTATTATCTTGGTCTTGGAGCTTCATTCTTGTCATGATTTTATGATTGGATATACTCATTGTGCATGCAAGTGATCTATTTTTCATGTTTATTCTTGTATTTTTCATATCACATGAATGTTGTTGGGATTTTTGCTATGTAGGTATGAAATTTACTGCTAATTTATGCAAAATGTTGGAATTTTTTATCTCTTGAAGTGTTCCATCATTGCATGTGTTATGTATGAATGAGTGAATTTTCCTAGAGGTTATTTTTGTTGAATATACCTTGATAAGCCATCAAACATTGTACAACGAAGTATAAAATCCTTGGATAGATGCTCTTGTGCCCTAATTTCCATGCAAAGTTGCCTATATGTCTCCTTGATTGGGTTAATTTTCTCTAAATATCAATTCACCTTGACTCCATCTCTCCCAAAGAAAAGGCACTGGTCTGACTATTTGTGTTCACTTAAAATGATTATCTTTCACATCTTCTCATTCTCTTTCTAGGCCAAGCCCAAATAGGTCTCCTAGGGAATCAATCAAATTCCATTATAGCCAACTAATCACCTCAACTTTTCATCCACTATTGCGTTGGGGTTTTGACTAGTGGTTTTCCAAGTTTGAAGCAAATCCAATGTTGGAATCCCAAGATATAGCAAGTCCTAGACATAAGACCATTTCTTTCCCTAGATTGACTTGGGTTAGTATCCACATTAGGATCATTGCATTCAAATCTCAAAAGAAAATTAATCCTTTGATCTTATTCCCTATCCTAATTAGACTAGGCCCCTCATTGTTTGATCAAATCCATGTCCTTGACCTAGTTTTGGGTCCACTTGGCTCTGTGTGGTCCCAAAACTGTGTAACTCCAATTCCGCAAGGATTACATAGAATCCTCTTATCCATAAGGATCCTTAAAAATAGGAAGTCCCTCCTCAAGGTATATCCTCCAAAACTAGGCTCAAGAATCCTCTTAGCACTTCGTAGAGAGCCCATCACCTTGCTTTTAAATCAATTGGTCTATCTAATCAAGCCTCTCTTATTATTAGGCCTTATGAATCACTATCTATCCATTCATAGGTCCATCCTTTTTAGTGATTCCCCCTATACCGAGTCTCCTCCCATCGATGAAAGTCCATAAAGAGGAGGGAGCATTAGCTGAGGTGAAATTGGGTTATCACTCCATTGTTTCCCTTCGACCTAGTAGTTTCTCTAGAGAATCCCCTCCTAGGATCCCTACTAGTTTGAGGGGTAACATTTTGGTGTCGTTGTCGAGGAGGAAGCAGGTTTACCTCCCCAGTGAATCATTGAGGAATTGATTCTTAGATGACATTTCAAATATTCCTCCAGCGAATCCATTCATTGTCCAAACCCCTAGTTTGCTTGAAGGTGACAACATTCCTCCTTTAACTAGGCTCGCTTCAAGAAGGGGAGAATGAACTCCATCACCTGTTAGAACTACCCTTCTCCCTAAGTTTGAAAATGTTAGAGATTCTATCCCCAAAATGGCAACAGACTCTAGCACCGACCTAAACCAAGACCAACCTAAAATGATTAGAAGTGAAAGGCATTTGGTTAGTGTCTTTTCCCCTCTAAACTTGAGTGATGACCCCAAACCTTTACTCAAGAAGTATAATAATCGACTTCCCAAGTTTAAGGGTGATCCTACCATACGTTCCCATGACCATTTTGAAGAACTTTATTGGAAAATTTCTCCTAGGATGATATTTGATGAAGACAAGATCATGATGCTTTTTGCTTTCTCTCTTGAAGGGCAAGCAAGGGAGTGGTACCTTAGTATTCCCCCAGGACGCATTGAAAATTATGACTAATTTGAGGATAAGTTCATGAGAAGATTGTCATGTGATGCGCAGGAAACCTTCAACATTGATAAGTTTTATCAAATATCTAGGGGATAGAAAGACATCAAAGAATTCATCCAAAAATTTGATAGGGTAGTTAGGGACATTCCCATCCATTTGAAACCCCCTTATGCTAGTATACTCGACAAATTCATTAAAGTTGTGTGGGAACATTTAACATGTGCTCTAAGGGACAAGAAACCTAAGACCTTGGTTGAGGCTAAGGAGATGGTCATGGAAGTTGAACAAAACCTATAAATTTCCAAGATGTATATAGATGAACACATTAAAGCTAAGGCTGAAGTCAAGAAGGGAATGTTGGCATTATGAGATAAGTGTTGTCCTTGATGGCAAACCTCACTGATGACAAATCATAGTACAGAAGGTCAGCAGCAAGGAATTGATACACGCAGGTTTGTTAAGCCCAAGTCGCGTGTACACGCAGGTTGGCTTCAGCAAAAGCACGTGTATGTGGAAAAGTACCTTTGGTCCATGGCAGTTATTCCTTGGAAGTTGTGCCTATGGTTTTGGACCTTGGCGTCTCGGCGGACGTGTTGATCCCTAGTTTTGAAGTTGATGGTATTGGATTTCTATGGTTTTGGCTCTTGGTATTGAACAAGGCCTAAGGCTATATAAAGGGAAGGAAATCATTAGGCAAGTGTATCTCAAAATGTCTTGAATATCTGAAGAAGTATGAGATCCAGTATGCAGGTTATGGGTTGATGATGCATTGCTTGATCTGAGCTAAGGAGAGATCTCACCGGTTGATGGAGAACAAGATCTAAGGAGAGATCGGGATCAAATGGTTTGAAATGGACTATCTTTATGATGCTTATTCTAGATCTACATACTGACGCATGTATTGTTCTATAAGTGTTATGAGTATGTCTGATGTCTGGTACAGCTGCAAGTTAAGAGAAATTATTTTTAGATCTGTACGCGGGTTGTCTTTGTCAAAAGCGCGTATACACGCGGGTTTGATTCATCAAAGTAGCGTATACATTGTAAAGCTTGATATTTGAAGTTGCAGATGGGTCAGATGGTTATTACAGAGTTCTGTGTCTGCTCTGTGTTCTGGTGACAGTGTTGTTAACAGGGTTTCAGTGATTCAGAGTTTGATGATTTTTTTTATCTTCAATGATAGTTATGGGTCCAGTATGAAAATTGGATGAAATGTGGCCTTTCAGATTATGTGTTGTGCTTCAGTGTATCCAGTCTGAAAATTGATGAAACGTGGTACCTGGAGGAGAGAAGATTGTAGGCAAGCACCTACGTACTAGTATCTAAGCTAGTACAAAAGCTAAGGGAGATCTTTGGAGCATTGTAGCAGGTAGCAGCCTGTGTACTAGTAAATGGATCGGCTAGTACAAAAGCAAAGGGGGTTGTAGCTCCCATACTGGTATAAGACTGCACCAGTACAAATATTGTAAAAGTATTTTCTTATTAAGAAGAAGATTGAGATGACTTGCAGCAGGTGGTTTTCACCCACATTGGGTTTCCACCTTATATCTTTGTGTTCATGTGTGTGGCTCTTGTGTGATGTTCTGTTCGGTTATTCTGCACCTGGTTACTGTTAATATGCTTAATAATGATCTGATGTATTTACTGAAGACTAAGCTAACTGAATCATAAGATTTCTGGATATACGCAAGTTTCTTTAGACACAGTAGCGTGTACACGCGGGTTCACTTAACTGAAGTAGCGTATATGTTTCTGAGCATTGAAAAAGTTTTATAGTTCTGATAATACTGATTCACCCCCCCCCCTCTCAGTATTATTTCCAACAATTGGTATCAGAGCAGGTCCTTTGATAGAAGCTTGATCGCTTGAAGGAGATCCGTGGAACAATGGGAAAGAAGCTTAAGAAGAAAGCTCATAAGAAGAAGAAGACATCTCAGAAGATCTGTGACAGTGGGAAAGTCGATTGGGGATTAGGTATAAGAAGTTCTTCAGATTCAGAATCAGATTCAGAATCATTATCAGGTATGAATGTGTTATCCTCTGATGTTCCTGCTATATTTCCTTGTGAAAGTGATGGAAGTGATAGTGAAACTACTGAACATGCTTTTATGGGTGAGCAAGAAAAGTATCAAATAGAGGCAGTATTTAGAAGGCTTGCAGACAAAGTTAAAGATCAACAAGATCTATTGAACAAAAGGGAATGTGCTTTCAAAGAAGAAGTTACCAAACTAAAGGCCCAACTAGAAGAAGGAAACAAGGTAAGAAAGCTTCTCAAGGACAAGGAAGACCAATGTCAAAAATTGCAGCATGAAGTGACATCATTAAGAAAAGAAGTCAACGAAAGAAGCACAACCATCAAGAAACTCAAAGATAGATCCAGCTACTATGAAAATCTTGAAGCTACGATCCTCTCACTAAAGGAAGATCTTGAAGAATCCAAGAAGCAGAATGAAGATCTACACCAAGCAATTGAAAAACAAGACAACGAAGTCATCAGCTTAAAATCACAGTTGGAATGTGCCTTCAGAGTTCGTCAAATTCAGCAGGATCTGTATGAAAAGCAAGAAAAGGAGATACTCAATCTAAGGCAACAAATGGAAGAAGGAAGAAAAGATGGAGAAGACATGAAGAAGCAATGTCTAGAAAAGGAGGAACAACTTCAAGTTGAGGTAAATATCTTGAAAGGTAAATTAGAAGAAAAGGATAAACTTTTGAGATTTCAAGATAGTACTAAAGCCTTGGATGATATTCTTAGTAGTCAAAGGTCTCCTGCAATCAAGACTGGTCTTGGTTTTCATGAATCTGTTGAAGGTGAATCTAGCTCACAAGGTGAGGCAAGGAACTCTAAAGAGAAAACTAAAATGATCAAAAGGGAGATGAAAGGTCAACCCCATCAACAATCAAGGAAAGAGACTCCTCAAAGAAAATCGTTTACTCCTCCTATGAATAATGTTGAATGTTGTGTATGTCATAATCTTGGACATGTTGCAGCTAGATGTGGAAGAAGAAGGGTTCAAGACCATCATGTAGAAAGATCATCACATTCAAGGTACTTTAATGGATATTGCTTTGCTTGCAATATGTTTGGTCACAAAGCCGCTGATTGCTACAGGAGGAATATGAAATATGTAAGATGTTATGCATGTAACACGCTTGGACATATAGCAAAGGAATGCAGGAACAAAGGATGGACATCACACCAAAAGGAGAAAACCTCATCACACTTGAAGATATGGAGGAAGAAGGAAGTACAGTCAGCACAATGTACTGAGACACAGCACAGCACAGACATATCAGACTCAGGGGGAGCTGAAAGTGTAAAACTTCAGTGTCCTGAATCTCATACGCAAGTTCCTTAAAGGGAAGTCGCGTATATACGCGAATTAGACACTGCAAAGTCGCGTATATGTCAGTCTGAGGAAAAGCAGTAGGAACAGGATCAGAAAAAGGATCTGATATGATTTAGTCTATTATTTGCTCTATTGGTTACAGTCTGCTGAGGATGTGTGGAAATGTTTTGTTACTTGTATGATGTCTAGAAGTGTTTTGATCCTAACTTGAGGATGATGATGTTTTGATGCTTATGCATGATCAGATCTAACAGATGGCACTGGTTGAGGGGGAGCATATGCCTTTAGTAATTCATTGTTGGCATTATGGTTAATAATCCTTGGTGATGATTCTTATATGGCTAAATGATATATCTTGCTATGATGTGGTTGTGAGTTGTCTATGATAAAATCTCATATGATTCTTGGGGTTACATAGTTGATGTTCAGATCAGATTTATGATGATGCATATATGGTGCTTACATGGTGATCTTCATAAGGACAAGGAGAAGTACAAAGCTTGAATATACATCTTCCTCACTTGATGATGGGTCACTCATATACTGTTGTTGTCATATGCATAAAAATCATACAGTTATGATGCAGGCACTCTTGTGGATAAGGATTGTTGCTGTTGATGATATCAAGAAGTTTTGTCAAATGAGCTTGAGCTCAAGATACATAATGCTGATACATGGATGACTACTCAAAGTTGCTTTATTGGAGACATGGTGATGAGTTCTTATCTATATGATGATAGGTTTATACTTACATATGTTAATTGATGCAGATGTCCCCAAGTAATGATACTTGGATCATGTAGAGCTTGATGAAATGGCTATGGTGGTTTCACACATGATACAATGTGAATGACTCTGAATTCTGTTCAAAGGGATGAATTGATGCAGACATACCTTGTTATAGGTTGATGACCTATTCTCTACAGGACATTTACAGGTTGCTGATATGGAAATTTGTGTACGCGTGTTGTTTAAAGGACATCCGCGTGCATACGCCGTTTTACAAGGGGATAGTCGCGTATATGGTGTACGCGTGTTGCGTAAGGGATATCTGCGTATATACGCTTGTTTATGTGTATTCAGACGCGTATATGGAGATTTGAAGGAAATCAGCAGGGACAGATGTTGGTTGCAGAAAGTCTGATATAGGTTTGACAGAGATCATCTGGCACAGGTTCAGGGGGAGCAGATAATCTTCCAATGATGCATTGTTGGCATTACCTTAAAGCTTTTGGTTCTAGTTCACATTTGGTGTTGATTTCAGGAGGAACAAAGGCGAAAGGAGAACAGAAGGATCTCTTGGTTGTTGATCTGAATGGTGATTATCAGATGCTGCTGACTTTCATAAGTCTTGGTCTAGTTATTTCGTCTCTATGTCATATATCTCTTTTGTGGTATCTCTTTCATGGTGTCAAGGTCATGTAACGGCCTATTTTGGTTTCCCCACTATGCCTGGGATGATTGATGCAATATGATTGGTTGTCATATGTAAACTTTTGATGTATCCCCACTTGGTTGGGTGGATGAGTCAATTTTTGTATATCCTCACTTAGTTGAGAGATGGATGTATGTATGAGTCTTTGGTGATAGGAAGGTCTTTTATGATGTATAGAGTCATGTTCTTCTTGAAGAACATCTTTTGCAGATCTTGCCTACAATCAGGAAGAGCATGAACAACACACTTCAGCAGTACATAAATTCAGCATGTACTCAGAGGGAGCATGGACAGATTGGTACACCTTGGCATATACAAAGGGGGAGATTATTCAGAGATTTCAGCAGGTACTCAGGGGGAGTATGGACAGTGGAATGATTCAGCAAATGAAGAGAATATCTTGGTCCACCCTTTGCCCTTGATGTCAAAGGGGGAGAGTGATTTGGTGTTGTTGCCATCAAGTCCAAAGGGGGAGATTGTTGGCATTATGATGCATGTGTTGTACTTGATGGCAACCCTCTCATAGAAGAATATCTCACTTATGTATAGATATCAGATGTGACTGATGGAGGACAGCTCAAAGGAATCAGATGATGAATCTTCAGAAGAGATATCAGATGTGACTGATGGAGGACAGCTCAAAGGAATCAGATGATAGTTCTAAGTATGACAAGTTAGCTTTGCCATCAAGTCCAAAGGGGGAGATTGTTGGCATTATGAGATAAGTGTTGTCCTTGATGGCAAACCTCACTGATGACAAATCATAGTACAGAAGGTCAGCAACAAGGAATTGATACACGCAGGTTCGTTAAGCCCAAGTCGCGTGTACATGCAGGTTGGCTTCAGCAAAAGCGCGTGTATGTGGAAAAGTACCTTTGGTCCATGGCGGTTATTCCTTGGAAGTTGTGCCTATGGTTTTGGACCTTGGCGTCTCGGCGGACGTGTTGATCCCTAATTTTGAAGTTGATGGTATTGGATTTCTATGGTTTTGGCTCTTGGTATTGAACAAGGCCTAAGGCTATATAAAGGGAAGGAAATCATTAGGCAAGTGTATCTAAAATGTCTTGAATATCTGAAGAAGTATGAGATCCAGTATGCAGGTTATGGGTTGATGATGCATTGCTTGATCTGAGCTAAGGAGAGATCTCACCGGTTGATGGAGAACAAGATCTAAGGAGAGATCGGGATCAAATGGTTTGAAATGGACTATCTTTATGATGCTTATTCTAGATCTACATACTGACGCATGTATTGTTCTATAAGTGTTATGAGTATGTCTGATGTCTGGTACAGCTGCAAGTTAAGAGAAATTATTTTTAGATCTGTACGCGGGTTGTCTTTGTCAAAAGCGCGTATACACGCGGGTTTGATTCATCAAAGTAGCGTATACATTGTAAAGCTTGATATTTGAAGTTGCAGATGGGTCAGATGGTTATTACAGAGTTCTGTGTCTGCTCTGTGTTCTGGTGACAGTGTTGTTAACAGGGTTTCAGTGATTCAGAGTTTGATGATTGTTTTTATCTTCAATGATAGTTATGGGTCCAGTATGAAAATTGGATGAAATGTGGCCTTTCAGATTATGTGTTGTGCTTCAGTGTATCCAGTCTGAAAATTGATGAAACATGGTACCTGGAGGAGAGAAGATTGTAGGCAAGCACCTACGTACTAGTATCTAAGCTAGTACAAAAGCTAAGGGAGATCTTTGGAGCATTGTAGCAGGTAGCAGCCTGTGTACTAGTAAATGGATCGGCTAGTACAAAAGCAAAGGGGGTTGTAGCTCCCGTACTGGTATAAGACTGCACCAGTACAAATATTGTAAAAGTATTTTCTTATTAAGAAGAAGATTGAGATGACTTGCAGCAGGTGGTTTTCACCCACATTGGGTTTCCACCTTATATCTTTGTGTTCATGTGTGTGGCTCTTGTGTGATGTTCTGTTCGGTTATTCTGCACCTGGTTACTGTTAATATGCTTAATAATGATCTGATGTATTTACTGAAGACTAAGCTAACTGAATCATAAGATTTTTGGATATACGCAAGTTTCTTTAGACACAGTAGCGTGTACACGCGGGTTCACTTAACTGAAGTAGCGTATATGTTTCTGAGCATTGAAAAAGTTTTATAGTTCTGATAATACTGATTCACCCCCCCCCCCCTCTCAGTATTATTTCCAACAGGGAAAGTCCCAAGATGAAACTGAAGAAACCCTTTTAGTGATTCTCAAGAAAATGGAAAATCTCAATGAAAAAATGAACTCATGAGATAGGTTCTACATGACTAAGCTCACTGCCTTGGAAAGGGCCCAAACATAAAGTTATATCTCAAAAGGTAAACCTTTCCCTAGGAATAAAAATGAAGAGGATAAGCCAATCTCTTCTCAAGTCCCCAATAATTTGGCTCCAATAAATGTTGTGGAGCAAGATCTGTCCTCCGAACATGAACAAAGTGATGAGGATGAGAGTGATGATGAAGAATTCATCGAGTAGGCTAATATCATGGAATTTGAAGCCTTTAACATTTTTCCTTGGGGCCCATATACTCATCCCCCCATTAGTGTGGTTATTGTCAAAGAAGAAAAAAAGGAGCCAATCCTCAACACTAATGATAGTGGAAGATTCAAAGGGGTCCAATATTCACGAAATAACAACAACGAAAACCCCACAATCTCCAACGAAACCAACATGGATGACTCAATTCCCAAGCAAGTCCCTCACAGAGAACCTCTCCTTAAGAATCACCCTAGGAAGGATACCCTAAAGAAAGTTAAACCCAAAAAGGATCCTCAAAAGAAAGAACCCACCAAAAAGGATAAGGGTAAAGAGGTTGAGCTTGGTATCAAATTAGAGACTACTACAGGGAAGATGACCGTACAAGTTCCATTAAAGGAGATTATGAAGCTTCCTCGACAACAAGGGAAAGTTAAGAAATATTTGGGGTTTGAAGAGGAGGAATTACCCGTAGCATTGCAAAACATTCACCTTCTCGATCTAAAACCAGGGCACAATCCATTACTAATCACCTTAGTTGTCAATGACCTTCTGCTACATAATTTCATGTTAGACTTAGGGGCTTCCACAAACATCATGCCACTAGAGTTCATGAAGCAATTCGGTCTTAACATCACTCGAAGGTATAAAAGTGTGTGTGGTTTCAACTCCCAACCCATTGAAGTAGATGACCTCATAAAATATATTAAGGTTTCTTTGGCTATGAACTCCAATATATCAATGCTTATGGATGTTGTTGTCATAGATATCCCTGATGTTTGGGTGATGTTGTTATATATAAAATCTGAAGCCACTGTTGGTGGTCAACTTCAAATGGACTTACCATACATCACCATTTCGCAATCTGATGGGACCTCTTTCATCCTTTATAGAGAGCCTTCTTACCCTACTCATGTGTTCAAGCTAGGGCCAAACCCATATTATAAGAAGCATGAGGTTGAGAAACCTTCTCCCATACTCCCTTCACAAAAAGTATGTATCTTAAATGACCAAATCACAAGGTGGACAGGAAGTGGAATACCAAAAGGGAATATAAGGTTGGGGATGTGGTCTTGGTAGATAAAAATATTGTTCCTATCAAGATTCACGGAAAGGTTAGAGAAGATTATTACTACATTGCCAAACTTAATGACAAACTTTGGTCAAAATCGGTCAAGTTGAGTCGTATCACCCCTTTCCTTGACACTTGACATTATATTAAATGCATGTTAGGGTAGGATGCATTGCATTCTAATTTTCTCATTAGATCTAACATCATGTGATATTATCATGATATGTTAGCCGCATTTAGATTGAAATTGCATGGAAAGTAACTTTGTTTTCTTGTTGATTTTATGGCTTAACACTAAGCATGGGTGATCAAAATACACCACAAAAACATGTTTCCCCATGTGTTTGGTCTTTGATATGTGTAGGTAATAGGTCTATGGTGCAAAGAGATTATTGTTGTTCTCATGACCTCCCATTCAAGTAGCCTTGTGCACCTTTCTGAGAGCTCATGTCCCAATTAGAGCCAAATATTACACACCACCTATGGGTAGTATGCATAGGAGAAATTTTTTCTCCTAGATGGTCCTCAGCTGGTAGCCAGTAACCCCTTGCAACCACCAGATAGCTCAATGTGCCAACCATGTGGTGCCTCACGACCCCGAAGATATGGCTTTTCATTGGTATAGTTGAATAAATTTCATTACTTATCATGGACATTTGTGGGAATGGATTGGTGGGGGGATTTAGTGGAAAGAGTGGGCTAGGTCTGTACTCTTGTCTCCTCTGCTCGATTTGGTGATTACCCTTGTATCCTAGTCCTAGGGTATCCCCTTTACTATTCATTAGCTTTAGGGTTGGAACTGCATTAGAAATTTTAATTTTGGTTGTGTGGTCCCATTTCTCGACACCATATACATCATTCCCTTGCACTAATTCTAACCCCATTCATCATTTTTCCCATCCAGGTCCACATGTGTCCACTCGGTCCACATAGGGTTAGCCTCCCCCTCCCCTTGTCCACACCTTGGGTCGAGCCTCGAACAATGCTCGGGAGGTTGAAGTAGCTAAAAGGAAAAGAAAAATCATAATTTGGCTGCTCTCAATAGGACATGTACCACAAAATGCAAAATATGGTTGGGACATACAAATTTAGTGATCCGGATTTAAGCAGGAACGCAATAGATTACAGAGATAACCATAAATACAGAGATGCGATAACCATAAATACAGAGATGCAGCGGAAATAATACTTCATTTCATTACTGTAAAATACTGAAATATGCTTACAACCAGAAATGGAAATAAACCAGCTAGGGCGATGGTAGCTATCTCTGAGAAGAGATGTGCGGCTACATGCCTCTGAACTGTTCCGAACTGTGTTACAATGAGGCTCGAAGGCCTATTTATTGTTGAGAAATAATGGAAAACCCTTCACATCCCGAAACCTAACCCTAGAAGATGAAACGCCAAATTGTGGGCCCCGTTTGGGTAAATTGGTACATCAATTTCCCGGGGTCGTAACTTTGGCATACGATCTCCGTTTGACGCGTACGATAGCTCGTTAGAAAGATCTATCCGAGTACTACCACTTTGGGAGGAAACATTTGTCCATGGACCCATGTTGCCCCAGAATCCCAAAAAAACGTCGTTTAGGGCCTCAAAACGGCTCTGGAAGTTCGGGACCCGAAAAACTGCTAAAAATAGTAAGTTGTGCTACAATTAAGGAAACTGAAAAGACTGAAAGAGACAGTTGTGGGGGTCCAAATGGGTTGGTGGGTGGCCACCAACATCCACCTGGATCATTCCTCCCCCCTTAGGAAGCAATGGTCCCCATTGCGTTGAGTTCCTCCTTGAGATGAGGAAGCTTCTGCTGAGCTGGGTCTCTGGTGAGCTGTTCTGCACTCTCTGATGTGACCAGAAATGGTGGGAAGCATGGTCGACGACGGTCCACATTGAACACTCGGTGCAAGCCAAGGAATGGAGGAATACTGTGCTTCGAAGCATTGTTGCCCGTAGCCTTGGTACTGGTGTAAGGACCATGTCGGAGTTGCCTGAGTTTCTGATGGGTTCTGGTAAGGCGTTCTCTCTGCAGATGTAACCAAACTTTGTCGCCCACCTGAAACTTGTGTGGTATCCCTGTGGGTGAGGAGAAGTTGTTCCTGTGTTCTGTCATGACCGTATCCCTTTGCTGCTGCTGCTGTGTGGAGGAACCCTTTGCAGGGGTCATGGATGTAGCAACAATCTTCCCCTTACTTTGGGAGTGAACCAGACAAATGAATTTCCTGGTCTGTGATATGAGCTTGCTGCCTTTCTTGGTAGTAATCAAAGATGTGGCGGTAGGTGGGGCTACCTCCGGTATCCTGTATAATGAATTATTCAAAGAAATAATGATAGCACGAGGCCTTGACTCATACACAGCATGTCGCCTCCACAAGTATGGCTGGCCTAATAATACATCACAAACATCCAGAGGTGTAACATCACACAATACCTCGTATGTGAAGGGTTTGATGCTGTAGGGAAGGCGGCACTGCTGGCGAACTTTCAGATCTCGTCCTTCGTGAAGCCACCCGATACTGTACGGCTGCAGGTGCGGTGTAGTCTGTAGGCCCAACCGCTTCACGACCTCTGCTGAAATAAGGTTCTTTTGGCTGCCACTGTCGACAATGAATTGTAGCGGCGAACCCTTCACCCACATCTGTGAGTGGAAAAGACGCTCCCCTTCCTCTGGATTTTCGGGCTCATCTTTCTGGATCTTGGCAGTGGCAACAGTGGCGCTAGGATCCCCATCAATGATCTGCTTCCCTTTGCCATTCCCCTTGTCGGGTTCTGGCTCAGGGTCGGAACATGCATCTGATTCGGAAGCCTTCAACTCAGCCACCAGCGACTGCTTGGTCCGACACTCACTTGTGTTATGAGTGGGACTCTTGTGGAACTCACACCACTTTCCTGTGTCCTTCTTCAGCTTCGTGGTGTTGTTCTTTTCTTGCGGCTTCGACGGGTTGTCTTGGGTCACCCCGCCTTGGCTTTGTCCTTTGGGCTTCGGATTTGCAGATCCAAAGTCTCGCTTCTTCTGTTTGAACTTTTGCTCGATTTTGACAGCGTATCGGTATGCTGTGCCGAGTGAGGGGATGTTCAAAAACACCATCTCTTCCTGGATGTATCTATGCAGGCAGCCGCGGTATTTGAGTACCAGATGTATCTCAGAATCTTTGATACCCAACTGTGTGCGAAGGGTATGAAAAATGTTTGTGAACTCTGATACATCTTGGTCTCGTCCCTGCCGCAGTGTGGTCCATTTGATGTATTTGTCCTCATAGCTTCCGACAGGGTAGTACTGCTCCTTGATGGCATCCCGGAAGTCATTCCAAGTGGGTGCGGCTGAAAATAGTGAGCCTGTACTTTCATTCTTCTGCTCGCAGTAGGTTTCCCACCAGTCCTTGACGTGGGGGGCTGCTTTGAGAAGAGCGAAAACAATCTTTTCCCGACTTGAAAATTCATGAACAGAAAAATACCCATCTAGCAGATTTAACCATTTATCTACGACATCTGCGTCTATTTGACCCTCGAAGATGGGGATTTCAAAATTAACTTGTACCTTAAATGGTGTGGCATTTCCAGAGTCGCTGTTGGAAGTCGATGCGTCGCCTCTGGGTAGCCGCTGAAGGATCTGCGCAAAGCTATCCATCATCGCGTTCCTTTGCCGCTCGAGCGCTTCTTCGAGCAAGATTTTGATAGGATCTCCTGCCCCCTCGTCTTTCTTCTCATCCGCCATGGGAGGCCGTCGGGATTTGCGGGGCTGGTCTTGCAAAGGTTCGACCAGTTCAAGCCCTAACTCCTTATATCCTGACCTCGTTGGGGACATGCAAAGAAAAACAGAGAAAAAGCAGACCGCTCTGATACCACTGATCCGGATTTAAGCAGGAACGCAATAGATTACAGAGATAACCATAAATACAGAGATGCGATAACCATAAATATAGAGATGCAGCGGAAATAATACTTCATTTCATTACTGTAAAATACTGAAATATGCTTACAACCAGAAATGGAAATAAACCAGCTAGGGCGATGGTAGCTATCTCTGAGAAGAGATGTGCGGCTACATGCCTCTGAACTGTTCCGAACTGTGTTACAATGAGGCTCGAAGGCCTATTTATTGTTGAGAAATAATGGAAAACCCTTCACATCCTGAAACCTAACCCTAGAAGATGAAACACCAAATTGTGGGCCCCGTTTGGGTAAATTGGTACATCAATTTCCCGGGGTCGTAACTTTGGCATACGATCTCCGTTTGACGCGTGCGATAGCTCGTTAGAAAGATCTATCCGAGTACTACCACTTTGGGAGGCAACATTTGTCCATGGACCCATGTTGCCCCAGAATCCCAAAAAAACGTCGTTTAGGGCCTCAAAACAGCTCCGGAAGTTCGGGACCCAAAAAACTGCTAAAAATAGTAAGTTGTGCTACAATTAAGGAAACTGAAAAGACTGAAAGAGACAGTTGTGGGGGTCCAAATGGGTTGGTGGGTGGCCACCAACATCCACCTGGATCATTTAGCACGTGGAAAAAGCCAAACATGAGCTCTACCCCTTATTCATGGCCATCACCCTGGTTCATATGGGCCCTATATAAGCCCCCTCCACATTAAGGAACCCATGATTGTCCCAACCCCTAGTGGGAAATGAGATACCCCACATTAAAATGGGGAACCTACTGCTATATTCCACACATCATGCTCTCATCCCTTGGAGCCCTGAGCAATTATGAAGAAAAGGCAATCAAAGGAAAAAGGCATATCAAGAAGGGTGGATAAACAAAGGTTAGGGTAACTCATGTATCATGATTTTATCCCTCCTACACGCATATACCCAAGTGTGAGCTTCCCTCATCATATCTACCCTTGTACATTTACATGTGGCCAGGAGCATTCCCCTGATCCCACTCTATTCCATCACTATATCACTTTCCACCTATAGATTTTTACTTGTAGATTCAACAACTTCTGTGATATGCTAAAAAATAAGTGAAGAATCTACTCTACTCATTAGCGGAAACCAAAATTGATCGATTAAAATACTAAGTAGAAAATGAAAAATTTCAATCGCACATAACACAATATTTTTCTGGGGAAAGCAACTGCTCAAAACCCTAATTATCTATATTACATTAACCATAAGATCTAAGAAGAAAATACAATGCTTGTTCAACCTGAACAATCTCTACACAAGTACAATCTATCTCACTGCTTCAGAAACCAGCTCAAGCCAACACTTAGCCAATTCTATTGCATATCAAGCCCCTACTTCCTTGCGCAATTCCTGAGAGAATTAGCCCATATTTAATTGGGAAATTCCCCACTCATAACTGTGCAATCCATCCATAGGCCTTCTACTGATTGCATGCACCATCTATACAACTCGAAAAATTATACAACTGATAGTACACTATCCCTGAACTCTAATCTCAATTAGGTCTTGCTCTAAACTTTCATGCATGAGTTATTTATGAGTGAATCTTTAGTTAACTAGTGGAGCAGTGAAGCTGCACTGAAGTTGATCCCCACTACTAGACCTCCTACTAGTTCCTCCAACTGTTTGAACTAGTTTAACTGACTTTAACTCAGTTAGACTGAGTTAATTAATTACAACTCAAAAGAACTCAACCTAGACCCTAAAATTTAGGAATCACTCTACATGACTCTAGATAGACTTCCAACTCGAATTTACTGAGCCAACTAAGTCAAATTAACTTAGTTAACTATTACAAGTTGCTATGAGAATAGAATTTTGATTTAATTCCTAATTTAATTCAAGGACAAATTAAATTAATATTTCTTGTTGCTATTTTTAACACTCCCTCTCAACAAGAAAGGGATGATCTGGTACCTCGATCCTGCCTCTATGAAACTCGAATTTGCATTTTGACAAGGCCTTTGTCAAAATATCTGCATCCTGCTCCTCCAGGGGAATGTATTCCAGCAATATGATTCTCCTCTGCACACAATCTCAAATATGATGATATTGATATTAATATTCTTGGATCGATCATGAAAAACTGGATTCTGAGAGAGTTTGATACAACTCTGATTATCACAGTAAATCATTCTTGGATCCATCTGATGACCAAACAAACCAACAAGAATATTCCTCATCTAGATAGCCTCACAAGTTGCTTGACTAGCAACCATGTAATCTGCTTCTCCTAAACTGAGTGCAATTGATCTCTATTTCCTGTTGTGACAACAAACAGCTGTTGACCCAATACTGAAGATCCCACCTGATGTGCTCTTCCCACCGGATGGAATCCCTACACAATCTACATCGTTGAAGCCTTGAAGCTTCACTACCTCTATTTGTTTGTACCAAATACCACACTGAGTGGTGCCTCTGAGGTATCTCAACACATGTTTGGTTGCCTTGCGTTAAAGTTTGGTTGGCTTAACCATAGCTTGACTAGGTTGGTTAACTGCATAACACATGTCCGGTCCTGTGTTCACCAAATACACGAGTGAACCCACAAGTTTCCTATAAATAGTAGCCTCCACTACTTCACCAGAAGTAGCATCCTCCTTCCTCTAGTTACCAACTAGAGGAGTCTCCATGGGTTCACTGCTCTCCATGTAGAACTTCTTCAGTATCTCGTTGGCATACTTTCCTTAAGAGGCAAACAGATCCTCATTTCCTTTCCATACTTTCATCCCTATAAAGTAGAGCATGAGTCCCAAGTCATTCATTTCAAATTCTCTTACAAGATCCTCTTTGCAATACTTGATTAGCTTATCATCTCCTGTCAGAATCAAATTGTCGACATATAAAACAATAATAAAAAATTTACCTTCAACCACAATATGGTAAAGGTTCACATCTACTTCACTTTTGGTGAAGCCCAACCCGGTGAAATAGATATCAATCCTGGTGTACCAAGCACATGGTGCTTGTTTCAGTCCATACAACACTCGCTTGAGTCTGCACACATGTGACTCTCTATTGAAGGTCTCAAATCCTTCACGTTGCTCAATATACACCTCTTCCTCAATCATATCATTGAGGAATGTTTTCTTTACATCCATCTGATGTATCTTCCAACCCATCTGTGCTAACAGTGCAAGTATGGATCTGATTGACGAGTACCTTGCTACAGGAGAAAAAGTATCATCGTAATCAATCCCCTCCACCTGAGAGAACCCTCTGGCCACAAACCTAGCCTTATTTTTCTCCACACTACCATCAGCTTCTTGCTTTACCTTGTAAATCCATCTGGAACTCACCACTGACTTGTTTATCTATCTTGGGACCACTTCCCAAACATTGTTCCTAATAATGGAGTCATACTCCTCAACCCAAACTGGTTGCTTCACTACTTCCTCAAAAGAGGATGGCGCAATATCTACACTCCTGCTCATCAGAGCCATGTAGCCATTGCACCTCTCTGGTGACCTCCTCTTCCTATTCTGTGATGTGGGAGCTCCCACATTCTCTCTAGCATCATGCAATAACTTGTCAGCCTCTCTGGTGTGATTTCTCCCATCTCTAGAAGACTCTGCATGAGTGGGTGTTTCCACTCCCTGCTCCTCTACATGTGGCTTCTCCCCATCATCCTGAGGTTCCTCCTTTGGAGCTAAAAGCTCCCCAACCACATGTAGCGAAAGCTCTCTCTCAAGGGAACATCTCATGGCCTTCTCTTCATCGAATTTTACATCTCTGCGAATCACTTTCATCCTGTTGGTTGGCAGGTACACCCAATAGTTGTGAGGTGTATTGGGTGTGGAGCATTATTATCTTCTTTATTCAAAGGTACCACCGCATTAGACCCCAGTTTGTAATGGGGCGGCAATGCCACCTATTATTTGCGCTGCAGGGGGGGCTAAAAATAGATGTAAAATTCCCTTGTAAAATGTTGTAATTTCGTAGTCAATCTAGGTTGTTCATTAGGCAATAATCTGACGGTAGAAGTTATGTTTAATTTAGGGTTTTTTTCCCTAGAAGGAAACCCCTCGCTATATATGAGGGAATTGCATTGCATCTATGTAGATGTGTATTATGAGCGAGAAAGAGAGAGGAGATTGTGTGAGAGCGAAGAGGGAATTACAACGGATCTGTTGTAGGTTGTATCTCTTCATTTTGTTGGATAATATAAAAGGAATGACTGGCTATTTCTACGTGGACGTAGCCCAAATTGGGTGAACCACATATACCTGTGTATATCTTGTTTAATGCTCTTTCTATGTTTATATTTATGCAATATATTTTATGTGTTCCATTGCTCTGTAATATATAATTTTCTAACAAGGTGTATCCGTGTACCCCAAAAACATGCCCAACTCTGTTGTTGGCTCTAGATTTTTTTTGCATATTTGGTAACATGGAAATAGACTAATGAACCAAAGATCTTGAAGTGTGCCACATCTGGTTTATTCCCTGAAAAAGCCTTTTCCGATGTACTCATCCCAAGAATTTGATGAGGGCTTCTTTTCTGCAAATAAATAGTTGTGTTGCATGCTTCAGCCCACAAGTGTAATGGTAGGCCCTGATCATGCAACACCACCTGTGTCGCTCCCACAATACTCTTGTTCTTCCTTTCAGCCACCCCATTATGTTGTGGGTTATGAAGTGCTATCAACTCTCGTTGAATGCCTTCTGATGCACATAACTTTTTGAATTCATTCAACACATACTCTCCATTATCACTTCTGAGAGCTTTACATTTCATGCTCGTATCTTTCTCGACAAGTGCTTTAAATTCACAAAACTTTGGGAATGTCTGATCTTTCTTCTGCATGAAGAAAATCCAACACTTACAAGAAAAATCATCAACAAATATAACATAATACATGTGCTTCACCATGGATGCTGTTGAGAACGATCCACACACATCTGAGTGAACTCAATCATGGATCGCATGTGCTCAACTTTCTTTTTCATGAAAGGAAGCTTTGGTGCACTTCCCCAATGTACACCCTTTGCATGTGTCTCTCTTATCTAGTGTACCCTTGGGAAGCCCTGTAGAAATTTGTTGCAATATCTTGAAAGTGACATGATGCAAGTGACCCAATCTCTTGTGCCACAACTCACTGATGTCTCGGATCTACACCTTCTATGCTTTAGTGCTCAAAGCCGTGCAATATTCTACTTCCAATTCATAGAGGTTCTTCACTCGAACCCATATCCTCTTCACCTATCATGCGGCTATGTGACGAAGTAACACCTTTCCCTTACTAAATATCACATCATAGCCTCTATCCTCCAACATGGCAATAGAAACCAAGTTCTTTTTTAGACCTAGAACATACATAACATCTCGCAAAGTGTGGGGAGAACCAAAACCCCTCTGAAAGGTAACTACACTGATCTTAGCTACACTATACCTCCCATCATCACCCATCTCGATATGCATCTAGAGATCCTTCTCCTCCAAGATACTGAAGAGCCCTTTGTTACCGATCATATGGAATGAAGCTTCATTGTCCAAGTAATGCACACTACCCACCATTGATGACGCCATACAACCAATGAGGGTAACATCCAGTTCGAACTGTGAAGTAAGAGCTTCACTTGCCACTCCTCCTAAGGGCTTCTTACTGGCCTTCTTGTATGGACAGTTGGTGGAAAAGTGTCCCACCTCATGACAGTGAAAACACTTGATTTTTGACATGTCCTTCTTCTTGTCGCCCTGACAAGAATATGGTTTGGAATGGGATGACTTCCCCTTCCCTTTCTTTCCCTTACTTGCTAAGGCACAATTCTCCTCATCATCATGCTGCTGATGAGGATCCGTCTCTGGTGTTCCCCCGAATCTCTTCCTATACCAAGTCATACCAAAATTGCTCCCACTTTGGCAGCTTCTCCCTCCCATTAATTGGGTTTTGGTAGCTATGCCAACTCTTCGGAAGTCCTAGAAGTGCTAGAATCACTAGATCATCTTCAGAAATAGTAATCCTGACACTTCCAAGCTCATCCTGACATTGCGTGAACTTGGTCAAGTACTTCGGAATAGAGTCACCCTTCTCGATCTTTATCTTTCTAAGTTTGTCCTTCAGTGCCATCTTCATGTGGTCACTACTATTTTGAATCAGTTACGCCAATTCCTTCCACATTGCAAATGGAGTTTCCTTACCATGGATATTCGAGACAGTTTGATCTTGAACTCTTTCTACCATAATCCTTCTCACTTTTTCCACACACTTTCTCCATTCAGCCAGATCTTTAGCATCATATGCTAGAGGCTTCGAAATATCATGATCTATGAATTCCTTCAGCCTGTTGTCTTCCAACACTGCCTCCATCATGTCCTTCCAAGCTATGTAATTCGAGCTACCCTCCAGGGCATACTCAAGTCTCAAACCATAGAAAGGAATATTTTTGACTCTGAAGTATGAACCTGCAAATTCGATTTCACATGCACAACAAACTAGAATTCTCCCTTTCTATAATGTCTTCAGCTTTGATACCGTGTAGATTTTTACTTATAGATTCAACATCGTATGTGATATGCTAAAACATAAGACAAGAATCTACTCTACTCATCAGTGGAAACCAAAATTGATCGATGAAAACACTAAGCAGAAAAGGAAGAATTTCAATCACACATAACACAATATTTTTTGGGGAAAGAAACTGCTCAAAACCCCGACTATCTATATTTCATTAACCAAAAGATCTGAGAATAAAATACAATGCTTGTTCAACCTGAACAATCTCTGCACAAGTACAATCTATCTCACTTCTTCACAAACCAACCCAAGCCAACACTTAGCCAATATTGTTGCATGTAAAGCCCCTACTTGTGCAATTCCTGAGAGAACTAGCCCATATTTAATTGGGAAATTCCCACTCATAACTGCTGCAATCCATCCATAGGCCTTCTACTGATTGCATGCACCATTTGTACAACTCGAAAAATTATACAACTAATAGTACATTGTCCCTAAACTCTAATCTCAACTAGGTCTTCCCCTGAAATGACATGCATGAGTTATTTATGAGTGAATCTTCAATTAACTGGTGGAACAATGAAGTTGCACTGAAGTTGATCCCCACTACTAGACATCCTACTAGTTCCTCCAACTATTTGAACTAATTTAACTGACTTTAACTCAGTTAGACTGGGTTAATTAATTACAACTTAAAAGAACTCAACCTAGACCCCTAAAATTTTACAATCACTCTACATGACTCTATATAGATTTCCAACTTGAATTACTGATCCAACTAAGTCAGATTAACTTAGTTAACTATTACAAGTTTCTATGAGAATAGAATTTCGATTTAATTCCTAATTTAATTTAAGAAAAAATTAAATTAGGATTCTTGTTGCTATTTTTAACACCACCTACCACGTTATGGATGTACCATGGGCATATCACCCCCTTTAAAGGTTGAAACCACATAATGTGATCCTTGGTTAAACCCCTTATCAAGCTTGGAGACACTTGTACATGCCAACGCCCACTATAGAAGGGCATGCCACCATGAAGTGCCCCATTGATTTCATGATTTGTAAGCTCTTTTGATTTATTGTTCTGATTATTTTTGTATTGGATGGAAAGGGGATGCATTGGATCTTATGCAGGATTTAAAGTGGGTCTCCATTTGAGGTTTGGTCTCCCTATACAGGGTCCAAGCCCTCTAGATGGCCACATTGGCACTTTTAGGGTGAGTGTTTAGATCCATCGACCTCCACCATAGTAGAGATTGATTCATGGATCCCCATCTCCACTCAATGATTATTCATGTTCCACCTTATGGATGAGGATGATGCACCTGGTTCACCATGCCCAATCAGCTCCACATTTGTACCATACACTTGGAAAATGTTCTAGGGTCCAAATGAGGATGTTTCTCGCTGTAGGAGACAAAGGGAGGGCTTATGTCATCATCCTTTCCCTTACAGATGGTCTACATGCATCATTGATCCACTTGAAGACCCATGAGGATGTCATTGTGCCCCCACACCCACTTGGGAGCACCACATGTGACTTACTTGGGAAACAAGGGACCAACCCCTTGTCCACTATTATTGGAGTCCATTCTCTCGCTATGGCACATTTTGGACTTCATTAGACCCTCTCAATGCCCCAACGACTCATATTATTGATAATTCTACCCTCTCGAGAGGCTTCATTTTATGTTATTGAGGTATCTTGGTGGGGTTGTGACGAAGGGATGTTATTATTTCACATCATTTTATTATTTTGGGCTTAATTAGGCTAATTTAGGCAAATCAAACTACTTAGAGATGGTATAAATAGATGAGAGGCGCATTCATTCCTCTCATAATCACTTGTTTAGGTTTAGAAGCTACTTGGAGAATTTCACATTCCCTTTTGGAGGATGAGTTTGGTTTCATGGATGAATTTTGATGTTTGGATATTATTCTCTTGGTCTTGGAGTTTCATTATTGTCATGATTTAATGATTGGATATACTCATTGAGCATGTAAGTGATCTCTTTTTCATGTTTATTCTTGTATTTTTCATATCACATGAATGTTGTTGGGATTTTCGCTATCTAGGTTGAAATTTACTGCTAATTTATGCAAAATGTTGGAATGTTTTATCTATTAAAGCGTTAAATAATTGCATGTGTCATGTATGAATGGGTGAATGTTAATAGAGGTTATTTTTTAATATACCTTGATAAGTCATCAAAAAATTCACATCGAAGTATAAGTAGCTACTCTAATGCCCTAACTGACATGCAAAGTTGCCTATAGGCCTCCTTGATTGGATTAATTCTCTCCAAATATCAAATTCACCTTGACTCCATCTCTCCCAAAGGAAAGGCACTGATCTAAATATTGGTGGTCACTTATAACAATTAAATTTCACACGTTCTCCTTCTCTTTCCAGGCCTGCCCTAATAGGTCTCCTAAGGAATCAATCGAATTCCATTCTAGCCATCCAATTTCCTTGATTTTTGATCCACTATTGTGTTGGTGTTTTGACTAGTGGTTCTCCAAGTTTGAAGCAAATCCGATGGTGGAATCCAGAGATATAGCAAGCTATAGTCATAAGGCCATATCTTACCCTAGATTGACTTGGGTTAGTTTCCTCATTAGGATCATTGCATTCAAATATGAAAATAAAATTAATCCTTTAATCCTATTCCCTACCCTAATCAAGCCAAGCGCCTCATTAGTTGATCAACTCCATATCCTTGACCTATTTTTGGGTTCACTTGTCTCTATGTGGTCCCACAACTTTGTAACTCCAATTCCACAAGGATTACATAGAAACCTCTTATCCATAAGGATCCTTAAACCTAGGAAGCCCCTTGTCAAGGAATTTCCTCTAAACCTAGGCTAAAGAATCCTCTTAACTCTTCCTAGAGAGCCCATCACCTTACTTTTGAAGTAAGCAAGCTATCTAATCGAGCCTCTCTTGTGAATAGGCTTTGGGATTCACTCTCTATTCATTCATAGGTCCATCATTTCTAGTTATTCCCCCTATAACGAGTCTCCCCCCATCAGTGAAAGTCCATAAATATCAGGGAACCTTAGTTGAGGTGATAGTGGACTATCAGTCCATTGCCGCCCCTTGAACTAGTAGTTTCTCTATAGGATCCCCTCCTAGGACCCCTACTAGTTTGAGAAGTAATAGGTCTCATGGGCTTCCATGTGGCTAAATCTTTGTCTCTACTCCAATGTTGAGGGCACTAAATATGGTGTTATCCCTCCCATGTCTCAATGACCAACACAATCCTCATCTAGTCCTCGAATCAACTACCATACCATGTACATTTGCTAAGCCGACTAGAGGAAAACTCGTCCAAGTGTATCATCCCATGAATAATGTAGGGAAAAGTGAAGAAGTTGTGGGTTTTAAAGGTGCCCATGAACGCAAGTTATGCTCTATGAATGTTTGGGGACCCATAGCTCTCAACGCCTCACCTGTGGTTTTCAATATGATTATATGGTGGACTTGGGCCCCAATTAAGTTGCCCACCCGATAATGAAACTACCCGCCAATCACACACAATATATAGTGCTGCAACTTACGACATTAGGTACATTTAATCATTTTTGCATCTAAGTGAACCATGCTTGAGAGTAATGAGCAATGTGACACTTCATACAAGGTGTTGGTACCATCCCATGACCTCCTTTTTCCTCCTAAAACATATCATTTGCCTACTTCTTTCCATCATACATCTCTTAGATCCCTTGAAAATTGATTAGTTAATAGTACTATAGTTATTAAAATGCATTAAAATTGATTTAGGAGTTTTATGTTAAAGAATTAGGAATTTGTGGTAAAATGACTATAGGAAGTTTCGACATCCTGTAATTGGTTTATTGTTTGACATGTGGCATGACAGCTAGGCTAGAGCGAAGGGTAGGGATGAAAAGTAGAATGTCCAAGCATGGACGAATACCTATCCTACAGCAGAACCGACCCTCCTACATGCGCGGTCAACGATGGTCAAAGTATAGCATGTTGGCGACAAAGGCAGCAATAGCATAGCATTCTAAATTGATTTAGTTTTGTTCCTTTTTGAAATCAGTTTAGGATAGAAACATTTTAAAAATCACGACATGATAAAAGCGGCAACAGCCACATCATGAATGTACATTCGTTTTCGAAATGTAAGGGTTGTAAAAACATATGTAAACACAGTTCTGTGTAGTGGTTAGTTGGTTATCATTGTATCGTTTGAAAACAGAGTTTGAACTTAATACCAAGAACACGGTTGTAGTCACGATTTTTCCTTGTTGCGTTGATTTTATAATCGGTTGATCACAGTCTAGTATACCTCTGAAACGCGGATGGGCCCTGCGTTAAACTGGTATATTGTCATTTCCTTTTTATTCGCAACTTAGGGTATTAAATGATATGCATAGCAATTAGAATTGGTTTTCAATTTCAATAGAATGGGTATGGATGATGTTTATGATAATGCTTGAACAGTTCATCACTGAGATCGTGAATCGTATCCTGTAAGGGATTCGATCCTTTGTTGTCTTTTAAAGCAATGTCATGAACTCTGTTATCATTTCAAAGTATGCTTATAATTTCAGTATGTCTTTATCTTTCATGAATATTAGTGAATGCTGAGTATTTGCTGAACAGGGGTTTTATGCATAGTGTCTCCGTAAGGAGATTGAAAACTTGGTTTGAAGTGATACATAGTGTTTTAATTTGGTAAATGAATTGAATGTCAGTGTTGTAATTAAGTAGATTAACTGAGTGACCTAAGTGTTTGGGTGATAGGTAACATACCTCAATCTTCCGTAAAGAAGTCCTGTGACCTACCATCATAACCACTTAGCTAATAATCCTTTATGTCTATATACTGTAGACGCATACCTCTAAGTCTACGCATCCTGGTCGATAATAAATATAGCCTAGTCTAGCACCCTAGATAGGACACTACATTTTGGTGCCATTGCCGGGGAGGCGTACTTAAAGGATTTAAAAAGAAAAAAAATTAAATAAACAAAAACGAGCAAAAACACAGTTAGAAATCATGTTCATTTATGTCTAGATTTAGAGACAATCAGGGTAGATTCATAAAAACCCCCCACCATCCAAAAACTAACCCATCATCATCAGGAGCAGACTCTTTAGGGAATACACCAGCAGCTGAGGAAGTCACCATCCAAGCATTAGAGGAAAAACAAAAGTCAGGACAAAGACTTACTCTCATCGAAAGGCAAACTTTATTAACACATAAATCGCAGAAGTACTTTCCTAGATCTTCCACACAAGGAGAAAGTAGCACAGTGACCGAACAATCTTTCTTTAATCTCCTCTTTCAAACAAGTGACACTGACACAGAGAGACCTATTAGAATGGCTGAGGAAGGAGCTGGATCAGTACCAAATCAAGGATAGAGAGATGAAGAAGAGTCAACTTTTAAGTTTCCTATACATGAACCACAAGAAGATGATGAGATCAAAATGAAAAACATACCTCCATCCGTGCTACCAAACTTTTATGGTATGGCTTCGGAAGATCCAGACTCATTCTTGTTCGAGTTTGACATTGTATGTCGAACATATGGCTATACAGATGATGCCCATAGGCTTAGACTCTTCCCAGCGACATTAAAGGCATCAACCTTAAGATGGTTCATGAGGCTTGGTGAGCATGCTATAGTTGATTGGGATGGCATGAGAAGAATATTTCTAAGGAAATATCAACCTTATTGTAGATCCAAAGATTCTAAAGATGATATCTTTAGAATGAGCCAGCAAGAGGATGAAACCTTAGAGGAATACTTAGAACGGTTTGTCTACAACTTACAAAAATCCAAACACCGAACTATGCCTCTTGATCTGATCCGCACAATATTCTTGAAAGGTATCCGAGAGGAATACATGGATGATCTTAACTTGATGGGCAAAGGTGACATTTCTGCCTTACCCTTTGAAGAAATCGCTGAGTTATGCGAAAAGTATTCAAGGAGCAAAGCTAAAATGGGAAAAAGAACCCTGTCATCCAAAGTCACAAAATCTGCCTCAGCAAGTGTCACAAGGGCTGAAATAGGGAATCCGTTAGAGGAGTTTAAAATAGATCTGTTAAGCACCCTAGGGAACCAAATTGACACTCTAAAATCTAAGAAGAAACAAGAAGATGAAGATCAGATAATGGCTATCTTCTGCCCAAAATGCCGGAAGAAACATGCATTAAAAGACTGCCCATTAGAAAACATCCAAGTTTGTGCTTTCTGTACTGAACATCATGATATGTTTAATTGTCCTAAAGTTAAGGTTTTGCAGAACTGTAATATGGCAGCTAATGCAGAGATGGAAAACGTGTATTACATGGGCACAAAGAGACCATGGCAGCCAAGGCCAGCACCTCAAGGTATGTTTCCAAATCAAAATTTTCAATTTCCTGTAAATGATCAAATGTATGCACAGAATTCATGGAATGTACCCATGCCATGGCAGCACCAAAACCACCCATAGCAACAATGGAGACCGTCTCAACAGTACTCTCAATCCTATCATACATATCCTCAATCATACCCAGCATATTCACAACCATATCAACAATACCATCAGCCGTATTCATCACATTCTCAACCATATCAGCAGTATCCTCAGCAAGTTGTTTATCAGCCTCAACCTACTCAACAAGCACTACCTGCTCCTCCACCAATAAATCCACCACAACCGCAATTTACAGCTAACTCACAACCTCCCAGACCTACTCAAATTCCTGCTCAAACTGTCCCAAATCCAAATAATAGAGCAGAGAGGCCAGCCTACAATGTAGAAGAGGGAACCTCATATCCCACACTACCCTTGCAAAATATCAACTTGAGGTCTGGTAGGGTACTCCATAAAGATTCTCCAATAACAGATAAGCAAGAAGAAAACACAGAAAATGAAAATGAAATGACAAATCAAAGAAAACAAAACGATGATACCAAAGATAAGCAGATGCAACCATTGCATCCACCTTTTCCAGACCGATTGGTCCAAATAAAACCTCCACTGTCTATACCACAGTTTGATGTCTTAGATGAACTCAAGAATGTCTACATAAAAATTCCGCTGCTGCAAGCTATAAAATACATTCCCATATATACTAAAGCCATCAAAGACATGTGCCTCAAGAAGCCTGCTAGAAAAAGGATTGATCCTCAAACCATTCATGTTATAGGACATTTAGCTGGCCTTATGACCAATACCATCTCCATGGAAAAGTATGTTGATCCTGGCATTCCCAAAGTGACCACCATCATTAACAACATACAAATTCCAAACACTTTGATAGATCTTGGGGCCGCAATCAATGTCATGACTCTTGAAACCATGAGAACACTCCAGCTCATAAATTTGCAACATACAACGATTGTTCTAGAACTAGCTGATAGGTCTAAAGTGATTCCTGAAGGGATTTTGGAGGACATAATTGTCTCACTGGACTCTTGGGAGTATCCAGTGGATTTCTTAGTTCTTCAACCCAAATCCAATTTAGGAGGGCACCCTATCATCCTTGGTAGACCATGGTTAGTGACTGCTGATGCATTCATAGGATGTCGATCGGGCAACATGATCATTTCAAGAGGGACCGAAAGAAAACAACTCACTCTTTATCCATCGGCACAATCACCAGCAGTAACACACAATTTGTGGCTTGATGATAAATTCAATGATAAAGAAGAAGTACAATCTGTTTTTAGCATTGACCAAATCTATGATTTCCAAGAACAAGACAATAATGATTTGGTAGAATTATTCCTTTCTCAACCTGATATTTCCGAAAATTTGAGAAATGACCAATATCATGCTGCAGATGTACTTTTAGCCCAAAATTTTCAGGAAACATGCACCATTCAATCTTTGCAAACCACATTTCACGACATTTTTCCAGTTCAATCCATCACCAACACACAGAGTCAGATCATAGAGATTAGTCCAGGGAAAACTCTGAACATAGGCAATCACCTAGACTCATCTCAGCAAGAGAAATTGATTCGACTATTGAGAAAATACCAGAAATCATTTCATTGGGACTACACCAATATGCATGGGATTCACCCTGACACATGCACTCACCATATTTACACGGATAGTACTGTCAAACCAGTGAGGCAACCACAAAGAAGAATGAACCCCATGCTCCAGGATATTGTCAGAGAAGAATTGCAAAAACTGTTGAGAGTTAATTTTATATATCATATTTCTGACAGTCAGTGGGTATCCCCATTGGTTATAGTGCCCAAGAAAAATGGTAAGTGGCGCATTTGTGTTGATTATAGACAACTGAACAAAGCAACGCTCAAAGATTATTTCCCACTACCATTTATTGACCAAGTGTTAGACACCCTAGCTGGGAAATCATCATTTTCTTTTCTTGATGGTTTCAGTGGCTACAACCAGATCAGGATAGCCTCAGAAGACCAGGACAAAACCACATTCACCTGTCCTTGGGGCACTTATGCTTACAATGTTTTTCCATTTGGACTTTGCAATGCTCCAGCTACATTTCAAAGAGTTGTATTAGCTATTTTCGCTGATTTAGTTCATGATTGTGTTGAAGTTTACATGGATGATTTTTCAGTGTACAACAATTCATTTGAACATGCATTAGAAAACCTTGAAAGAGTTTTGAAAAGATGTATTGAAGCTAATCTGTCCTTGAGCAATGAAAAGTGATTTATGATGTTAAATGAAGGGATAGTATTAGGCCACTATATTTCTTTTCAAGGCATCAAAGTTGACCCAGCAAAGATCCAGATCATTGTTGATTTGCCAATTGCAAAGAATCAAAGAGAGGTAAGAAGTTTCCTTGGGTATGCAAGCTATTACAGAAGGTTTATTGAACATTTTAGTAAAATAGCTTTACCTTTGTTTAAACTTCTAACAAAAGATGTACTTTTCAACTGGAATGAGAACTGCCAACAAGCATTCGAAGTACTCAAAAATAAATTATCAACCGCACCAGCTTTAAGAGGGCCTAATTGGAGCCTACCATTTCATATCTTTACAGATGCATCTGACACTGCAGTGGGTGCCTCATTAGGCCAAAAAGAGGAATCTTGTAATTATGCCATTTATTTCATTAGCAAAAATCTAACACCTGCAGAGTCAAACTACACAGTCACAGAAAAGGAAACACTTGCTATCATATATGTTGTGAATAAATTCCGGCATTATATAACTGGTTATGAGGTCTTTGTACATACTGATCATTCTGCCCTTAGACATTTAATGAATAAACCAATAACTAGTGGCAGAGTTACCAGATGGTTACTATTGTTACAGGAATTTAACATCACAGTGTTAGATAGACCAGGTAAAGAGAATCAGGTGGCAGATTTTCTTTCTAGACTGCAAAATCCAGGTGAGGTTGTTCCGGTTGAAGATTCTTTTCCAGATGAAAATTTATTTGCAATTTCCATAGTAAATCCTTGGTATGCTGATTTGGCCAATTATTTGTCGACAGGAAGGACACCTCCACACTTTACTGCAAAGGAAAAGAAGAGACTAGTCAAACAAAGTGCTAGATATTCATGGCTTAATGGCGATTTATTTTACACTGGTTATGATATGATCATTAGAAGATGTGTAAGAAATGATGAGATAATTGATATTTTAAAATCTTTCCATGATGAACCGTGTGGTGGGCATTTTGCAGATAAGTGGACAACATTCAAATTTCTTACTCTTGGATACTACTGGCCATCCATTTTCAAGGATGCCAAGAAGTATGTGAAGAGTTGTGACAGCTGCCAAAGAATGGGCAGACCAACAGCTACAGACGAGATGCCCCTTCAGCCCCAAGTTCACCTAGAGCCATTTGAAAAATGGGCTCTAGACTTTATAGGACCCATTAACCCAACCTCCAATGGTAAGAAGTACATCTTAGTATGTACTGATTATGTCACAAAGTGGGCTGAAGCCAAAGCACTGGTTAGAGCCACCGAACACACAGTGGTAAATTTCCTTTTTGAAGAGATTTTTGTAAGGTATGGAGTACCAAGGGAGATAGTGACTGATCAAGGTACTCAATTCACCTCAAAGCTAGCGAAGGACATCACAGACAAATACCAAATCAAGCACAGAAAAAGTACACCTTACCATCCACAGGCCAATGGGCAGGTGGAATCCATAAACAAAACTTTGGAAGGGATCATTACTAAAACTGTGGCAATGAACAGGAAGAATTGGGAAGAGAAGCTCAAAGATGCACTCTGGGCTTACAGAATTACGTGGAAGGATACTACAGGATTTACACCGTATCAGTTGGTGTATGGCAAAGAGGTAATGCTTCCTATTGAGTTTCAAATACATACTTTTAAACTGGCTGCAGATTTGCAAATTGACTTGGACCAAGCACAACAAGAAAGAATTCAGCAGTTGAACCAACTGGATGAAATGAGGCAGCGAGCAGAGGAAACCACAATCCTCATGCAAAAACAAAGGAAGCAGTGGCATGATGCACATATCAAGAAGAAGCAGTTCAAGGAAGGTGACTGGGCTTTACTTTTTAACTCTAGATTTAGAGATCATAAAGCCAAGTTTACCACCCATTGGATGGGCCCATACCAAATTATTCAGGCTTACGACAATGGTTCAGTGAAGCTCAAAATATTGATGGAGAAGGTCATTCCTTTACTGTCAATGGTCATCGCCTGAAACTATACACTAAGCCCATCAACAAGCAAGATTTTCTCCAAACAGTATCTCAACAAAGAGAGGTTGAGATACTGCAGCCCTCAGCTGCAGTATCCCTCCCTTAGTTCATTTCCTTTCAATTTAGAAATTCAAAAAGAAATTAAAAAAAAAACAAAACTAAACAAAAACTAAAAAAAATATAAAAATAAAAATATATAATAACAATGGGTTAGATGTGAAAACCAGCCTCTGGCACACTCTAACCCCGAATTCTTACTTGAAAACCAATTCGTTGGCGGGTAAGAATTCCCTTTCTTTTATTCACTGTTTGATTTATCAACTGAATAATGACTTGAGGACAAGTCAAAACTTTAGTGGGGGAGAGAAGCATCAGCATTTTGTTCTTTTATCTCTCCATTGTAAATTCTTAAAGATTTCTTATCTCATCTCCTCACTGTAAATTTCCAAAGCAGTTTGTTCCAGCATTCCAGATTTCAATAAAGAAGTTGTTTTGTCATTGTTTTATCTCAGAGGGACCTGGTTATAAACATTATGCAGGGGGACCTGTTCTGTCCAGAAGACCATGCTACCAACACCAGCAGTAATGGGACCTGTTTAAGACACATAAAAGGGACCTGTTAAGAGACTGTTACTTCAGGGTTACTTCAACAAAGCTTCATCAAGTTTCTACAAGGATTCACAGGTTGCTGGGCACCAAGACTCCATCAAATACCCAAGCTTAAGGAACCTGTATACATATAATTCTTTCTCCGGATTTCAAAGGAGCTGCATGAACATCTTCAAGATCTCAGAGGGACCTGTTGCATTCAAATCTATCTCAGGGGACCTGTTATGAACAACAAAGAATAGTCAAAAGAGACTAGTCCTACTCAGCATGCCAATGCAACAACAACCAACAAAAGTGTAATGTGTTCCTTATTCTTAACATTTAATTTCTTAGATTAATTTTTAATGTTAAATTTAATGACTGTGACTGTTATGATCGATTTCAAGGACACAACATTTTCCATCATCCCTTATCTCACTGATTCTTATCATCTTTCAACTCCAACCTATTTCATACCTCTAAATCCATTACCCCTTTTCATATCAACCTTGTTATGCCAATCGCATCCTACAGCCATACCAACATCTTCCATTTGGCTGGGCACCAAGACTCCATCAAATACCCAAGCTCAAGGAACCTGTATACATATAATTCTTTCTCCGGGTTTCAAAGGAGCTGCATGAACATCTTCAAGATCTCAGAGGGACCTGTTGCATTCGAATCTATCTCAGGGGACCTGTTATGAACAGTAAAGAATAGTCAAAAGAGACTAGTCCTACTCAGCATGCCAATGCAACAACAACCAACAAAAGTGTAATGTGTTCCTTATTCTTAACATTTAATTTATTAGATTAATTTTTAATGTTAAATTTAATGATTGTGACTGTTATGATCGATTTCAAGGAAACTACATTTTCCATCATCCCTTATCTCACTGATTCTTATCATCTTTCATACTCCAACCTATTTCATACCTCTAAATACATTACCCCTTTTCATATCAACCTTGTTATGCCAATCGCATCCTACAGCCATACCAACATCTTCCATTTGGCCGAGTACCAATAGAAGCAGGACACGTGGTGAATTGTTTTTTTTTTTTTTTTTAAAGGGAAAGAAACAAATGTTAAAGCGGGCCTATTCATTGTATCCCACACAGCCGAATTATGATTCCACCACCCGACGTAGCCAAATGATTCAGAGGACTCCCTGAAATCATACCCCAGTATTGCATATACGCTTCCAGCGCTCCTATGATGGCATCTATACAAGCGGTACAGCCATTCCTCTGTTCCAAAAGATGAATACGCTATGAAGTAAGTGTAGTTGGTTATTTCACCATCATTCTCAGTTATTTCACGCTGGCATTTGACTCCCGTGACTTCCACAGTAAGGATTGAAAGCAGTGAGTGCCACAAGAGGGAAATATAACCATTCGGTTTCGACTCCCACCAAAGTCACAAGACAGTCAACCGAGCATCATACTGGATATTAAGGGAGCGACACCACCAGGTAACAAATTGAAACTTCTTTGTTGAAATTGCAAAACATAAACAGAGAAGAGTTAGAGCATGACCCTCTGCCAAAATGACCAATAGGGTCGAGCCGAGCATGTTCGACAGTTCTCAATATCATGAAGATTGCATTTCAATTCTCAAAGAGATACAATGGTTTCCCTTTTTAGAGAAATTTCATGGAAGTAATGAAGAGGTTACCAAACAATTCGCTTTCACATTCAATGGAGAGAAAGCCCTGATAGGTAATTTCTCATTCAGGGTTTCGGAAGACACCATAGCCCAGTCAATAAGGATCAGCCCAGAAGGGGAGAAGTAATTTAATACAAAGCAATTTAAAGAGAAGTCATGGACTCAATTTATGTCTAGATCTAGAGTCTCATCAGTTAACTGGAAGAAAGGTGTCCCAAGGAGTTGGTTGATGCATCCCTGGGACGAGATGGTCTATATCCTCCAAAAATTCGTAACTTGCGAAGGCCGTTACAGTATTGTCTATCTATACCATATTAAACTACTGCTACACTTGAAAAGGCAGTGTGTTATCAGTCTACCATATTTTCTATTACAAAGCCTAACCAAGATGTCGAAGACCATCCAAAAGCAGAAGGGAAATGAAGACAAGAGCCTATATCACTTTGGCTTAATTAAAATTCTTATTGAGCATGAATTGCAGAGAAGAGGGAAAAAGTGGAAGGAGTTCTTAGCTGCTAACCAAATTAAAGATGAAGAAGACAAAGAAGAACTACAGGAGAACTCAGGATTCATGAAGGATATCGATGAAGAGATCCCAGTATCCAAAGCAAGCAAGGTACCTCCACCTGTGAGCAGCATAAGGACTAGGAAAATGAGAAAAGAGGATGCTCAGAAGGCAGAGCAAGATAAAATTTTCACCAATTATTCAAGAAGAACAAGGAGAGCACCAAAAGCCCAGTTACAAGAAGACCAGCTTGAATCCAATGCACCTATACCGGTGGATGTTGAGAGTAGTGACCACTCACAACCAGGACCAAGAGCTGATATAGAGGTTGAAAGCAATAACAGGCAAGAAAAAGGTTCACCACCTCCCATTAAGAAACAGAAGAAACTGGAGAAACAAATTGAGAAATTAAAGGAAGAACTCATGGAGGCTAATATGCTAGAAAAAGTTATCAAGAAAGAAAATGAGATGCTCCGAGCGCAGAGTAAAGAGACTCAACAGAAGAATGAAAAGTTAAGGGAGCGAATCAGTGAACTTGAGGCTAAGCAAACAGATATTTGTAAATGGGCCACTAAGTGATACAACCAGAAGAAGACCCTCAAAGAAAAATACAAAAGATTAAAGCAGGAGCTCCATGGTCAGAAAGATGCCCAGGTGAAAACGAATGTGGATACATTGCTAAAGGCAGTAGAGGTACAGGCAGTGACAGAGTTCAAGGGAAGCACTTCGGGGTTAGCATGAGGACATGCTAATTCATTAAGTTGGGGAGAGATGTTGGTACCATCCCATGACCTCCTTTTTCCTCCTAAAACATATCATTTGCCTACTTCTTTCCATCATACATCTCTTAGATCCCTTGAAAATTGATTAGTTAATAGTACTATAGTTATTAAAATGCATTAAAATTGATTTAGGAGTTTTATGTTAAAGAATTAGGAATTTTTGGTAAAATGACTACAGGAAGTTCCAACATCCTGTAATTGGTTTATTGTTTGACATGTGGCATGACAGCTAGGCTAGAGCGAAGGGTAGGGATGAAAAGTAGAATGTCCAAGCATGGACGAATACCTATCCTACAGCAGAACCGACCCTCCTACATGCGCGGTCAACGATGGTCAAAGTATAGCATGTTGGCGACAAAGGTAGCAACAGCATAGCATTCTAAATTGATTTAGTTTTGTTCCTTTTTGAAATCAGTTTAGGATAGAAACATTTTAAAAATCACGACATGATAAAAGCGGCAACAGCCACATCATGAATGTACATTCGTTTTCGAAATGTAAGGGTTGTAAAAACATATGTAAACACAGTTCTGTGTAGTGGTTAGTTGTTTATCATTGTATCGTTTGAAAACAGAGTTTGAACTTAATACCAAGAACATGGTTGCAGTCACGATTTTTCCTTGTTGCGTTGATTTTATAATCGGTTGATCACAGTCCAGTGTACCTCTGAAACGCGGACGGGCCCTGCGTTAAACTGGTATACTGTCATTTCCTTTTTATTCGCAACTTATGGTATTAAATGATATGCATAGCAATTAGAATTGGTTTTCGATTTCAATAGAATGCGTATGGATGATTTTTATGATAATTCTTGAACAGTTCATCACTGAGATCGTGAATCATATCCTGTAAGGGATTCGATCCTTTGTTGTCTTTTAAAGCAATGTCATGAACTCTGTTATCATTTCAAAGTATGCTTATAATTTCAGTATGTCTTTATCTTTCATGAATATTAGTGAATGCTAAGTATTTGCTGAACAGGGGTTTTATGCATAGTGTCTCCGTAAGGAGATTGAAATCTTGGTTTGAAGTGATACACAGTGTTTTAATTTGGTAAATGAATTGAATGACAATGTTGTAATTAAGTAGATTAACTGAGTGACCTAAGTGTTTGGGTGATAGGTAACATACCTCAATCTTTCGTAAAGAAGTCATGTGACCTACCATCATAACCACTTAGCTAATAATCCTTTATGTCTATATACTGTAGACGCATGCCTCTAAGTCTACGCATCCTGGTCGATAATAAATATAGCCTAGTCTAGCACCCTAGATTGGACACTACACAAGGTTCCTCTTCCAAAATTGGTTCCTTAGTCATGTAATGGTGTTATCTGCTTAGGTAGGAGTGCCTAATAGACAACCCTATTAGGCATTTCCAACCCCCAAAGGGAAGTGACATGTCCTCAATCCTCCCTTCAAAATATAGGTTTCAAGTGAATAATGATGGAACAGAATGGGAGAAAGGGGGCTCAAAGCCAAATTCCATGGTCAAAGGGGTATAAATGATGAGAAATTCCACATATTGTGTGTATATATGTGAGGAAGGAGGAATCATGGATACATGAGCTACCTTGGATTTTGTTTTTCCACACCTCTTGTTGAAAATGGCAACAAGAGAATCCTGAATTAATTTTCCATTGAATTAAATTAGGAGAAAATTGTAATTCCACATCACAAGACAACAAGAATGAGTTAACTAAGTTAATTTAACTTAGTTGGCTTATTTAATTCGAGTTAAGGGCATAACTTAAGTCATGTAGAGTGTCTCCTAAATTTTAGGATCCTAGGTTGAGTTTAACTTGAGTTGTAATAGTTTAATTCAATTAAACTGAGTTAATGTCAGTTAAACTAGTTCCAACTGTTGGAGGAACTAGTAGGATGTCTAGTAGTGGGGTAAAACCTCATGTGTTCAACTAGTTAACTGATAAATCAGCCATAATTAACTCATGTATCCATGAAATTTGAGTTACCTAGTTGATATTGAAGTTCAAGGGAAATGTACTATCAATTGTATAATTTTCCAAGTTGTACAGGTGGTGCATGCAGTCAGAGAAGGACCTATAGGGATTGTGAAATTTGGGATGGTGATTTCCCTAATTAATAGGGGGATAATTACTTTAGAAACAAAACAAGTAAATAGGAGCTCGGAGGCATCAGAATTGGCTAATTATTGTCCAGAGTCATCTTGTGAGGCAGTGAGATATATTGTACTTGTGTAGAGATTGTTCAGGTTGAACAAGCATTGTATTTTCTTCTCCATTTTTCTGATCTAATGCAATATACATATAGGAAGGGGTTTTGAGTAGCAATATTTCCCCTTAGATAAATATCTAAGCATATGTGATTGAATCTTGTCTCATGTTTTGTGATTTATCAGTCGAATAATTGTTTCCGTTGATGAGTAGAGTAGATTCAAGTCTTTTGTGTTAACAAATTACATAAGCAGTTTGAATCTACAAGGAATTTATACATGGTATGAGAGAAATAATCACAATAGAAGAGAAGAATTCAAGTTTGTCTTTGCAGGTAAATCTAATTTGCAGGATCATCCTTCAAAGCCAGTAGGATGTCATTCTATGGATTGTGACTTGAGTATGCCCTCGAGGGTAGCTCGAATTATATTTCTTGAAGGACAAGATGGAGGCAGTGTTGGAAGATAATGGGCTGAAGGAATTCATAGAAAATGATATTACTAAGCCTCCAACAACTGATGCTCAAGATTTGGAAGAGTGGAAGAAATTTGTGGTAAAGGCAAGGAGGATAATACTAGAAGGAGTCTGAGATCATATTGTCTCGAATCTCCATGGGAAGGATACCCCATATGCAATGTAGCAAGCCTTGATATATTTGTTTCAGAACAACAGTAACCACAGGAAGTAGGCACTGAAGGAAAAACTTCAGAAAATCAAGATGGAGAAGGGAAACACAATGACATAGTACCTGAGCAATTTCACCCAATGTTGGGATGAACATGGGGGTGTTGGTATTACAATTGTTGAAGCTGATCTGGTAAGCCTAGAACTTATAGGCCTTTCCAAGAGCTAGCACAACTACCAGGATTCAGTAAATGGGAGGGAGAAGCTACCAAATTGGGAATGATTGTGGTCTGACTTGGGACAAGAAGAGATAAGGTAGAACACTAGAGATGGAACCTCATCTAAGCATGATGATTAGGAGAATTGTGCCTTGGCTGGAAAGGAAAAGAAACCAAAAATGAAGAAATCCCAATCCAAAGGAGATTCTTGTCAAGTGGGCAAGACGAAGGACTTGTCAAAGATTAAATGTTTTCACTTTAATGAGCTGGGACACTATGCCACGAAGTGTCCGCACAAGAAGGCGAAAAAGAAGCCCTCAGGAGGAGCGGAAGGTGAAGCTCTATCTTCACAATTCGAGTTGGATTTCACACTCATTTCATGCATGGTGACATCGGTGATGGGTAGTGTGGTATCTAGAAAGTGGAGCCTCATTCAATATGACATGAAATAAAGAATTTTTCAATGACTTGGAGGAGAAGGACCTCCAAATGCACATCAAGATGGGAGATGATGGAAGGTATAGCGTAATCGGTATTAGTACAGTTAGTTTTTAGAGGGAGTCTAGTTCTCCTCTCACATTAAAAGATTTCATGTATGTTCCGAGTCTAAAGAATAATTTAGTTTCTTTTTCTATGTTGGAATATCATGGCTACGATGTGATATTTAGAAACAGAAAGGATTTCTTTAGACATATCACCATGAGATAAGTGAAGCAGATTGGGGTTTGAGTGAAGAACCTCTACAAATTGGATGTAGAAGACTATGTTGCTTTAAGCACGAAAGTAGAGAATGAGCAAAGCCAAGACATCAATGAATTATGCCATAGGAACTTGGCCATTTTCACCATGGAGCTTTGAAGATCATGCAACATATTTCTATAGGAATTCCCAACGGTGCACTAGAACAGGGAGATACATGCAAAGGGTGTACACTAGGGAAGTACACCAAAGCCACCTTTCATGACACGGACAATAGAGCGCAAGTAGTCCTTGAAAGATTTCACTCAAATGTGTGTGGACCTTTCTCGATAGACTCCATGGCCAAGCACATGTATTATGTGATATTTGTAGATGATTTATCACATAAGTGTTGGATTTTCTTCATTCAGAAGAAAGACCGTACATTCTCTAAATTTTGTGAATTTAAAGCACTTGTTGAGAAATACGCTGGCAGGAAATTGAAGGCTCTCAGGAGCGATAGTGGTGGTGAATATGTGTTGAATGAGTTGAATAACTTCTGTGCATCATAAGGCATTTGACAGGAGTTAATAGCACCTCATAACCCACACTAGAATGGGGTGGCTAAGAGGAAGAACAAAATTATTGTGGGAGTTGCACAAGCAATGTTACATGATTAGGGCCTACCATTGCACTTGTGGAATGAAGCATGCAACAAAACAGTATATGCGCAGAACAGGAATCCTCATCGGATTCTCAGGATGAGTACACGAGAAGAAATCCCATCTCTAATCCAGTATCGGACATGAAAGTTTCTTCTCATCCAACTCCTCGTGAATAATCTATGTCAAATTGGACAATCAATGTGTAGTTATTAGTTCTATATAAATGAGTCTATATCTATGCATTTTTTTAGGGAAGAAATCATATGTGTCACACTTCAAGATCTTTGGTTCATCAGTTTACTTTCATGTTACCAAGGATGCAAGGAAAGATGTAGAGTCGATAGCTGCGTTGGGCATATTTGTGGGGTACACAGATACACCTCACAACTATCGGATGTACCTTATATATCATAGGATGAAATTTGTTCATAGGGATGTGAAGTTAGATGAAGAGAATTCCATGAGATGTTCCCTTGAGAGGGAGATTCAGCCACATGCAGATGAGGAACTTTTGGCAGCAAAGGAAGAACCTCAGGATGATGTAGAGTAGCCACAAGTAGAGGAGCAAAGTGTGGAAGCAGCCACTCATGCAGAGGCATCCAGAGATGGAAGGAATCACACCAAGGAAGCTGACATATTATTACATGATGCTAGAGAGAATGTGGGAGCACCCACATAACAATGCAGGCATAGGAGGTCACCAAATCGGTACAACGGGTACATGGCTCTGATGAGTGAGCTAGTTGAGACAGAACCATCCTCATTCGAGGAAGCAATGTAGAAGCTAGTATGGATTAATGCCATGGTAGAGAAATATGATTCCATATTCAGAAACAGTGTTTGGGAAGTTGTCTAAGACCAGAGAATAAGTTAGTGGTAGGTTCTAGGTGGATCTACAAGGTGAATGTAGGTTTTAACCCCGTACAGAAATTACCTGCATATGAATTCTAAAAATAGAAAATAAACAATAGCAAGAGAATAACACATAAAACACATATACACAGAGATTTTCCCCTAGATCCCAAAACCAGGACTACCAAATTGATTTTTCATTATGTTCCTTTCAATGTTACAATACATATACATACATGCCGAAGAATCCAATACCATGGACCGAAAACCATTGCACCCAAAACCATGGGCAAAACCATGGATCCAAAAAAAAAAATTCCTCGGGGCGCTACCTCGGACCCCGTAGAGGGGGGCTAACTGCCCCCCTCAAATCCCCTGTAACCCCCTTGCTGCGCATTAGCACAACGAAGGGGGGGCTCCACCCCCCATTTAACTACTAGGGCTAGTCGTGGAAAGAATATAACACAACTCAATAGTGAAGCAAGCAGTAGATGGAAGCATCGAGAAACACAAGGCCAGATTTATGGCTAAGGGGTTCTCTCAGGTGGAGGGAATTGATTATGAGGATACCTTTGCTCCAGTAGAAAAGTACTCTTCTATCAGATCAATTCTAGTACTTGCAGGGCAAATGGAATGGAAGATACATTAGATCAATGTAAAGACATCATTCCTCAATGGAGTGATTGAGGAAGAGGTGTACATTGAGAAACCGAAAGGATTTGAGGCCTTTGATATAGAGTTGCATGTGTATAGACTCAAGTGAGAGTTGTATGGATTGAAACAAGCATCCTGTGCTTGGTACACCAGGATCAATAACTATTTCACCAAGTTAGGCTTCACCAAAAGTGAAGCAGATGCAAACCTTTACCATATTGTGGTTGAATGTAAATTATTGATTATAGTATTATATTTCAATGATTTAATTCTAACAAGTGATGAGAAGCTGGTCAAATCTTACAAAGAGGATCTTGCAAGAGAATTCAAGGTGAAGGATCTAGGGCTCCTGCATTATTTCCTCGGTATGGAAATATGGAAAGGAGATGGGGAACTATTTGTCTCTTAGGGAAAGTATGCCAATGACATATTGAAGGAGTTCCACATGGAGAGCACAAACCCATGGAGACTCCTCTAGTAGGGAATTAGAGGAAGGAAGATGCTACTTCAAGTGAAGTAGTGGAGGCTATTATTTATAGGCAAATTGTGGGTTCACTTATGTATTTGGTGAACACACGACCATACATGTGTTATGTAGTTAACTAGCTTAGTCGAGCAATGGTTAGTCCAACCAAACTATATTGGAAGGAAACCAAACATGTGTTGAGATACCTTAGAGGCACCACTCAGTCTGGTCTTTGGTATATGTGGATAGAAAGAGTGAAGCTACAAGGCTTCACAAATGCATATTGGGTGGGTAGTCCATCAGGAAGGAATATAAAATCAGGAGGCATCTTCAATATTGGGTCAGTAGCATTTTATTGGTACGATAGGAAGCAGAGATCAATTGCACTCAGTTTAGCAAAAGCAGAGTACACAACTACTAGTCAAGCAACTTGTGAAGCTATCTAGATGAGGAAGATTCTTGTTGGGTTATTTGGTCAGATGGTGGATCCTAAAATGATTTACTATGACAACCAAAGTTGTATCCAAGTCTCCGATAATCCTATTTTTCATGACCGATCCAAGCATATTGATATCCGGTATCACCATCTATGAGATTGTGTGCAGAGGAGAATCATGTTGTTGGAGTACATTCCTACAGAGGAACATGACCTAAATATTTTAACAAAGGCATTGTCAAAATGAAAATTCGAGTTCCATAGAGGAAGGATCAAGGTAGAATATAATCACTTTCTTGTTGAGAGGGAGTGTTGAAAATGGAACAAGAAAATCCTGATTTAATTTTCCCTTGAATTAAATTAGGATAAAATTTTAATTCCACATCACATGACAACAAGAATGAGTTAACTAAGTTAATTTCACTTAGTTGGCTAATTTAATTCGAGTTAAGGGCCTAACTTGAGTCATGTAGAGTGTCTCATAAATTTTAGGAGCCTAGGTTAAGTTTAATTTGAGTTGTAATAGTTTAATTCAGTCAAACTGAGGTAATGTAAGTTAAACTAGTTCCAACTATTGGAGGAACTAGTAGGAGGTCTACAAGTGGGGTGCAGCTTCATGTGTTCAACCAGTTAACTAATAAATCAGCCATAATTAACTCATGCATGCATGAAATTCAAGTTACCCAGTTGATATTGGAGTTCAATGGCAGTGTATTGTTAGTTGTATAATTTTCTGAGTTGTACATGTGGTGCATGCAGTCAGAGAAGGACCTATAGGGATTAAACAATTCAAGATGGGGATTTCCCTAATTAATAGGGGGCTAATTCCTTGAGAAATAGTGAAAGGAAATAGGAGCTTGGAAGGCAGCATAATTGGCTAAGTATTGGCCAGAGTCAGCTTGTGAGATAGATTGTAATTGTGCAGTGATTGTTTACATTGGACAAGCATTGTATTTTCTTCTCTTTTCTAATCTAATGCAATATACATATAGGAAGGGGTTTTGAGCAACAAGATTTCCCCTTAGATAAATCTCTGAGCATATGTGATTGAATTTTGTCTCATGTTTTGTGATTTCTCGATCAACCAATTGTTTCTGATGATGAGTAGAGTAGATTCAAGTCTTTTGTTTTAGCAAATTACATAAGTAGTTTGAATCTACAAGGAGTTTCTACACCTCTTATTGTTTTTTTTATTGTTTTTTATTTTTCTTTGTATTATTGTTCGAAGCTCTAGGAAATGAGAGAATGCTTTGAATGATATATAGAAATGGGTACCCCATTAGTGGTGGGGAAATTCATCACCCACCAGCGGTTTGAACATGTAAGGTATCCTTTTGAATGACGTAATAGGGAAACATTGACCCCGAGAATTGGGTGATGGCCATATGATAAAGTGGTAGAGCTCATGTTTGGCATTTGCCCACATGCTAATGTTAATGTTCCAACCATTATTTTGCATTTTATAATTTTGTTTCTTTTGTTTCTTTCTTATGGCATTATATGCTTTTTCCCTTTTATTTTATTTGCATCAACCTCCAGTGGTGACAATTCCAGGCTTGACCCAGATGTGTGGAAAAGGGGAAGGAATGTGCTAGATCCCATTGGACCCATGGTTAAGTGGACCTAGAGAAGGGAGGTGGCATAAGAGCTCATAATATACAAGGGTAGTGATAAATATGAAAAAGGATAGATGGAACACACTATCTCAATCATGGATTCCCAAGTATTGCCCCTTCCTAAAGCAATACACCATTAGAGGTGGTCCCACTAGACTAGGATAGAAAATTAACTCCCCATTTAAGGTGAAGTAACGAGACTATGACCAAGACCCTTCTTTCTTCCAATTCACCCCATAATCCATGCCAAAATTTCCAAAATATAAGCAAGCATAAGCACTCGTGTGCAAAATGAATAAAGTACCTTTTTGACTAGAAGCCCACCTTCCAACATGTGATCCTCACAAATGGGCGAGGGGGCATATGATTGATGAAAGTGGAAGATATATGAATGACACATTAAATTGGCTACAAAGTGGCTCTCAGGGGCTATATGTTGCCAACTAGATGAGACGACTGGGAGATATTCTTAAAATCCACATTTTCCAGTTTCCAGGGTGACATATATGAACAAACTTGTGGGGTTGTTATGGGATACAACATCTCTCTAATTGTAGCCATTTTTTTCTTAAAGGATATTGAAAGAAGAGCTCTTATTTTTTCTCCTATTCAACCCAAGCTATGGAAAAGGTTCATGGTTGACACATTTTTTATATAACCCCATGGTCACTATGAATTGGATAAATTTGTTAACCACCTTGATAGACAATCTAGGAACATAAAATTCACAATATAAGTTGAGGTTGAAGACAATATTCCCTTATTATATGTTTAATTCGTGAGAAAATCAAATTATTCTTTGACCCACCAAGTTTATATAAAGGAAACACACACTAAGCAATACCTTCATGCAAATTCCCATCATCTATTGGCATAGAAATTGAGGGTTCACAACACTCTATCTACCAAAACCTTGAGAATCTCTATTGACAATCATTTTGAGGAAGAAAAAACCCACTTTCTCAAGGTATTTAAAGGAAATGGTTATCAAGAACACCAAGGGATTTTGGCCTTTAAGAATGGCAACAATAGACTTAGAAATAAGGATCATGCTAAGAATGAGCTCTCCAAAATTATCCTTCACTATATTTAAGGGATAGTTAATAATCTTGCTAGAGTTTCCAGGAAAAAGAAGATTTGGTCCACCTTTAAACCCTATAACACCATTGGAAAGTATCTCATATCTATGGACCCTACTAACAACACAACAAAAAGGTGTCCATGTGATCCCATGCTCTTGTGCAAAACAATACATTGGAAAAAGCAAGACATTCCTTTCAAATTAGAATCCATGAACATTTTGTAGATGTTAAGAAAAATCACAACCATCCTTCCACCTTAGCCAAACACTTTGACAAAACTAAACATCATATTTGTATCTACGATGAAAAAATTCTAGAAAAGGTGAGTTACTATCACACTAGAAAATTTAGGTAGCCTATTGAAATCGAAAAGCAACCCGATAACCTCAATAGAGATTATGGTTAGAAGATCAGTCAGAACTAGATCCCTACTCTATCTACCAGGATTTTTCCTAATTAATTCTCTCTATTTATATTCTTATTTTTTGTGCCTTCTCATTGATCTTTTTGTTTTCCTATTGTATTATTATCTCTCATTTACCGATCTTTCTTCTTTTCCTTAGTTTTTCCTTATTGTTTCTTTGATTTTCCTTTCCCATTTTCTTATTTTAGTTCACTATTAGTTTATTCTATAATATATACTAGATACCTTATTTGAACTTTGAATTATCAATACTTTATTTATTTATTCCATGAGAAATATTTTTATATTCTATATGAGTGTTTCGTTCCTCGAGGGATAACTTAGACAACAAGGTTCAAATCGATTACAAGAAATACTCATTATGAGTTCAACATGTCACATGCAAGAATTGAACTTGGGTGGGAGGATAACAACATTGAGTGCCAACCACCTGAGCTAAAACACAATTGACCATTAATACTTAAATTTTATTATTATAAAAACTTAGCATTAACTCCCTTGGATTTATATAATTATACTATTAGTAATACTATTATATATTATATTAAATAAGAAAATAGTGTTCTAGGTCACTTCGTATATTATTATTATCATTATTAGTAGTAGTATAGTAAACTATAGTATATATTATTTGCTACACTATATTATTTTAATATTTATATTAATATCCTTATCTTATTATATTATACCCTTTTAACTATGTATTATTAATATTTTAATATTAAGATTATTTATACTTTATAATAATATTATTATGTACTTCCTTAAGATGCTTTAATTTTTGTTTTATATAATCCTTCTTATTTTTAAATGTTGGTTCTTAACTTTGGATTAAAAATATAAATATTCATATTAATATATATTCAGTGAACATATTTCCTTCATATCCCAAGCTAAGGATGGACCACATTGGTCCAAAATGGCAATCTATAAATTGATGTGATGACTCTCAAAGAAGAATCACACAACCCATTCTTTAAGTATTGATCTATTTTAGGATCTCAAGAAGTCATTAAGGGTGTGTAGAATCTAATGGCTTGCTTCTCCATTTGTCATTTTTATAAGTCCTTTAATCCCATCCCGAGTTGTTTGTAAGGGGGGATGTTAGGATATTTTTACACTAAGAGATAGTTTAAGTTCAACTTGGTCCAATGTGATTTTTAAATAAAGAGTATCTTTAATGTGGTGGTTTAATGTCCTTTTGTACTTTAGTCATTCAATAGTTTCAATCATGTTCTACAATGAGTGATCTCATAATTCAACATCTCCTCCATATTAATGACACTTGATCCATGGGTCAACAATCGATTAATCTATGTTCTATTATTAAATAACATAGAGGGTCATTTCCAAATCATTGATTATGTGAGATGTTCATGTAACAATATTTTTTGCATTAATTAATCTTGCTCTCTCAATGTTTGATCCATGTGTTAGTGATTTTTTTAGGGTGATGAACCTATCTGAATACACCTTGTTTTATGAACACTTCTTAATTTACTCTAATGCATATGTCTTCTTTTAAAAACACATTCCAAATGACCATATTGTCCACAAAAGGTACAATGATTGACATCTTTATATCCTTTAAAGTTTGCTCCCTCTTTCACATTTGGAGAAAAGGAAACTCGGTTAGATTTGGGACCATTGTTCATTTATTTTTTCTTCTTCTCAATGCATTTTTTTGTTGTCCAAAAATGGATCTATTCATGGTATATGAAAAATGACACCAATATTTAGGAGTTTGTCCTATTGTCTAGTTACCATATCACAAAATCATTCAAATTTTGATATTTTATAGGCAATTCCAAAATCTTCCCTCATCTAATAAAATGTGGAAAAATAATAGAGTTAGATTCACTAATTTGAAAAAATATGGAAAGTATAACTTGATCATCAAGATTCTTCATGCCACAATCTACAAGTAAAAGTCTTAATGTCTTAAACCTTGAGATATAGTATTCAATGGAACCAAATTTAGAAGGATCCAAAGAAATTAGCTCCTTCTCAATTTGATGATCTTGGATTTCATTTTGTACATTGAACAACTACTCAAGTTTGGTCCATGATACATCTAAGTTGGTAACCCCTAGGTGAAGCTTTAAAAATTCAAACACTAAAATTTGAATGAATCCGCAAGCTTCATCATTTTTGTTTTCCCACTTAGCTTTCTTTAAGGCATCAAAGGGCATAATTTGTGTTCCTAAAGTTCTCCTCCATAGTCCCATACTTCTCAATGGATCTTCCATTTATCACTTCCCTTAGAAATATCTAGTATTGGTTAAACAAATTTCAAACAAAGTGTATCTAATTAAGAATGGAAATAAAATGACTCTCAACACAAAAACTCACTACACTAATGTAGAGTATGATTAAAAATAACACACTTTAGGAAAAATGGCACTTGGATAGGTTCCTAGCTTATGAAAAAAATACCCTTCAATAGTTCTAGAAACAAGGATTAGAAAGAGGTTCCTCAAATAACTAAGAAATTACAAGCACTAAATAGTGAAATATTCAAAAACTAAAAACACCAATGCATAAGACATGGAAGAGAAAACACTAAAAATAATGGCACTAAAAAAAAAATTGGATGATAAGGCTATGCTCATTTGAAATCCCACAAGTAAAATCAAAATCACAATGAAGAGGAGTCTACATGAGTGTTAGCATATTAGTGTGTTGACTAGGCTACTGATTTGGCATTATGGATTAGTCAAATAGCTAACATGGCAATGAATGTGGCTTAAGGTAATGTGACAAGGTGACATGTGACAAGTGGTGACATGGTGTTTTCTTGTCATGTCCAACTAAAGGGTGAAATATAGGCATGCCACATGGAAATATCTATATGGATGACATGTTTTCTTGACAACCTTTTTCTTTTCCTTGAGGGTCATTTAAAAGGGTTGGGCCGGTGTGTGTGATAGAGGGGATTGTACTAGTACACTAAAAAAGGGTGAATGCACATGAAAGGGTCATTACCCAATAAGTACTACCATGAGGTAACACCCATAAGAAATAAGAAAGAATGGATCTCACACCAAAAAAAAAATCATCACCAATAGTAACAAATGGCCTAAACCACAAAATTTATTAGAAAATGGGAAAAGAAACAAAGGATGTTGAACCAACAACTAAATGGGGCTCAAATCCCAAATATTTGTAGAAAATATTGATACAATGAAAGGAGGCCTTATTTCTTACAAAACTAATAAAAAAACCAAAAAAAATGGAAACTAGGGAAAATTTGTCAGCAATCAAAATCAACTTTATAAACAAAGTAGTTTTACCCCTAATAAACATGAAACAATGAACTATTATGAAAAAATATATTTAAATATGAAGTGAACAAAGTTTTTTTTTTTTTTTTTTTTTTTTAACTAGAGGTAGTTCTCATTATATCAACCATTCCATACATAGCCGAATAATCATATATATTATCAGATGCACCAATATTGCAAAAGATAAAAAGTAATTTCAGATTTTAACATACTCATAATAATAACACTACAAGTCTGCCTTTTGAACCAGAAAAAAGGATTTGAAATTCTTCAAATATTCAAGGCAATTACTAATCCTAATCATGAAAACAACCAAAATTCTGATATGCACTCAATAGTCATACGTCATTATCACAAGATACAACAATGTTTGAACAAAAATAGGAGTTAACCTCAAAAGCACTATAATACCATATAAGGAATCACAATGTAGTTCTCTCTTTTTCTTTCACTTTATTTGGTTGAATTATGTTATTATTCGATGACATTCTACTTACAATAATGACCTAGTTTATTTATAGATACACTTATGGATGTTTTTTTTTCGATGGAACATATGTCCTTGGGAAACCCTCCAAGAAATTCCCCTCATTTCGAGGATAGTACCTAGGGTAAAATGGCTAATTTTAGTTTGGGAAACCTAACCCAACTAGGACATAAAGTGAGGCCCTATAATCCACAAAGTATTTAAGGTAGGGGAGTTAACCGCATCACTTCATGCTTGTAGTTCCAACACTCAACCACTCAATCTAATTTGCTAGTATATTATGGATAATGTGATCCATACTTTTGATTTAATTTTGATTATTCCTTGATCTACACATATATATTTTATGGTTTATGTTTTTATATCCTTGTGATGCCATGGACTATTGGAAATAAATACATGGTTAAAAGATGAAATAAATTAGGTTATTTGATGTTACTAGAAGCTTTTCAAGTGGGACAAGAAGAACCTCAAGTGCATATGGACTCTAAATCATGTCATGATATGTGGACCCATGATGAGGTAAGGTTATGTATAATTGAAATGTATATAACATTGCACATTATTTATTCATGATTATCAATTAACATGTGTTTTATGCTTTTTCCTAGAGGCTACATATTGTCATGTAGGTCATGGATTCACTCATTCTCGAGGTCCTACTAAAGGGTGTCCAATAAGGTGTCAATACTTATTCATAATTTACCATTAGTCTCTCACTAGTATTGAATGACTTGGATTAGTTAAAGCCCAAAAATGAAACTACCCCCATCATGAAAAAGGAAAATTGAACAACATGTGCTAACATGGCACCCTTGGTACTTATCGATAGCTAATACTTGAAGTGAATGTGGAGCTATGGCACCATTTGTATCATGCATTGTAAGAGATGTACATGGTATGTCTAGATCTTAGTGCAAAGTACTTGAAGACTTGTCGTGATCATGTATAGCTCTCGATACCAAATACTTGAAGGCTCTGAGTTAATTTGGTCTTGCCCTTATTGAGTTTGATTTAATTTGTATATGAGAAATTGAATGAATTGATTATGTGGTTTGATTTATTAAATGGAATTATGCACCATTTTTGTTTAAAAAAATGTAAAATATAATATTACTTTATAGTGGGAAAGGGAAATGCATATAGAAATTAATGAGTTAGATGGAAAATAGAGAAATTTTAATTAATAGGAAATAAAAATTTCATGTCCATCCACTCAATGAGGAAAAATAAAAAATATCTAAATCTAGAGAACATCTAAGAGTAAAATTAGGAGAAGAGGTTTGGATGTGATGGATGATCTTTGTTTTACATTTTAAATAAAAGAATTACTTGTAGAAGGAGTGACACATTCATTGGTGAAGAAGATGAAATTAGTAATTAAAATAATTAGTGCTTTGCATGAAATGGAAAAATGGTATGAGCCCTAAAGGATATATCAGAAAGGAATATTTAGCTTGATAGTTCACCTTTTGCATGCTAATTCCAAGTAGATATCGTAATGTTCATTTTTTATTGGTGAGCTAGTGTTGAGTTTGGTCATAAGAATGTGCTCGTGCAACAGATGTGGGAACCTCAAATTCTATGGATGAACCACACATTCTACATGCTATTTTTTGTACTCTTCTCATACAACACATTCTAGCTCTAAGTTCCCTATGGAATAAGAGTACCAATTTGAAAGCTTGTAGGGTGCTTGACTAGTAAGAAAAAATTATATTTGGCAAGAGAGAATTAGAGTTAATTCTTGAAGAAAATATTGGAATGAAATAATCATCAAGGGAAGGTCTTAGGTCTTATACAACCATTAGAGAAAGGTACATAATTCTAGAAAGCTCAAATCATAGATAGGTAGCTTGTAATCTAAAATTCTTGAGGTTTTGTTTATTTTTAGAAACTATGAATTTATTATCACATGGGAGAGTTATAATACTAGTATAATAGATTTTAGGACATAGACTTCCAATTGCACTAAAACTATACTAAACACCTCAACCTTAATCATGGCCTACACAACTATTACTTGGCAATTTTATAAAAAAAATCCAAAAAATCAAAGCCATACACACCTTTCTTTAAGAAAAATAGCATACATTCCCACCTTTACTTCATTAAATTAATGTACATAATAAACTTTCGTTCTTTAAATGTGCAAAAATACTCATATTTCCTTATTAAAGGAAACTATATATCATATGGCATGTTTGCCTAGCTGAAAAAAATTTGATTTGAGGTTGAGGTGCAGGGGGTGCAAGGAGGTGGTGAGGAGAATTCTTTTGGGTTTTGTACCTATGAATGAAAAGGTAATATATGCCTTCTTCTATATTGTTTTAATATTATTAAGAAACTTAATAATATTTTTGAAGTAAAATATGTAATGAATTATTAATTTTAGTCATGGCCTATGGACCTATATGCTTAGTAAAACATGTAATGAATTATTTATTCTATTTAATTATATTTTTTTGTTTTTTATATTCAGGAATATCCATGCATGCAAATGGTAGCAATGGATATAATAAAAATAAGAGGTGGAATTAGGTTAATAATAGGTCAATGCACAACATCCACTCTAGCTTACACCTTCACCATCTCCTCCTATGAAAATGTACATGTTGCAGCAAAATCTAGTAGGCTTATGCAAATCCTCATTGGGAAACCTAGGTCTTATGGAAACAATGAAATCATCCACCATTTTCACCTTAGTGGCTTCTCTCGTACTGTTTTATTGTCAAATGTTATCCCCACAAGGGAGGCTTCCTTGGCAAGACTTAGAGAATATTGACCTAGAGTTACTGAGGCAAATGACACTAAGGATCTTGCTAAGAATATCACCTAGAAATATCTTCAATAAAGGATAGCTCAAAGGTAATAGGAGATTACTGGTTATGGAATAAGGTATTGGTAAAGCCTTGAAGGCCAAGATAATATTTACAAATCCAAATACAAACCCCACCAACCCCAATAAACTAAGGAAAAGTTATTATAAGTTAGGGTTTCAAAGATGGATAGATTGACATTATGAAAAACCATATAATAACCAAGAAATAACATATAAAAGATAATATCAACAAAGTATTAAAGGATACAAAATAGGTAAGAAAGGGATAGGTAAATTTTAAGGTTTTAATGGCTAAAAATGTATAGAACAACAATTTAAACCATAGACATGAACCCTAAATTTTATGGTAAAACATGTTATAATGGTATATATTTTTTTTAACATTTATAAATGAAATTCTTACCTAAAGGGCATTAACATGCAAGTACAAAAATGCTATTAAATGCAAACTTAGACCAAACCCTAACCCTAGATACCATGAAAAGGATAAAATAGAGTAATTTAGAATGATCAACACAACAAGACTAGTGCCTTCATTCAATTGTGTAAGGGAGTCAACTAGGGATAGGTCAAAGTAGGAGGACCTTTGATGAAAAACAGTGGAAGACACTTTCTTCACTTAGAAACCCTACTGATTCCTTTCATAGGAGACTTAAGGTCAAAGGATGCATGAGAACAAGTTCCATTAACAAATTCTTGAATGACAAATTTTTCAAAAACATATAGAAACAATAGTTCAAGAAAGATATTGCAATTTTTAGTATGGCATAATATGAACCCTAATTTCAAAAATTACATTAAAAATGGAAGAAAATAGCATTAAACATTGACCATTCATGCAAGAATCACTTTATCAATCAATAAGATAGTATATCCATGCAATAAATATCCTTCCTAAGTCAAGTCACTACATTGAAGAGAGAATAAAAACCCTAGTGCACACCCTCTCAAGAGAAGAGAAGTGAGATAGTGTGATGATGGTCCAAAATGGAAATTATTTCCCTCTATTTATGTGAGGAAACCAAGTCATTTTCCCCTAATTTACAATGAAAAAGCTATAAACTTTTGTGTTGGCAGGGCTAGTCGACTAAATTGTACACATAAATGTTAAGTTTAGAAGAGATTTAAGAGTGGTGGCAAAGAGAGATAAATAACTACCCGAAGAATTACAGAAAGTGAATTCAATAATCACTAGCAGAGGCAGGGTATCAATTATTCATAGAGACCCATGAAAACAATTCTTAATTCCATCCTCGCAAAACTGAAAATTAATATAGATCGGCCTTCTAATGCATTTGCCAATAATTGTCCTGTCATTGATGTCCAAAATCATCAAAGGGAGAAGAAAAAATATACACGAGTGGGTTTAGCATATTCTTAAATATTATTGTGAAGAAAAGGTAGTTAAAGATCACACCTCTATTGATTAGATCAATGAATAATTCTATATTTACTTCTACAAAGGATTATGTTGCACAATTCTATCTCTATTACACAAGTTCCTCCTAGAAAAATATGTTGGCCACATTGTAGATTAATGAGTGCAGTGCATGAATTAGTTCATATCATTTATAAAAAAAGAAAGACAAGTCGGAACAATTTCTAGAAGCCTACTCTATAAACACAAAGGAATAATGGCACCATTTTCTAAGAAAATAATCGTGTTTATGTCCTATTACTTGACTTGAGAGTATACAATAGATGTAGAATATCTTAAAAGAACACAATGCCACAAACATCATTACAAACTGACATTCAATATTCAAAAGATTGAGAGGGACCAAAATTATAAGAGAAGAGAGGATATTTGTAGTGCAAGAATGTCATATCAGTTTATTTGAGCAAAAGGCCTAGATTGATACTCACTAGTGCACGAGACTCCTCTAAGGATGTCAAAGAACACCCAAAGTGGAGAGGTATAGCATCGACAGAAAGGAGTGAAAGTCTCCAACATAGTTTGAGCCCAAGAAGTCAAGTTGATCTTATGGAAGTTAACAATTATGGACCTGTAATATGGCAATATCTTGTATTGAATATAACAAGTCCTAGAATATGAGAATTTTTTAATCAACGTATGCATATTGAATTGAAACCCTCCTTGATCTGGTATAAAAAATATGAGCAAGGAAATCTAAGCAATCAACTTCTCATAGAAGTATAAATGATTAATTAGACTTGGATCAATAATAAAATTGTCAATAATGTACTCTTTCATATAAACGATCTCATAGATGAGCCCCCTACCAAATTTATTAACTTTGGAAGACCATGATTTTTTTTTTAAATTGTTGACAAGGAGTTGCATTGTTTATAGGAAATATAGACAAAGTGTGTCAAATATATGATACATTGTTCCCAAAAGTAATTGTTGACATTAGATGCGAAGTGAACCTTTCCTCCGATAATGAGTGGGTTTAGCATATTCTTAAATATTATTGTGAAGAAAAAGTAGTTAAAGATCACACCTCTATTAATTAGATCAACGAATAATTCTATATTGACTTCTAAAAAGGATTCTTTTTCACAATTCTATCTCTATTACACAAGTTCCTCCTAGAAAAATATGTTGGCCACATTATAGATTAATGAGTGCACTGCATGAATTAGTTCATATCATTTATAAAAAAGGAAAGACAAGTCGGAACAATTTCTAGAAGCCTGCTCTAGAAACACAAAGGAACAATGGCACCATTTTCTAAGAAAATAATCATGTTTATGTCCTACTTCCTTGACTTGAGAGTATACAATAAATGTAGAATATCTTAAAAGAACACAATGCCACAAACATCATTAAAAATTGACATTCAATATTCAAAAGATTGAGAGGGACCAAAATTATAAGAGAAGAGAGGATATTTGTAGTGCAAGAATGCCATATCAGTTTATTCGAGCAAAAGGCCTAGATTGATACTCACTAGTGCATGAGACTCCTCTAAGGATGTCAAAGAACACCCAAAGTGGAGAGGTATAGCATCGACAGAAAGGAGTGAAAGTCTCCAACATAGTTTGAGCCCAAGAAGGCAAGTTGATCATATGGAAGTTGACAACTATGGACCTATAATATGACAATATCTTGTATTGAATATAACAAATCCTAGAATATGAGCATTTTTTAATCAACGCATGCATATGGAATTGAAACCCTCCTCGATCGGGTATAAAAAATATGAGCAAGGAAATCTAAGCAATCAACTTCTCATAGAAGTATCAATGATTAATTAGACTTGGATCAATAATAAAATTGTCAATATGTACTCTTTCATATTAAAAATCTCATAGATGAGCCCCTACCGAATTTATTAACTTTGGAAGACCATGAATTTTTTTTAAATTGTCGACAAGGAGTTGCATCATTTTACAAGAAATATAGACAAAGTGCGTCAAATATATGATACATTGTTCCCAAAAATAATTGTTGACATCAGATGCGAAGTGAACCTTTCCTACGATAATGAGTGGGTTTAGCATATTCTTAAATATTATTGTGAAGAAAAAGTAGTTAAAGATCACACCTCTATTGATTAGATCAACGAATGATTCTATATTGACTTCTAAAAAGGATTATTTTTCAAAATTCTATCTCTATTACACAAGTTCCTCCTAGAAAAATATGTTGGCCACATTGTAGATTAATGAGTGCAGTGCATGAATTAGTTCATATCACTTATAAAAAGGGAAAGACAAGTCGGAACAATTTCTAGAAGCCTGCTCTAGAAACACAAAGGAATAATGGCACCATTTTCTAAGAAAATAATTGTGTTTATGTCCTACTTCCTTGACTTGAGAGTATACAATAAATGTAGAATATCTTAAAAGAACACAATGCCACAAACATCATTACAAATTGGCATTCAATATTCAAAAGATTGAGAGGGACCAAAATTATAAGAGAAGAGAGGATATTTGTAGTGCAAGAATGCCATATCAGTTTATTCAAGCAAAAGGCCTAGATTGATACTCACTAGTGCACGAGACTCCTCTAAGGATGTCAAAGAACACCCAAAGTGGAGAGGTATAGCATCGACAGAAAGGAGTGAAAGTCTCCAACATAGTTTGAGCCCAAGAAGGCAAGTTGATCATATGGAAGCTGACAACTATGGACTTGTAATATGACAATATCTTGTATTGAATATAACAAGTCCTAGAATATGAGCATTTTTTAATCAACCTATGCATATTGAATTGAAACCCTCCTCAATCTGGTATAAAAAATATGAGCAAGGAAATCTAAGAAATCAACTTCTCATAGAAGTATCAATGATTAATTAGACTTGGATCAATAATAAAATTATCAATAATGTACTCTTTCATATAAACGATCTCATAGATGATCCCCCTACCGAATTTATTAAATTTGGAAGACCATGACTTTTTTTAAAAATTGTCGACAAGGAGTTGCATCATTTTATAGGAAATATAGACAAAGTGTGTCAAATATATGATACATTGTTCCCAAAAATAATTATTGACATCAGATGCGAAGTGAACCTTTCCTCCGATAATGAGTGGGTTTAGCATATTCTTAAATATTATTGTGAAGAAAAAGTAGTTAAATATCACACCTCTGTTGATTAGATCAACGAATAATTCTATATTGACTTCTAAAAAGGATTCTTTTGCACAATTCTATCTCTATTACACAAGTTCCTCCTAGAAAAATATGTTGGCCACATTGTAGATTAATGAGTGCAATGCATGAATTAGTTCATATCATTTATAAAAAAGGAAAGACAAGTTGGAACAATTTCTAGAAGCCTGCTCTAGAAACACAAAGGAATAATGGCACCATTTTCTAAGAAAATAATCATGTTTATGTCCTACTTCCTTGACTTGAGAGTATACAATGAATGTATAATATCTTAAAAGAACACAATGCCACAAACATCATTACAAACTGACATTCAATATTCAAAAGATTGAGAGGGACCAAAATTATAAGAGTAGAGAGGATATTTGTAGTGCAAGAATGTCATATCAGATTATTCGAGCAAAAGGCCTAGATTGATACTCACTAGTGCACGAGACTCCTCTAAGGATGTCAAAGAACACCCAAAGTGGAGAGGTATAGCATTGACAGAAAGGAGTGAAAGTCTCCAACATAGTTTGAGCCCAAGAAGGCAAGTTGATCATATGGAAGTTGACAACTATGGACCTATAATATGACAATATCTTGTATTGAATATAACAAGTCCTAAAATATGAGCATTTTCTAATCAACGTATGTATATTGAATTGAAACCCTCCTCGATCTAGTATAAAAAATATGAGCAAGGAATCTAAGCAATCAAATTCTCATAGAAGTATCAATGATTAATTAGACTTGGATCAATAATAAAATTGTCAATAATGTACTCTTTCATATAAACGATCTCATAGATGAGCCCCCTACCGAATTTATTAACTTTGGAAGACCATGAATTTTTTTTAAAATTGTCGACAAGGAGTTGCATCATTTTACAGGAAATATAGACAAAGTGTGTCAAATATATGATACATTGTTCGCAAAAATAATTGCTGACATCAGATGCGAAGTGAACCTTTCCTCCGATAATGAGTGGGTTTAGCATATTCTTAAATATTATTGTGAATAAAAAGTAGTTAAAGATCACACCTCTATTGATTAGATCAACGAATAATTCTATATTGACTTCTAAAAAGGATTCTTTTGCACAATTCTATCTCTATTACACAAGTTCCTCCTAGAAAAATATGTTGGCCACATTGTAGATTAATGAGTGCAGTGCATGAATTAGTTCATATCATTTATAAAAAAGGAAAGACAAGTCGGAACAATTTCTAGAAGCCTGCTATAGAAACACAAAGGAATAATGGCACCATTTTCTAAGAAAATAATCGTGTTTATGTCCTACTTCCTTGACTTGAGAGTATACAATAAATGTAGAATATCTTAAAAGAACACAATGCCACAAACATCATTACAAACTGACATTCAATATTCAAAAGATTGAGAGGGACCAAAATTATAAGAGAAGAGAGGATATTTGTAGTGCAAGAGTGTCATATCAATTTATTCGAGCAAAAGGCATAGATTGATACTCACTAGTGCACGAGACTCCTCTAAGGATGTCAAAGAACACCCAAAGTGGAGAGGTATAGCATCGACAGAAAGGAGTGAAAGTCTCCAACATAGTTTGAGCCCAAGAAGGCAAGTTGATCATATGGAAGTTGACAACTATGGACCTGTAATATGACAATATCTTGTATTGATATAACAAGTCCTAGAATATGAGCATTTTTTAATCAACATATGCATATTGAATTGAAACCCTCCTCGATCTGGTATAAAAAATATGAGCAAGGAAATTTAAGCAATCAAATTATCATAGAAGTATCAATGATTAATTAGACTTGGATCAATAATAAAATTGTCAATAATGTACTCTTTCATGAAACGATCTCATAGATGAGCCCCCTACCGAATTTATTAAATTTGGAAGACCATGAATTTTTTTTAAAATTGTCGACAAGGAGTTGCATCATTTTACAGGAAATATAGACAAAGTGTGTCAAATATATGATACATTGTTCCCAAAAATAATTGTTGACGTCAGATGCGAAGTGAACCTTTCCTCCGATAATGAGTGGGTTTAGCATATTCTTAAAAATTATTGTGAAGAAAAAGTAGTTAAAGATCACACCTCTATTGATTAGATCAACGAATAATTCTATATTGACTTCTAAAAAGGATTCTTTTGCACAATTCTATCTCTATTACACAAGTTCCTTCTAGAAAAATATGTTGGCCACATTGTAGATTAATGAGTGTAGTGCATGAATTAGTTCATATCATTTATAAAAAAGGAAAGACAAGTCGGAACAATTTCTAGAAGCCTGCTCTAGAAACACAAAGGAATAATGGCACCATTTTCTAAGAAAATAATCGTGTTAATGTCCTACTTCCTTGACTTGAGAGTATACAATAAATGTAGAATATCTTAAAAGAACACAATGCCAAAAACATCATTACAAATTGACATTCAATATTTAAAAGATTGAGAGGGACCAAAATTATAAGAGGAGAGGATATTTGTAGTGCAAGAATGTCATATCAGTTTATTCGAGCAAAAGACCTAGATTGATACTCACTAGTGCACGAGACTCCTCTAAGGATGTCAAAGAACACCCAAAGTCGAGAGGTATAGCATCGACAGAAAGGAGTGAAAGTCTCCAACATAGTTTGAGCCCAAGAAGGTAAGCTAATCATATGGAAGTTGACAACTATGGACCTATAATATGACAATATCTTGTATTGAATATAACAAGTCCTAGAATATGAGCATTTTTTAATCAATGTATGCATATTGAATTGAAACCCTCCTCGATCTGGTATAAAAATTATGAGCAAGGAAATCTAAGCAATCAACTTCTCATAGAAGTATCAATGATTAATTAGACTTGGATCAATAATAAAATTGTCAATAATGTACTCTTTCATATAAACGATCTCATAGATGAGCCCCCTACCAAATTTATTAACTTTGGAAGACCATGATTTTTTTTAAAATTGTCGACAAGGAGTTGCATCATTTTACAGGAAATGTAGACAAAGTGTGTCAAATATATGATACATTGTTCCCAAAAATAATTGTTGACATCAAATGCGAAGTGAACCTTTCCACATTCAGCCAATCCAAGGAAATGGGAGTTGACTTGAAGTCAAAAATACATTTTTTCTAGTTGAGTCAGTACTCTAAATGACATACGATTTTGTTGAAGGAGCCTGATCACCACCACCTATCAACCGAACTAAAGAAAATTTACCACCAGAACCTCCAAAGAAAAAAGTCAGTTGAGCCACATTCCCCCTCTACAAGGGAGATGTGGATTTGAAAATAAGTTAGTTTGTTTTTGGAAAGTTTTGGAATGCTAATGATATAACTAACAAAGATAAGAAAATGGTAAAATTAACAAGAGTTCTATGAAAAAGAGCACTTACATGGTTTATGAACTTCATGGAAAATTAGACTAAATCAAAAGCTAAAATATAGATTAACTTCCTCACATTATTCAAGGCCCAAGATTTTAAGCATATTGCAACGTAGTGACTAAATGAAAAAAAAAAAGAAAATCCAAGAGAAAAAGTATAAGAATGTGAAAAAATATTCAAGGATTTGTTAGTTCATATATCATACAGCATCGATGAAGCTATCCTTATCTAATGGTACATAGATAGAATTTAGCAAAGCATTCAACGACTATTATGTATCCATGAAATCAACTCATGTGAGGAAGCCTTAAGAAAGGAGAAACACATTGAAATGGATGATGACAGTCTATTGGCTTCCTCATCGAAAAGTAAAAGGTTAGAAGAAAATTTAGAGTAACTTCAACAAACTATAAAAAATATTTTAGTCCAATGAAATAAATTATGGTACATGAATTTTATTATTGAAGGCCATATGAAGGAAAATTATAAATTTGTCAATACCCTTGAATAGGACCTTCATCAGGTGTAACTAGACATATTTTTTGAAATTTGTCAAATGGCCAGGGTGTAATTAGACTTATTTTTTGAAATTTTTCAAATGGCAACTAGTCACACCACACAGGATTTTCCATACAATCTTGAAAATGAAAAACCAAAATGGTTTTCATATGCAAGGAAGAAACCAAATCTACACAAGTTTTGAAGGGAAAGATTACCAAGGGCTAGGGTTGAGAGCCCCACTAGAGCGGAATAAATAGACAACAAGGAGAACTCATACACTTAAGCCAAGCACTTGAATTCACAAAGGTAGGGATTAGAAATGTACCCAGATGTCCTACATTTGAAGTAGACCTCGTAGGGTCTAAACTCTTTGCTTCCTCCATGATGTGCAAACCTGTAAGTTAGTTACAAAGATAGGAGTTAATTACCGAAGTCAAATACAAGCATATATACATGATAAATCATCATAAGCATTACAAATTAACATTCATAGAATAACAATGCAATTTGGAAACAGGACATAAGTTTGTTTATTAACTAAAAGTAGCAAGTACAAGGAAGCTACAACTTGATCCAAGGCAAAGGTACTGACGAAACCTTCCTTCAGATCCATCCATCCTGAGCCATCGAATACTTCCTCCCCAATATATGCAAAAATATGCTAGATAAGGGTGTTACGCATCTTTGCAAGGAAACAAGGGTTTCCTAAATATTGGGAGTGCAAGAGGCATAAAAAAAGAACAAACCTGATCTAGGAAAATTTTGGCATAATGATGATATCCCTCATTAGGAATTTATACCACCTCAAACTAGTTAATTTGGTTATGCCATGGGCTCGTGTAGGTGGGATTTTGGTAAAACCTGTAAACCTCACCCGAAAATTAGATTTTTATTTATTTTTTCAAAATTTAAAAAGGTGTATTTAGATATTGGTTTTAGGATCCGCGTATGTATGCATTTTTAGAGTGGGTTGAATCATGTATGGATTTTTAAAAACACTTTTTTGAGACAAAATCATGTCTGCAAGGGGAAGGGAGCTTCCCAAGCCATATAAGAGCATCTGATCTACAGGATCGTTGAAAGATTCTATAACATATGCCCCCTAATATATGAGGTCAAAAGGGGGACTAATGGTTGAAATACATTAAGTATAAAAAGACGATTCATTTGAATAGCTCAAGAGGAGATCACCAGATTCTAGTGCATCAAATACCTATATAAGGAGTCGTAAAGAGAACTCATATTTGAGGAAGAAATACACATGCTTAGAGATAGTAAAGCATGTTCATTGATCAAGTATAAAATGGATTCATGATGTATACATAAGTGTGATAATAATCAAAAGAATACATAATGGAACATCAGATCGTAGCCATGAAAGAACACAATGGAGCTATGTCTGAATATAATATAGGAGGATATTTGTACAAAATATGTTGTATAACTGATCCCTAAAAAGGTACCAAGTAATGTAGATGGAGTAGTGGAACTGCATAAAAACCAGGTGCCAATATATAAGATGTTGTTGAAATATGTGCACTATATAAGTGTAGGTATCACTGGAAGAAAGTTGAAGAAATTGTCAAGTGATCTGAGATGTTGGTACAACCCAAGGTCTTCATCGATCATAGATGGTACATTTCTACACTATGGGAATAAATGATCTAAATTTGACCATTTGATTAACTGTTTGATTACCGGTCTGATGTATACCGTTAACGAAAGTGAGATAACTCAACAATAATGGGAATTAGTGTCAAGGTAAACTAGAATTTTCTAACAAGTGTGAATAAAGGAGTTGAAATCAAACACTTGAAAGAATCTATCAATTAGGATAAATTGATGTATTCTCACTATCGATAGAAAAGGAGTCTTCCACTGATGACTGCAAACCCTAAGGTATTAATAAAAGGACTCTATATCTTGCTCCTAGAGTAATGAGTTGGAGTTGATGGAAAAAAATCTACTAGAAGGAAGTCATTAAGGAATCCCACATCAACCAACATGATCATAACTTGCAAGCCAATAATTTGGAAGGAATCGTATGAATAAATATGAAGTAACCACCACCGGGTACAATTTTGGTGCGTACAAAATGTATCTAGTGCATGAAAGAAATCCTCTCAACTAACCACTAATCAAAGTTGACATAGAGGCGAGCAATCCGTCAATAGAGTCAAATGGAAACCAAGGTACTACAAGAATCCCAATGTGTGACAATGTAAGATGATGTCGAACACAAGGGAAACCACCCAGTCAAAGACCCATGGTGTTTATAAATGTTGGGTACAAGTTCACCTATCCATGATGTAAATAAGGCCATGGTGTGATCTAGGTCTACTCTCAGAGCAATTTGTCGGAGTTGATAAGAGCAGACCTTCTAGTAAGAATGAGGACCTTCTTTACCGACATGAGTAAATGACCAAGCAACTAATTTGATACTGAGAATAACTTGAAAGACCAAGTATGGCCAACAGAAATGAGTCAAGAGATACCGCAGAATGGCTGACACAAAGTTTAACTTCCCTTGAACAAAAGAATGACACTTTGTGACTTTTAAGGAAACATAAAATGAACTTTGTATAATTTTTTGATGTAGGAGGCATCAACAAACTCTCCATATGATTGGAAGAGTAACCAACCAGAGGAGTACTAACTCTAAGACAAGGTTTTGGGTTCCCTAAAGTCAAACTAGGTCCCAAATGGATTGAGGAAAGACTCATTTTTTAAAGTACTTTGTTCAAGGGTGACACAACTGACTATGCTACCAAAGTGATGAAATGAGCACTTCCCATTCCCTTCTTTTTTTTGGAATATTTTCAATTTTTTTTCTCTTTTCCATATTATAAAGCCTAAAAAGAATAAAATAATGTTTATAATATAGTGGAGGGAACAAGTTTCAAAGGAAAGAAAACTAGTTCCTAGGTTTGGAACATCCTTATGCTCAATGCAAGGTTACAGATGCAAGTCATCAGCACTCAGGAAATGTTCCCTCCAAGGTAAGGGTCAAATGAAGTCGACTTAAGGCCAAAAGGGTGCAAGTGGTCAACAATGCAATGTAGTAGTGCAAATCAACATATGGGAGCCTCTAGGGTATAAAGTGAGAATGAGAGGGAGGAAGAAAAATGAGGCTTCAATGCAAAGTCATGATGGGACTAAAGATGAATCTCAAGCCTATACGAGATTTGAAGCATGGGCAACATATTCTTGTGAGGTTCTAACTAGGAAGCCCATGTAAGGACGACTATAACACTGTGTTACAACTTAAAATTCGGTGAGTGAGAAAAGTTTAAAAGTCACAACACAATGGGGTCGACCCTGTGGCTAAGTATTATAGAATGAGGTCAAGATGCAATATGGAACAAAAAATCATCCTAATCTATATGCTAGTTAGAGAACGATACCTGCCATGATCGGTTAGTGAATCGTGGAATCATAACGACCAGAAAATATCACTAAGTGATCAAAAAGGTCTTCATTACCCTGAAAAGTTCTTCCAAACACTTAAAGATAGGTCAATAAGTTATAAAAACTCCAAACTATAGAAAATTGGTTTGAGATTTTGATATAAATAATAAAAACAAAGTCAAAACACACCATTTTCATTTACCCATCCAAGTCTGAGAAGTGGAAATTTTGGTCAAACTTTGGCAAGAGATTCCAAGGGATTTACCCAATGAAATTGAGAACTGCAAGTTCCAGGTAAGTCGTAAACCATGTTCTCTTTCACTTAATTTTATTTTGTAGTTAGATTAGATTAAAATGGCTTGTTGTTTTAATTTCATAATCCCTTCTACATATATGTGGGTTTCATTCTATTGGACCACATATATAAATCCCTATACACAAATTTACTAAAGGAAGGATGTGTATACACACAACTATCTAGAATAAAAATTGTGTGTGCACAAAGTAAAATTTTGGAAATAAAATTTTAATGATTGGATTCAACAAATTTTGTAGGATGGTGATCAAATGGCGTGAAATAGAGCATGATGAGATTGATAGCTTTGTTCTAAACTAACCAAGACACATTGTATTCTCTACAAGATTATGGATTTCTAAAGTTCTTCATGAGGCAAAATATGAGAGCTCAATCGAGATTGTTGAATATGTTGATCAACTATTGGAACCCAAAGTAGGGGAAATTCATTATTGATTCAATTCCTTTACAAATTGAGGTAGAATACATATATTTTATCACAATCCTTTTTGGAAGAGGTGAAGTAGCCAACTCAGGGCAAGCGAAGGCTTGAATTTGGATGAATATATTGTTTTTTATTGTACGCTAGGGACACAAAAGGTTGGGTAAAACATCTCAATCAAAAACATTAGTAGCCTCGCAAAAAATATGACCATTTTCACAATTTACAGGGTGTCGAGATAAACCTCGTTACATCAGGCTTCACAAACCATTATGTTTCTAGTAGTGGAATGCTTGAAACCTGTGGTATATGATTGGTGCATGGTGCTCTTGGGTAATATGAAGAGCCAACTCACATCAGGAAAGCAAGGTAAGACCAAAATTCTTGGTTATAGTACCCTGTTAGCGCTTGAAATTTCACCTCAGGCTGAGAAAGGCAAACTCCAAGGCAACATCAAACCACTTAGCCTCGTAGCTAGCCCTACAGGGCAGGAGAGGGCTCTCTCTAGTATATCTCGGCAAAGATCTTCAAAGGGCGGAGATAACCAATAAAGAACACTGATTTTAGGCTAGTAAACTGATAAAAGTTTTGATTTGAGATTTTTAGGATTTTGGTGGAAAATCGGGGAAAGGCAATTTTGGGTGCGGGGATTGGACACAATTTTCGCAGGGGGCTCTTTGGGGCAAGATAGGAGACTGTATTGATGCCTTTGAAAGAGTTGGATGGATGAGAATGACTGGTGATGAGCTAAGGAGAGCAAGAAATCACCTTGAATTCCCCTTAAACAGATGAAAACATTGATATTAAGCAAACTTAAAAGCAGAGCATGGCAATCATGAATTCTACTTTAACACTTCATTTGCCTAATTTGCAGAAGGAAAAGTAAGAAGATGATTCACATAACAAACTTACAAGTACAAAGAGAAACACACCATCAATACATGTAACCACAGGAATCCCAAAAAGGACTGCAAAACCCTGGTCTTTCTTCCTTTTTCAAAATTGCAGAGATACAATGAGTAATACAATAGAAGCTTTCTCCCTCAAGAGTCCAACCATGAAAATGACCAAGAAAGTACATAATATAGGAAATCTAACATCTTTCCTTGCCTCTAGGAGTCGAGCTCACTATCCTAGGAGTTGTTTCAACCAATTCCAAACTGAGCACTAGAATCTAGGCAGTCAAAACAACTTGCCTCTATAAGCTAGGAAACCAATTCATTCATTAAATTTTTGCCTATGTCATGAATGAATCTTCTAGAAGAGATAAATAAGTGTCAAAGTATCATAAAATTACATCATTTACATCAAGGAGGATCAAAACCCACTCCAGAAAGTCAAACCTAGTCAAAACTGCGTTTTGCTGAGCTGTAGGTGCATTTCTGTGAAAATAGCCTGATGCGTAGCGCCCTAAATCTCAACGCGTAGCACACCTTTGGGCCTACTTTTGAGGCACTTCCCTGAGTCAAAATGAGGCAAAAGTGGGCTTGTTGGAAAGGTATGGATGTCGACTTTCCAACCCAAGTGGAATTTCTGAATTTGGTGACCATTTTCCCCTCCAAAATTGCAATCTCCCAAGACTGCTTCGTGTGTGTCAAAAAAGTGGCAGAAAGTCATTTTTTGCATGTTTTTTGACCTTCTGGAGGCTCAAAACTTGGTGAAATTTCTTGGCAATTGCTGAGAAAATGTGTTTTTGCATGAAAAATCCAAAAATGCTGAGTTTTAATGAAAAGGAGTTGCCCATCTTCAGGGTAGCGCGCGGCGCGCTACGCATTGGGGAAGAAAACCTGTTTTTTGCCCAAGAAATATGACCAAAAATGCTCAATTTTTTTTTTGAAATTTGTGCAGAAGGTAAGTCATTTAGCACCATGCTCCTTCAAGGAAGCCTCAGCCTCTGGTGTTGACTCACGGTCATCACTTTGCTCATAGTCTGTTTCGGTTTCTGACATGGTTTCAAGAGCAAAATGGTTGAAATGTACTGTTGCTTCTGCACAAATGACCTGTTGTTTTGACTGTTTGAATGCTGCTCCAAGGGGACAAAAAACACAAGTGAGATGTTAGGGAGGGGGGATTTTGAGGGGATTTAGGGAAAATATATAAAAAAGGGAATTTAGGGAAGGAATTATGACACATACATCATCACATAATCATAATTTGTAGGGGTTTGATAGGAGGTAGGATTTAGGGAGATTTTATTGAATTTTAGGGATAGGGGTAGGGTTTTAGGGCTTTTGATATTTTTGTTAGGGAAATTGTGTGAAAGTGACAAGGGAAGTGATAATGGGAATGTGGGGAAATGAGGGAGTGAAAAAGATGACCTTGGGCAGCGAACTCAAAACCCTAGCTTCACTTGCAATTTGAAATTTTTAAACATAATATATATGAATTTCATGCTTCACACTTGATGGCATTTGACACATTTTCCATACTCATTTTTCTTTAGCAAGAAAAAAACATTGATGATTTGAGGCCTACCTGTAAAACTTAAGAGATTTGAGGTTGTTTTGAAGCTTGTTGGCAATTTGCTGTAGGTGAAACCCAACGCGTAGCGCGCGGGCCCTGACGCGTAGCGCGCGCCCAATGTGTAGCGTCTGACCAATTCTTCCACTGCAAAGTGTGCCCTGACGCGTAGCGCGCGGGCTCTGATGCGTAGCGCGCAGGCTCTGTTTCTCAATTCGCCCAGTTTCACACTAAATCGCCTTTCATACTTGCTCTTGGAGTCTTGGAGGCAAATGAATGAAAAAATGAAGAGAGAGGGGCTTTTATAAGCTTGATTTAAATTTATTTCCCCTCAAACTCACGTTATAATGTTTATAAAATGACACTTTTTAAAACTAATTGCTGCTGACTTGTGGTTTCCTTTTTGACATGAAATTGGTTGAAATGATGCTTTTTCTTGCAAATTTTTGCAGGGATAGCTTCTGAAGAGTCTTGGCAAAGGAGACCAAGGCTACATGCCAACTTCTGGAGAGTTTGAATTTTTTTTTTTTACACATTTTTACAAAAAATGAGAAAATGACCTTGCCTTCAAAAACAGGGTTTTTGAACTCAAGGTAAAAATTAGCTGTACAATATGAAATCATTTGAAGTGATGCTTTGCTGGACATCCCTCTGGCCTGCTGGGCATTTATTAACCTCAAAAGACATGACCTCAAAAGACAAAATTGGACTAAACCCTAGACCTAGGACCTTGATTTCAAGACAAGACCAATGACCCTGTAAGGAATTTATTGACTGAAACAAACTTGATCCAGCAATGCCAAGAGGGGAATAAATGATACAAGCCCCTCCATCAGGGTTATGGCATGCCGAATGGAATGCAATAAGATGACACTGATGAGACACCTACTTATGCAAATGCAAAGAGCTTTGATCGCTGATGGAGGGCTACTAGACCGACTCTAACATTGGCTCCAATGGGGATGGTAGCTCCTTGGAGGTGCCAAGAACCTTAGACCTCTGGGAGAGCATACCAGTGCCTTCGTCCATTGGGCTATGGAGTCCATTATTTCGGCAAACGACACAAGACTTTGACTCATTTATTGAATGAAAACTTGACTGAAAACTGACTGAAACTTAACTGAAACTTGACTCAAACCGACTCGATGGCAAACTGAAATAACTTGAAAAACTCACTCAACAGACCAAACACAAATGACTCATGACTGACTTAAAACAAGACTTTTCAAAGCTTATTGAAGGGCAGCAGTCCATCAAGATTTGAAATCATGATGACAACCACCTGTGTTTCTTACAAGACAATATACCATCAAACTATATCAAAATGCCAATGCAACCAATCAAGCAGATGCCTTCTTGATTGGTTCTCCTGATCAGATCTTCTGGTCAACAAGGAATACTGGTAACTGGGCATCCAAAAATCTAGTCGACCATATTCTCCTTCATCACTGAATACTGCAATAATCACCTTCACTGTTGACTGCAACAGGGCTGCCATTGGATCTTGAAAAACATGAAGTTTTGCCACTGCCACCTCCTGCTGAAAGAACAAGGTGTCTTTTGCTTCAAATTCTGATCTGCCTTCATCATGTGCTTCGGTAAAATTATGCTCATGGGCTTCAAAAAACTCTGAACAAATGGATGGGCAGATCTCTTCTTGGAAAAGCATTTCAGCACATGAAATATATGAAGAGGAATCTGAATGGAAATCCTGAATGTTTTGTTCTTCCGTGGTGTGAATGTGGTGTAGGCCATTTGTATATGATATGACAGTCGGATTATCATCTTTGTGAAGGAAAACATTATTTGTTTGCTGATCTACAAGACAGTCATCTTTTTCAACAGAGGAAGAAGTTTTCCCAACACTTTCCTGACTATGTGTGCACTGCAAATCTGTTGTAGCTTGGGCTGTAACAAGACCTTTCAAGAGCTGATCTATCTCCTCTTCAGACAAAGGAGACAATGCCTTTTGTTTTCTTCTGCTTAAACAGTAATTATCTTTATATGACAGGGCACTCAGACTATCATTTATTACTGAGTTATTGAAAGGAGATTCATCACTTACTTGCACAAAGATCTCACCTTGTTGTTCATGAACTGACTGGATTGCTTCTTCATGAAGGTTGTGTTCTAATGATGGACTAACAGTATGAATTACTGTGTCTTCTACATTCCAAATGATTTCAACAGAACCTGGAGTAGCTGACTGGACATTATCACAATCTACAATCAGCATTGGACTTACTTGCATGTTGCTGTCTTCTGTGGGCAGATCTGAAATGTCATTCTCCCTTTCATCATTTTCAGCCATATTATCTTCAACCTGCTGATCTTGATTCTGCTGCAAAATGTCCTGATCATCTTGATGGGAATTCTCTAAGTTTTCTTTATGCTGCTGAAATGGATTCTCATACAGAGCCTCCATGATCTCAACATCCATAAAATTATCATCTTCATAATATTTCTCAAGGCTTTCAATAAAAGTTGAAGCATGTTTGCAACAGTCATGAACTAAATTTAATGATGGATAAGATGCTTGATATCTTTCAATAAACAAGGCATGAAAATCCTTTAAACAGTAAATACAGGCCTGCGGTAAATTTTCATACCAGGATTGAGCTGCACCTTCCAGAGTGGCCAGGAATATCTTCATCAAGCAATCTTCAGGAAAATCCACCTTCAACTTGCGAATATGCATATGAAATCTAACTAGATGTAAAGCAGCATCCTTCTTACCATCATCTTTAAATGTAGGCAGATTCCTTGACTAATCTACCTTCGGAATTTTATTCGGAAAACCTAGAATGTGATCTCGGCTCAAGGGAGCATATCTTCTTGCAATCCGATCCATCTTGAAAAGCTCAAAGCTACTAGTCTTCCTGCAGTGAAGTCACCATGAAGCATTGATCTCTGGAGTTTTCAGTGAAGGAGTCGCCAGTGAATGGTTTCAGCCTGTGAAAACTCTCAACTAATCATCCAAAAGTTCAGAGTTTACAAATGAACTGGGGTAAAATGCAATCGAGGTGGCCGTATTCACAAGCTCATGGAGATTGACTGAAGCAGCGTTTATCTACTTCCGCTAATGCAAAGCAAAAGCGTTTCGAAGGCTACCTGGCATAACTTCAGGCTGCATCTAAGACTTATGAAACAAACACATCAATCAACAGACAAGTTTGTTCTCCCTAGTATGGTCGCCATTATGTTAGCGCTTGAAATTTCACCTCAGGCTGAGAAAGGCAAACTCCAAGGCAACATCAAACCACTTAGCCTCGTAGCTAGCCCTACGGGGCAGGAGAGGGCTCTCTCCGGTATATCTCGGCAAAGATCTTCAAAGGGCTAAGATAACCAATAAAGAACACTAATTTTAGGCTAGTAAACTGATAAAAGGTTTGATTTGAGATTTTTAGGATTTTGGTGGAAAATCGGGGAAAGGCAATTTTGGGTGCGGGGATTGGACACAGTTTTCGCAGGGGGCTCTTTGGGGCAAGATAGGAGACTGTATTGATGCCTTTGAAAGAGTTGGATGGATGAGAATGACTGGTGAGGAGCTAAGGAGAGCAAGCAATCACCTTGAATTCCCCTTAAACAGATGAAAACATTGATATTAAGCAAACTTAAAAGCAGAGCATGGCAATCATGAATTCTACTTTAACACTTCATTTGCCTAATTTGCAGAAGGAAAAGTAAGAAGATGATTCACATAAAAAACTTACAAGTACAAAGAGAAACACACCATCAATACATGTAACCACAAGAATCCCAAAAAGGATTGCAAAACCCTGGTCTTTCTTCCTTTGCCAAAATTGCAGAGATACAATGAGTAATACAATAGAAGCTTTCTCCCTCAAGAGTCCAACCATGAAAATGACCAAGAAAGTACATAATATAGGCAATATAACATCTTTCCTTGCCTCCAGGAGTCGAGCTCACTATCCTAGGAGTTGTTTCAACCAATTCCAAACTGAGCACTAGAATCTAGGTAGTCAAAACAACTTGCCTCTATAAGCTAGGAAACCAATTCATTCATTAAATTTTTGCCTATTTCATGAATGAATCTTCTAGAAGAGATAAATAAGTGTCAAAGTATCATAAAATTACATCATTTACATCAAGGAGGATCAAAACCCACTCCAAAAAGTCAAACCTAGTCAAAACTGCGTTTTGCTGAGCTGTAGGTGCATTTCTGTGAAAATAGCCTGATGCGTAGTGCCCTGAATCTCAACGCGTAGCGCGCCTTTGGGCCTGCTTTTGAGGCACTTCCCGGAGTCCAAATGAGGCAAAAGTGGGCTTGTTGGAAAGGTCTGGATGTCTACTTTCCAACCCAAGTGGAATTTCTGAATTGGGTGACCATTTGCCCCTCCAAAATTGCAATCTCCCAAGACTGCTTCCTGTGTGTCAAAAAAGTGGTAGAAAGTCATTTTTTGCATGTTTTTTGACCTTCTGGAGGCTCAAAACTTGGTGAAATTTCTTGGCAATTGCTGAGAAAATGTGTTTTTGCATGACAAATCCAAAAATGCTGAGTTTTCATGAAAAGGAGTTGCCCATCTTAAGGGTAGCGCGCGGCGCGCTACGCGTTGGGGAAGAAAACCTGTTTTTTGCCTAATAAATTCACAAATGACCAAAAATGCTCAATTTTTTTTTTGAAATTTGTGCAGAAGTTAAGTCATTTAGCACCATGCTCCTTCAAGGAAGCCTCAGCCTCTGGTGTTGACTCACGGTCATCACTTTGCTCATAGTCTGCTTCGGTTTTTGACATGGTTTCAAGAGCAAAATGGTTGAAATGTACTGCTGCTTCTGCACAAATGACCTGCTGTTTTGACTGTTTGAATGTTGCTCCAAGGGGACAAAAAACACAAGGGAGATGTTAGGGAGGGGGACTTTTGAGGGGATTTAGGGAAAATATATAAAAAAGGGAATTTAGGGAAGGAATTATGACACATACATCATCACATAATCATAATTTGTAGGGGTTTGATAGGAGGTAGGATTTAGGGAGATTTTATTGAATTTTAGGGATAGGGGTAGGGTTTTAGCGCTTTTGATATTTTTTTTAGGGAAATTGTGTGAAAGTGACAAGGGAAGTGATAATGGGAATGTGGGGAAATGAGGGAGTGAAAAAGATGACCTTGGGCAGCGAACTCAAAACCCTAGCTTCACTTGCAATTTGAAATTTTTAAGCATAATATATATGAATTTCATGCTTCACACTTGATGGAATTTGACACATTTTCCATGCTCATTTTTCTTTAGCAAGCAAAAAACATTGATGATTTGAGGCCTACCTGTAAAAATTAAGAGATTTGAGGTCGTTTTGAAGCTTGTTGGCAATTTGTTGTAGGTGAAACCCAACGCGTAGCGCGCGGGCCCTGACGCGTAGCGTGCGCCCAATGGGTAGCGCCTGACCAATTCTTCCACTGCAGAGTGTGCCCTGACGCGTAGCGCGCGCCCAACGCGTAGCGCGCGGGCTCTGATGCGTAGCACGCAGGCTCTGTTTCTCAATTCGCCCAGTTTCACACTAAATCGCCTTTCATACTTGCTCTTGGAGTCTTGGAGGCAAATGAATGACAAAATGAAGAGAGAGGGGCTTTTATAAGCTTGATTTAAATTTATTTCCCCTCAAACTCACGTTATAATGTTTATAAAATGACACTTTTTAAAACTAATTGCTGCTGACTTGTGGTTTCCTTTTTGACATGAAATTGGTTGAAATGATGCTTTTTCTTGCAAATTTGCTTCTGAAGAGTCTTGGCAAAGGAGACCAAGGCTGCATGCCAACTTCTGGAGAGTTTGATTTTTTTTTTTTTTACACATTTTTACAAAAAATGAGAAAATGACCTTGCCTTCAAAAACAGGGTTTTTGAACTCAAGGTAAAAATTAGCTGTACAATATGAAATCATTTGAAGTGATGCTTTGCTGGACATCCCTCTGGCCTGCTGGGCATTTATTGACCTCAATAGACATGACCTCAAAAGACAAAATTGGACTAAACCCTAGACCTAGGACCTTGATTTCAAGACAAGACCAATGACCCTGTAAGGAATTTATTGACTGAAACAAACTTGATCCAGCAATGCCAAGAGGGGAATAAATGATACAAGCCCCTCCATCAGGGTTATGGCATGCCTAATGGAATGCAATAAGATGACAGTGATGAGACACCTACTTATGCAAATGCAAAGAGCTTTGATCGTTGATGGAGGGCTACTAGACCGACTCTAACATACCCTACATTGCTCATTTTTCTTTGAGCAAATTTCAATGTTACGACCTTGAATAACACCCCCCGTCAGCAACCCAAGAGACCCTCATATGGATAGGTGGGAATATTTGATGAAGAAACTTGGAGGAGGTCAAGTCACATAGGCAACTTTTGATGACGAGTTATTTTGATGGTGGGAGGAACAAGTCATAGCTATAGAGGACTAACCCTATGTAGGTCTAGACATTAGGGGAGATCCAGAGCCAGCACTTCTTGAAGGAGTTGCATGGGGAAAGATTGGTAATGATTTGATTTTTTTTATTATATTTCAATTTTTTAGATTTTAAAAATGTTCTAAAGAAATTAAGTCTTTTTTCATGGAATAAAAATCCTAACAAGATTCAATTCTAATGATGCAAATGTTAGATTAGTGAGGCTTGAGGGTTTACCAAGGCACAAATGTCGAGGTAGATATGTGAAAGGAACAATAGAAGATTCCAAGAGGGTCCTTAGAGTTGTTCAAAGGAACTTAGAGGTGAGGTGACTAAGTCACCGAAGCGACTTAGAGGTGACTAAGGAAATTGTTCTACAATATATAGCTGAGCCACTCAACCTACATATGAAGCTAGTCATGTTGTGGAACAATATACAGATGGGTTCCAAAACCATATTCCTAGATGAATTCAAGGGCAATATGAGATACAATCCATACCTACTACAAAGATTGGAAGGCATAACAGAAGAGTATAAATCTTTGTACCAATACATTACAACAGAGCTTCATGTCACAGTCATTGAATTGTAATTTTCCCAAATGTGAACACATATGCTTTATTTTATTTTTATTTTGTGGACTTTAGCCACAATTTTGTAAAATGTAAATTTCGTAATTAAGAAAAAAGAAAATGTAAAAAACATGTGGAAACTAAAAGGCCACATGTGAAATGTGAAAAGTCACAAGGAAGTCCAAAGGACATATGGAAGCTCAAGAGTCACGAGGAAGCCCAAGAGTCACAAGGGAGGTGAAGAGTCACCTCATTTGTTATATATAGCACCTCATAGCTCAAAAGAAAGGACTTTTAGCCTTGGATTCACTTTCTAGCATAGGACAAAGAGATCATTTCTTGAGAAGCAAGTTGTAGCTTCACGCTCAACTATTGGAGCAAGTAAGATGGCACTGTAATTGTGTATTTTGGAATTCCATTTAATCATTTGAAGCTCATAGATTCAGACATCCTTTTCATGCATGTATCAGAAGCATTGTAATAATTTTGTTTTAATGGTTGTGGCATATGTTTGTGTCTACATGTATTAAGGAGAATGAACTACTTTATTCTCTTTAGTACATATCCTAATTGAAATTGCATATCCTATTTTCTTTTCGTGATCATAGTTATTCGAAAACTACTTTTCTATTGTATCAATTTTTCTTTATGTATGTGTGTCTGTATTAGATTAATGCTATCATTTTTCTTCTAAAGACTCACTTTATTTACTCTATTCATGGAAGTGCCTTATATTCATTATAATTGTATGTCTCATAAAGCTAACATTTCCTTCTTTCCTCAAAAGTAATATGAATTCTCTCTTATGTTGTTATTCCCTACCAAGGCATATATTTAAGTTCACCATAATGGTAGTCTGGCCTAATTCCCAAATGGGAATCCTACTCCAACAAACAATGCAGGGTCTAGTTGGGACCTTATATTAGGGAGATCCCCTCATGTTGGTGGATTTCCAGCACTGTACACAACTTCAAAATGCATTACGTTTCATACAAAACACTCGTTGGTTATTCGAAGGAGAAGCTCGGTTGTGGTGTATGAATCGGTATGGTCTCCTGGCTTAGACCCAAAGAAAGATTGATTACGTCCACACATAAGAGTAGCCAGAGAGATAAGAATTTATGTGCATAGGATAGAATTAGAAGCACTTTGAGAATGCAGGGAAATTTTATGTCAACACTGCATGCAACAGAGGTTCTGGAGGTTGTCGAGATAGGGATTGTCACGCTAACAAAGAAAAAAACATGGAAAATTTGACCAAAGACAATAAGCAGGAGAAGAATAATAATTGGAGAGAATAGCCTAGCAAACAAAGGTTTACAAATTCAAAATGGAGGATCTATGGGTGGGAGTCACTCTACCTATCTCCATGGAGGTGTAGAATGAAACAGCTAGGATTGACGGGACAGTATATAGCGAATGAGTAGAGGTTTGTTTCTTTGTGATGGGAAAAACTAAAGCTAGAAAAGGTCATAGATCTGAGACATCAAAATAATTACCAAGCGGTAGAAAAGTTACACTAACCTGCATCCAAACCTAGCTCTGACAAGCTCAGGATGGTTGAGGCATTTTTTAGCTAAACTAGCTCTGGTACCACTATTGAACACACACACAAATAATAGACATTTATATTTAAAAAGTTAATTATCATGAAACATGATTCTATCTATGACTACAACTATAACTCTAGCTAACTCTAGATCTAGGCTTCAACAACTAGCTCTGGTTCAGGCTATGGCTCAAGCTCACTTGATATAACTTCAAATCTAGTAGCTAACTATCAATTCCCCTTTTCCAAATACATGGTGAGAAGATGAAGATCTCTCCATTGCAAGACTTCTCAATACTCAACGTGGGTACATTTTCAATTGAAGCCAATATCATTCATTTGTTGAGCTTGTGTTTTTGGAAAGCAAAATTGGTGTTTTAATAGATTTATTGAACACTCTAATAGCCTCAATTGTTGACAATACAATCAAAATCAGCAAAGCCACTCTCATTGATATTCAAACCTGTTTACAAGATGCATAAGTGAAGATTGAGTTTTTTAATCTTGAATCTCAACTCTAACAAGATGAAATACAACAAAGGAATCAACATTTTGAATTAATGCATTTTTATAATAACTCCCTTTTTTAGTTTGATTTCGATTACCATCAACAACCAACACTTCCCAATCCCATCATTAAACCTTGGGAATAATTTATTAACAAAAAACACAAAACTAACTCAGATATGAAAAAGAAGTGTCCTTTCACATTCTAGACTACTCCAAATCTATCTAGTTTCAAAATGATGGGTTTCTCCGAGACAGTTCATCTTCACCTACTCCACAACCACTTTAAATTAACAAATGCCAACATTGTGATCGAGTTGGACACATGCCAATATCGGTCTTTCAATCTTCACCCTTTGTGAGCATTGCGAAAAATATAGTCGTAATCCAAACAGATGTTCTAGACACAAGATGATTGCAAGAGAAAAGATTCATCTAAGATAGATCACTTCATTGCAATGGTCTTCAAAAACTAAGAAGGTATATCAGTCATACCTCAGAGTTCATTCTCAATTATTGGCACGTCTTTCAATGGATATATATTCATCTTCTCACCTTGTATCTAATAGGATGGAATTGATAATTAGCTACTATATTCGAAGTTATATCAACCAAATCCCTATTTTCATTGTAAATCTATATCTATCTATCTATATATATATATATATATATATATATATATATATATATATATATTGAATCCAACATCCTTCATTTATTGAGCCTATATTGTTGAGAAAATCACCATAATTGGTGAGTTGTTAGAGTTTCTAAACACTCTAATAGCCTATATTATTGGCGATATATTCAAAATCAACAAAGCCACTCTCATTGATATTCAAACCCAATTACAAGATGCACAGGAGAAGATTGATTTTCTTAAGCTTGAATCTCAAATTCAACAAGATGAAATACAACAGAGGAATCAACATTCTGATCTGGTGTATGTTTAGAATAACTCCCTTTTTGAGTTAGAGGTTGATCCCCATAAACAACCAACGGTTAATCAAATAAGTGAGGCCACTCTAGGGCCATATTTAAATGAATATGAAGTTCAACACGCACTTCCCAACCCCATCATCAAACCTTGGGAATAAGTTATTAACAACAAGCATAGAATTGGTCTTGTATATGAAAAGGAAGTGTCCTTTCATATTCTTAACTACTCCAAACTAATCCAGTTTCAAAGTGTTGGGTTTCGCCAACAAAATTCATCTTTACCTTCTCCACAATCACTTTAAATTATCAAATGCCAACATTGTGATCGAGTTGGCTACATGAAATATCATTGTTTTTATCATCACCCTTGTGAGAATTGTGGTAATCATGGTCATCATTTAGACAAATTTTCTAGACACAAGATTCTTGCAAGCGCAAAGATTCACCTTGGATGGATCGATTATTGGGAATGGTCTTCAACAACCAAGAAGATACATCAGTCATACCACAGAGTTAATTATTGAGTATTGACATGTCTTATAGTGAATATATCTTTGTCTTTCTTTCCTTATATCTAATGCAGAGGGAAATTGATAGTCAACTACTATATTTGAAGTTATATGAAGCAAACTTGAGCCACAATCCAAACTAGAGCCAACTGCCAAAGCCTAGATCCAGAGTTAGAGCTATAGCGAAAGACAGATTCATGTTCCATGAGCATGATTTGGTTGGTGGTCAGCCTTAAACCACCACCTATAAAAGTCTTTGGATTCTATTACCCACTTCATCAGTTTTTGGTCATCTTTAAACCATCGTCAATGAGTATTTCCACTTCACAAAAGACTTAGCTTCTTGCTAAATTCAAAATTGTTCCAAAAACTACTTCGAGATAAGTTCCAAAGTTGGAGGTTAGCTTGATCCCACTATTGATAGAAGAATTCGACTTCTTCTACCTCATTTGGTTTGTGGTCTTCCTTAAGCCATCATTTCATAAAGCACATCCAACCATTGGTTGCCATGCACTCATGTATTTCAAATATTTTCTTAGACTTATATACACCCCTTTGGATTAAATGGGTTGGGGGTGATGTTGGAAATATAATCCTTCACTAGAGGCTTTTCACCTTCCATTCAATTGAACTAACCAAGCTTACATAACCTAAGAGGATTATGTTTCCAACAATGATCTCCAAGGCCTCACTCAAATGTCACTTTTAATAGTGATCTTCCCTTGCAAGGATTTTGGTGTCCACTAGGCATCCATGGTGCTTGGATTTTAAAATTTTCCTCATCAGCATGAATAAACTCACTCTTAAGGTATATCCCATACCCTTGAATCCTTACATGGAATGAATGCCCTATTCCCCAATATAATATTTTTTCATAAGCTTGCAACCTTGTAGATACCATGGTAATGACAATGGTCAATCGTGTTTTTAATGGACCTCCTAATAGTTACCCTCAACTTGAATGAGATTGTAATTTCCTTTCTCCTTAAAACCTTCACAATATCATCAGTGACCCCATATATGTAAGGAAAGTACACCTTCCTACTATTAAAGAGTTGATTGTTGTAAGAACAAAACCCTTTCCTTATTTTCTCAATTTCCTTCTTCATATCCTTATTCATATAACATATGCTCTAAATGACCTTAGTTAGGTGGCCTTTCTCTACTCAACATGCTCATTGTATAAAATTCTCATCACCCTCATAGCCAATGTTAAAAACCCAATATTTTGGAGAGAGTGGTGGTGTGGGTCAGCATGAAAGTAACTTTCAATGAGTTTTCTTCCTAAATACTTTATGTCCAAGAGTTATATCTTTATTCCTAATATTCATCACATCTAAAAAATGACACTTATATTTTCTTCTAACTCCGTGGTGAACTTAATGTCTTTAGAGAGACCATTAATGTGCTCAAAAAAACTATTCAACCCATCATTTCCATGGGGCCATTTTACATTTCTATCATCCACATATCTCTTCCATCTTGTTGGCTTTAGAATGTAAGAGTCAAAATATTTTTCTTTTCAAAATCCTACATGAAGAAATTAGCAACTATGGGAGAGAGAGAGAACCCCATTGCCACACCATTGATTTTCTCATAGAACTCACCTTAAAAACTAATAAAAATTGTCTTGAGAATTGAGATGATACTTCTACCAATTTTGATGTAGCTAAGCTTGTAACATAATTCATTACCTACGAAACCTCATTTAATGGGAAACAACAACAAAACTTATGAGAATGTCATCGTGTTCTACTTTCTCTTCTTTCATAATTTTCATAGAGTCACTGAAAATTTATATGAATGAACCTATACTTCATACTAAGGGGTATTAAAAAAAATCCACATATTTCACTAATTCATAGGTTGGGGATTTGACTATATTGACAATCGACCTAAGTGTACACTTTATGTATTTCACTCAAGGGCTCAACTAAGGCCAATTTCTAACAAATTGAATTCCCAGCCTATGAATTGATGAAGTATATGGAAAATATATTACATCCCTTAGTAGGAATACAATTTCATTCATAAAATATTCTAGTGATTTCATGAAACTCATCAAAAAAGAAAAGTAGAACTTAAGGATATGTTGATAAGCTTTGATGTCATTTCTATCTTTAAACAAATCTCATTAAATGAGGTTGTGGAGATAATTAATGATGTTATAGACTTGGAGATAGCAATATTGGTAAAGCATGCCTCCGTCCAAAATTATCTATTTTTCAAGGTGGTTTATATGAGAAAATGAATGGTTTAGTAATGGGGTCCCCTATCTCACCTATATCTACTAGCCTCTTCATGGAAGAATTCAAAAAAAAAAACTATTAACTATTATTCCCCAAATCCAACAAGATGGAATAAATATATGGATGATACCAATGTAAACTGACCTCATGGAAATAATGAGATGAACAAGTTTTTTGAGCACCTTAGCAGTATCTATCAAATTATTTAAATTCATCGTAGAGTTAGAAGAGAATAGGAGCGTTTCTTTCCTAGATGTGTCAATTATTGGGAAGTAGGATGTGACTCTTGGACGCAAAGTCTTTAAGAATAAAAATCATAATGAAAACTATCTTTAGACTAAATCACACCACCACCTTTCTCAAAATATTGGGGTTCTTAACACCCAAGCTAAAAAAGAAATTAGATTATTAGATTATGAGCATATTGAGTAGGAGAAAGACCACCTAACCAAGGTCTCTAGGAGCATAAGTCATAGAAATAAAGATATTAAAAAGGAAATTGAGAAAGTAGAAAGAGTGTCTCATTCTCACAACAATCAACTCTTCGATAATAAGAAACCATGCCTTCCTTACACCCATGTGGTCATTGATAAGATTGTGAAGCTCATAAGTAAGAATGAAATTTCAAGTTTATTCAAATCAATAGTAACAATTATACAAAATACGACATTCATAAAGCTACATGCTCATGATAACAATGTTATATTGAACAAATTGGGTGTTCATTTCATGTAGGGATTAAAGAACATGGGTAGACATTAAGATATGAAAATATTTTCACTTCAACATTGGTGGAACATTTTCTCAAATCCAAGCACCATGTGTACCTAGTGGACACAAAACTCCTTACAACTAAATATCACTATTGTAGATGATGTTTTAGAAGCTATATAATAATAAAGCACCCAAATAACTTAAATAGTGAAAGTGGCATTGAAATTAAAACAAATTGATTCCCCTTCATAAATCAAGGGAAATCTTAAGAGAATTAAGTATCACACTTTAAAAACTTTTCTAAATTATTAAATATAATAAAATAAAGAAAAAATATTAATATAGCATACATAAAGGAAATATAAATAAAATTATCATGGAAATATAATAAAACACAATTAAGAAAATAAATAAGATAATTTAATAAATTCTAATGAGTTGTTAAAATAACATATATAAAATTTAATAAAATTAAAAAAAAATGGGCTAAGTTATAAGAAATTGGTTTCAAAGGATATTATTAAGCATCTTCAAATTTAAATGTTGGTTCTTTATGCCTTAATATTGCTAATTTCATTTATTTTATGTTTCCACATTGATTAGATTCCTCTCTAAGTTGGAATATTTTTCTATATATATAATATATATATTTTAATTTTTTATATTTTTAACTTTTAATTTATTAATATATTAGAAAAGTAGTTAATATTTGTATTTAAAGGAAGTTAAAAATGGTAATATATTTTAGCATGTAGGTTTTTACAGTCATAATTGTGTTGATGTTGAGAGTTTTTTATAGAATACTGTGTAGTATCGTTGAGGTGTCTGGTATTTCGGATGAACACTTTATCCATCTTTAGGGACAAAAAGAAAATAAAGTTAATTTATTTCAAAGAGTTTCATGAGTGACACCATCAACATTTCCCTATAGTCTAAATCTTTCATAAGCTTTTCTAGTCTTGTTGTTGCTACAAAATCACTAGTATTGCAAGTATACTACCTATAAAAAATATTCAAAATACATAATGATTTACAACATATTATCAAATGTATGTTGTTGCATATTTATCTCTAGGTAAATGGAAGGGTGATATACTTCCAATGGTTTCATGGGTTGTTGTCCTACGTCCTCTTTTTATTTTCCTCCAAATGTCATTAAGTATGCTAAGACATGAACTCGGAAAGCAATTTCTTGCTCATTTGTTGAATGGAACAACTTAACCTATAATTGTGAGATATGAAATTAAGGGATAATGAAAGAATGTGTGACCCCATATTTTTTCAAAATTCCTTGAGGCATACCAAAGGCTTCAATCATAAATCATCCACCTTTCCATCATGCTCTCTTAGGCCATGATTATGGCTAACTTTTGAATGAACTTTGTCATTATGAAAAATATCAAAGATAATTGGAAGCCTTTTAGAAGATCCTAATGTGTTAAGGATTTTATGACTATCTGTTGAAGCTTCAGAATTCTATTACTCCAACATGGGGGATAACCACCTGGTCCAGACCTTAAAGACAACTCCTTTTCCATTTGAAGTGGTGGCTATGATTGGGGATGATGGGACTAGTTTCCCAGAGTGGGTTTGAAAATGAGAGTGGGTGGTTTTCAAGCGATTGTAAAAAGAATAATGATAACTAAATGACCTATTCTAGCATGCAAATCTCTAGCTAACTTAGTCTACTATAAACCTGGGTATTCTGTGCGATCTAAAAAGATATATGTTTGACATGTCATAATAAAGATCATTCACGTATTAAACAAAGATGATAACATGTAAAGGTAATTTCTTTGACTAAATAGTTAGTCAAAGAAATGTATAAATTATATCGCATATAAAAATGATCATATATGAAAATAAACACTTTCAGCTAGGCATCATACAATAGTGCAATTAACACATAACAGAAAGAACATATTCCATATATAATTCATGAAAACGAAATTTTATCACTAATTAAACAAAACAGAAATGATCATACAAGATAAAAGTAACATATGTGTGAGGTTCTGCTCATTTGACTAATCACATAGATCAACTCCTTTCTTCAAATCAAATTATTCTCCAAGCATATAGTAGTGCATCAACAAAGGAAAGTAGTTTGATAATCAAAACTAATGACCGTGTTCCATAATTTCATCAAGGCATTCGCAAACTTACAGAAGTGCATTCTTTGCAAATGTTTTTTATAAAATTCTGGACCCCTCTCTAAATGCATGAGGGGTTTAAATATTAAACTATAGGTCCTAAAATAGATTATTACAAAAATAGATGAGGAGGTTTAAATGACCTTCCTCAGATTATGTGAATAAAACTAAGTGACTAACTCCTTTGCATTCGATCTTTGAGATCGCAGATATCTGTCATTGGCTTGAGTTGCGTCATTGGTCAATTGCATATTTCAATTGTCCAACAAATATAGCGTCTGTCAGTGTTGGCACCATTTTTTGTGTGGAGGTAGTTAAGCATCACAAGGTCATCCACTGGCTATATGGTTTGACTAAGAATTGCCAGTATGCTTCCCAGTTTAGCTTGCTCATTTGTCTGATCACCTCCTCCTTTTCCTTTGTCACCTGTCTCCATTATTGCTCTAATTGTTTGGAATTTGGAAGAAATCCTGGTATAGATTCTGCAACCAGGTTGGCGCCATGTAGATTTTCGTTGATGGCTTCAATGAGGTTGTTTGTTTTTGCTGCTGCAACCATTGTTTCCCTTTCTTCTCGCTTGAACCGAAAATGTCAATCTGTGAATAAGATGTCTTTATGCATGTTATCGCTCCTTCGGATCTCCAAGGCTGAGGAACAGTCCAGCTGAGGTAACCACAGACCAATATTTTGACTTGGTAGCTAGCCCTACCAAGCCGGACAGGGCTCTCTCCAAAGGATCACAACCAAGAGGGCTAGATGGATTAGGCTTTTTTGGTAGATATAGTATCTCAGGATTTGTTTGATTTGATTTGATTGGGGTAGTCACTGGATGAGTGGATTAGGTCAGAGAGTGAACTAGGTCTGGGCAAAAGAGAGTCAGAATTGTAGACATCTGGTGGGGCAAGGTACGAAAGTTAATTTAACACTTTTTAGTATAGTGATGAAATTGTTTAGACTAGTGAGGTGCTAAAAAGAGCATGAGGATCATGAATTCTTTTTAAACTGAAGAAATGAAACAATCTATGATGGTTTTCCCAAAACAGAGCATACAAGATGAATTTTGCTTATCACACCTTGAAAATCAAACATATTTAGAGTGAAACAAATCATGAAGGGTACAAAACATTCATAAATATGTGAATAAAGAAGAAAAAATATCAAAATACCATGCCACAGGAATCCCACAAAAATAGTTGCAACTCATCCAATATATTCCATGCCAAAGTCTGAAACACTAATACAATATCCAATGGAGTCCAGCGTGTAGAATGACTGAGAAATTACATAATATACACCTCAAACCAACTCATCCTAGCCTCAGGGGTCGAATCCATGAGAGGAGGATCAGTTGCAACAAAAATTGAACTGATAGCTAGAGTGTAGGGTGGTCAAAGTGACTCATCCCTAACTTAAGAAAACTGATTCATTACAAGTCATAGAGGCCATTTACCTAATGTATTTACCCTAGGTAATAGTAAAAACAAAATAATTACATCATCCTTATCAATTACATCAGTAAAACACCAATTTTCATTAGGAAAAAATCAAATTGGAGAGAAACAGTGAAAATTTGGTTGACTGTCAAATGTGCAGCGCCAGTGCAAAATCGCGCAGTGCCATCATCAAGATGACTTTTACCTGCCTTATTGATGTCAAAATCTAGTGCAGGATAGCTCATTTGAAATTTTATCCTGTCTAGTTTCAAAAACTACCCTTGGTTTTCAAAATGGGCTTGATTTTCTCCTCCAAAATACCTTTCTCCCAAGACTACTCAAACGCGCAGCGCTTGGTCCAAAAAAGAGGTAGAAACATGATTTTTAGGTGGTTTTTTACCTTTTTCACCAACTAGTTTTTCTTTCTAGGGTTGAAAACATAGTTTTCCTGGATGTCTTCGTCCTTCTGAATCCAATGGTGGTGGTCATTCCTCAAAAAAGTGCCTCCAAAAAGTGCGCAGTGCCTAAACCATTGCGCGTTTGACCAAACTGCTGATATAAAATTTGCCTTAAAAAGATAGGAGAAGCAAGATGACAAAAAAATTGAGCCAAGGGTCTTCAAAATTGTTTAAGAAGCTGATGTCTAAGGTGGCTAGGCATGGAGTGAAGCCTCTGCAAGTATATCAAGCTTCTTCTTCTCCTCATGGTGAGTTAGGGCTTCAATTTTTTCCCTAGCAGCTTTGAGCTTTGCCCTTGCTATTTGGTTTCTTAGGCAATAATATTTTGACATCCTTCTTTGAAGGCCAGTGTCTCTTTTTTCCTTGTCTAAGAGGCTTTCAAGATGGGTTTTCACCCTCTCAAGGCAATTCTCCCGGTTCTCATTTACCATTTTGGCAAATTGCTCATTTAGGGTGAGCTCATTAGATAGCTCAACCTCCTTTTGTTTTTCTAGCTCCAAAGCTCTCTTTAGGCCTCTAGTCCTTGGCCTTTTTCTTGGCACCTGTTCCTCCAACTAATCATTGTATTCTCCATATGCTTCATCAAGTAAGGCTTTAGCCTTTTCAACCTCCCTCTTTGCCTTGATGACCTGGATTTCCATGAGCTCATGTTTGGTCTCTAACTGCTTTTTTTCTTGCTCATAGTATGTGATGATATATTTTTCCCTCTATAAATTGACCTCGAGTTCCCCTATGAGTGATTCTTTCTCTTTGAGAGCAATGGTTGTGGTCTCTCTGTCATCATTTTCACTTAGGTCAACTAATTGAAAATATTGCCCTGTCTCATGGAGGTCCTCCTCCTGCTGCTGGATCTCTACCTCTGTCACTTTTTCCTTACCCTTCTATACCTGCTTTCTTGATGATGAAGGCAAGGCCCCTCCCACAATCTATGGGGCAAACACTTGCCTATGTCCTCTCTGATAGGTATGTGCCAAAGTACCCAAACGAGCCCCTTTAGGCTCGCTGATCTCACCATGTTCCATGTGCTCTTGCTCTCTGCCTTCATCTCTGCTAGGTGACTGAATAGGCTCATGAAATGGTGATGATGGAGGTGATGGTGTGGCTGACTCATCAGATGAGGATGAATGATGTATGGGCTGAGATGGAGGAATGGAGGTGGATGGATGAGATGATGAAGGGATGCTTTGAATATTTTTAGTAGATGCATGAGTGAATATGGGATTAGATATGAAGGTACTCCATGAAATATTGAGTTCCTTGAGATGGTAAAGGACTATGATCTTAATGAGGGAATGATGAAATAGGCTCTTCATTTGATCTTTGTACTCCCTCTTTTGGGCAATGCAGGTCATCTTCTCAACACTCCGGAAAAGATGGTAGGGTATATTGAGCATTTTTACCCTTGTGAAATGCATTAAGAGCCGGATATGATAAGAATAGACCCTAGAGAATCTACCTTCACATCAAAAAATATTTCATTATAATCTTCATCATTGGGGAATATCTTTCAAGGAGGTGTGGAAAAGGAAAATATCCCCTTCTTTCATTTCTATACCTTGGATACATGTAAGGCTCATAATAATGCCTCTCCAAATCACCTTGTTTAAACCATTTTTCCCCAACATTTGGAATCCCAGTGGCAACTGATATGATGGCAGTAGACAAAGTGAAATTTATACCTGCTAGATTGACCTAGTTGTCTTGGAGTTTAGAAATGAAGAGCCTAGTCAACTCAGGATGATGTTGGACTACCTGCACTTGTTCACAGAAATCATAATAGCCTAGCCATTTGAAGGATGTCACAGTCATAGGGGCTGGTAAGAGTTCCCTGAGATCTGTGGGCTCAAACCTCTGTATCTGGCCTCCTTTGTGTGGCCTCCTCTATTCCCTGTCTTCTTCTCTATATGTTTTCTCTTCCTCACTATGTGGTATGTATTCCTCCTCTGCCATGTTGTTTTAGTATCAAACCTTAGGGAGGTGTAAGGTAGGGGGAATGTAGTTTTTTATGGAATAGTAAGTGGGGAAGGGTAAATATGAAGATGATGGGTGAAGGGACATGTGCATTGGAGAGGGGTATAGGGTAGTAGTATGATAGTTTGGGGATGGGGAAATTTGTTTGCAATATGGGGGTTTGGGATCCTAGGTAGTGCTGTATCACCTAGGACTTAGGGTTTTGGGAAAAAGGGTTAGAAGGTATCTAGGATATAAAGATTTAAGGAAACGGAAGGAGGGTGGAGGGAAGTGTGCAAAAGGGAATGAGAGTGGAAGTTAGTTTTTGGGGGAAACCTAGGGTTTAGATGTAACAATTAAACCAAATGTTAAATAAACCTTTTAAACACTTAGGAATTGACTTGAGGAGGAGGAAAAGGATATCCCTTAGCTGCTACTTACTTGATTTGAGGTTGAAAGTGCTTTGGAGGAGCTGAAGAGGTGACTAGAGCATTTCTGGACAAACGTGCAACGCCAATACAGAGTGTGCATCGTGTCAGCCAAACTCGCAGTGCCTTAAGGGAACGAGTAGTGCCTTAAGGAAATGTGCAGCGCTAGGTAAACGTGCAGCACCAGGTAAACATGCAGCGCCAGAAGGAAATGTGCAGCGCCTGCCCTATTTCTGTTGAATTCACCCAAAACTATGAAAAATCTCTCTTGGGGTTTGCTCAATGAGTGCTAGGAGGAAAATGGAGGTGATTTTGAAGGCAAGAAGTCCTTTATAGCTGAGTGAGTTTGATTTTTTCCTTTTCAAACCCACTTTCTAATGTTTCATTTGACCCCTTTTTGACCTCTTTGCTAATTTTCTTTCTAACTTTTTCTTTGCAGGTGGATGATACTGAAGCTTTGGCAATCTTCACTTTTGACAATTGTTTGGATGATATTGGCAATGGAGTTTGATTAAACAGCTAAGAATAGTGACTTATTACATATGGTAAACATAAAATTACATAAATAAATAAAAATTATTACATCTCTCTTTTTGAAATAAAAATTACAAACTAGAACGAATTTCTTGCTTAAAATCCAAATTGGAATTTTAGAAACCATGTACATGCTTGTAAACCCTTATCTAACTGAAAAAAGGGATTTTAATTGCTTCTCTTTCATACTTTGTTGGCCTTATACAGTGAAATGGTGTTTTATTGGACCTTGGAAAATCAAACCTAGAGACCTAATGGGACCTTGAATGACTGGACTTCAAGTGGAATTGACTGACACAAAACATGATGAAATGAGCTTTTATAGTAAATGTATGCTCAGCAATACACATGAAGGTGGGCCAGCAAATAATTATTTTTGAGGGGGATGGGATTTAAACTTGGGCTACCATTAGTGAGTAAATTTTTACATAATGACCTAGGTGGAATGATAAAAATTTCAACATGGGACACTAATATGATATAAAAGAGGAATTTTGATCACTGATGGCAGTGTGCAAATACTGACTCTAACATCAGCCTTGTTTGGGGATGACAGCTCCTTAAAGGTGCCAAGAACATCGTAGACCAAGTGCCTAACCATATGGGCTAATACGGTCAAAAACTCAAACTGAAATGCATGAGTAAATGCTGAAATTTCATATAACTCAAACTGACTCAAAACTGACTTGAAACTAACTTACATGACTAAGGACTGAATACTAAAAATGGCAGAAAATTAGTGAATCTCCATGGCCTTCACTTCGAGCTTTGAACTCCAATGATCTTTTCTTCACACTTGCAGAAAATTTAAAATGTATGTACAATGAAACCAAGACAACTCAGAAAAGATAATGTTTCAGGAGCCTACCATTGACTGGTCCTCCTAAACATGGTTCTCCATTCATCTCATCCAACAAGAAAGAATTTTGTCCTCGGAAAGCTGAAATCTGATAAGGGCCTTTCCATAGGTTTTCAAATTTACCATGCTTACCCTTGTCTTCATTTCTGGCATCCCAATGAAGAACCACATCTCCAATTTTGAAATCATCTTCCTTTGTTTTCCGGTCATAGATCCTCTTTATCCTCTCATGAAGCTTGGAGGTGTTCTGAAACACCTCATCCCGTGTCTTCTCTAAGTGAACCATTTGATTTATCTCGCACTGAATATCATTCTCTTCACTTCCCACTTCTTGTAACAATTTCATGACTGGGACTGCTAATGATGAAGGAAAAACAGTATCTACTCCATACACAATCTGAAAAGGAGAAAGCCAAAGAGATTTCTTACTACTCACCCGATATGCCCACAATGCATTGATCAGCTTTTTGTGCCAATTCTTTTTGTTGGCCTCCAACATTTTCTTGATGATATTGATTAAGGATTTATTGGAGGACTCCACAAGACCATTTCCTTGCGAATAGTATGTTGTATAATGCCCCAAATTTATGTTGTATTTGTCACAAAACTCAGTCATCTTTTTGGACTTGAATGTTGCCGCGCTCTCTGTGATAATCTTATTAGGACAACCAAAATGGGACAAAATATTAGTTTCTAAAAACTGAATGATAACTAAATTTGTTGCTTGTCTGGTTGGGATCGCTTTGATCCACTTAGTAAAGTAGTCTGTAGCTATCAATATCCACTTGTGTTGTGTGGATGATGATGGATTGGTCTCGCCTATGAAATCTAGGCCCCAATGCTGAAAAGGTGCATTAACTGATATTGGCTATAGAGGTAAAGGAAGAAGCTTTCTTTTACCTTGGAAAACTTGACATTCATGGTAACTCATCACTGCCTTGTACATATCTGCAAAAAGTGTAGGCCAATAGTAACCCACTCTCAGTGCTTTGTTGGCTGTCATCTTCCAATACAAATTCCCCCCACAATCTCCCTTGTGGAAGTCATTTATTACTTGTTTGGACTCATCTTCGGTCAAACAGTTCAGCAACACACCGCGGGGATCTTTTCAATAAAGTACATTGTCCATGATACAATATTTGGAAGCCTTCAACTTCAATGACCTACTCTTAGCCTTAGACCTGCTTGGAGGGGGATTTAGATGCTGAAGTACATAAATAATATCAGAATATAGTGGAGATGATACAAATATTTCAGATACTTGAATGAGATCCACTTCTTCTTGATTGTCAGATAATGCTGCCACAAGGTTGATGTCTAGAGCATGAAGGTTTGACTCGGCCATGAGTTTGGCTAAGCCTTGACCCTTGATCAACTTTGTAGGCTTGATCTCAAGATCATATTCTAATAATGTTGCTATCCATCTACCTCTTCTACCTTCTAGGTCATTCTGCACAAGGACTTCTTTTACCGCTGCATTAGGCACATAAGCAAGAGTATGCAAATGTAAAATGTAAACTCTGAAATCTTTGATCACCTTTACCAAATCTAAGGCCTGTTTCTTAATGATGTTGTACTTAAGGGCTACATCCCTAATGGTGCGACTGAAAAATTCTATTGGCAACTCGGTTGTATCCATTTTTTGCATTAGTACTGCTGCCATGGTATGCTCAGAAGAAAATGAAAATATAATAAAATCATCGATGTAATGAGGACTAATCAAAACAGGAGAAGTGGTTAAGGCAAGCTTCACCGCTTGAAAGGATTTGCGAGCTTCTTCAGACCATTTCACCTCATTATCCTTTTTCAACATATTGGTCATTTCTCTAAGATGTTCAGCCAAATTGGGAATAAATCTGCATAAGAAATTCATCTTACCATTGAATGCTTGGATTTCCTTCTTGCTACGAGGGAAATCAATTTTTTGAATGGCTTCTACTCGTGAAGGATCAACCCGGATGTCGTCTTTCGAAATGATGTGGCCAAGAAGTTTGCCTTCCTCCATAGAAAACAAACTTTTCTTTGGATTGAGAGAGATCCTGAACTTTCTACACTTTTGAAAAATGACCCTTAAATGATGCAAATGTTCGTCATCTGAATGTGAAAATACAGTTACATCATCTAAGTATACAACCAAGAAAACATCTTTTTCATCTGAAAAGGCTATGTCCATGGCATGCTGAAAAGTGGCCCCTGCATTTTTGAGACCAAATGGCATCTTTTCATATTTGAATGTGCCCCAAGGTGTGGTGAATGTTGTCTTGTCCTGATCATCTTCATGCACTAAAACTTGATTGTAACCTGAGTAGCCATCCAAAAGTGACAGTCGGGAAGCGCCCACAACTCTCTGAAGGATATGGTCCATTTTGGGAAGCGGATAATTATCTTTTAGAGATACTTTGTTCAAGTTTCTAAAGTCTACACAAAGCCTAATCTCCCCGACCTTCTTTCTCGTCAGGACTAGATTCGATATCCAATCAAAAAAGCTAATAGGAACAATGATCCCTGCTTTTTAAAGTCTATTAACTTCTTTCTCTATGGATGGCAACAATATTGGATTGATCCTTCTTAGCTTTTGTCTGAAGGGCTTTTGATCGGGCTTGATTGGGATGGTATGCTGAATTATTTTCTTGTCATACTCCTTTAAATCTGCATAATCCCAAGCGAAAACATCAGAAAATTCAGACAATAGATGAATGTATTTCTCTTTTACCTCGGGAGATAATGTTTTGGACAGCTTGATCATTTTTGGTTTGTCTGTTGTTCCGATGTCCACGTCTTCGACAACTTTCTCAGTAGGTACCAATGTAGGCTTCCTTGCTACATCATCTTGATCAAACAAGTCTTCCAAAGGTACAAGACCTTTCGAAATATTGTTATCTTTCAGTTGTAGTATATCAACTTGAGCTGCCTCGATGACTTGATCATCTTCATCATAACTTCATCCATATAACAATTTTAAAACTCTCCTTCACTCTGAAGAAAGTTATTCACCATTTTGTCATCCCAGAATACTTGCCAATATCACAAGTTATCGGGAACAGACGGCCGATGCTTCACATGAATCTCGAATTTTTTGTTAGAAAAAATGAGAATTTTAAAATTACTTGCAGCTGTATCTAATGAATCAGCCATAATATTCTGAGTCCTTGGTACAACCGAAAGTGTATACTCAGGAAACATCCTAAGAATATCTAAAATTGCATTTCTATATTGTTTCATTCGTGGATGGTGAGATTGATATTCACCTTTAACTTGCTTGATTACAAGTTCTGAGTCACCATACACCGAAATTATTCATGCACCTAATCTCTTCAAGATCTTTAAACCTGTGATCAGCGCTTCGTACTCCGCCTCATTGTTAGTGCAATCAAAAGCTAACTTGTATGATCATAATCTAACATGCTGAGGGAGCTCACCTTGCTAATGATGTGGACTTCGAATCCAAATCCCAATACCTACTCCGTCTTTCCCAAGAGCACCATCAAAGTCCATGGTCCAAAGGCCATGTTCCTCTTCCAAGAGTTGTTCATCTTTTTTCTATTTTGGGTCAATTTTCTGAACTTTCTTTCACACTGTTCTGAAGGCTCCATTACCTTCTCTAATGGATGCTCTGAACCTTTTTCTGCCTTGTCTAATGGATGTGTGGATGAAATTGGTAGCTCCTCTTTTTCCTAATCTGAAAATGTCTTTATATAATTGAAAATCTAGGGTACATCTTTAATTTCCATAAGCTGACTATCTAAATCGTTCAGTCCATTATCATTATATAAAATAAATGACTCTAAGTCTATATGTACAACATTTATAGGATGATTATTTGGCTTCTCCTTGCTAGTTATCATGAACTTCATTTTGGTTTGTCGGTACAACTTTCTCAATTGCCCGAAAACCTGGATGGTAGCATAGGAGAAGTCTAACTGCAATGTGCCTCTTAGTTTTTCTCCCCAGGAACTCGACAATAACATGCCAAACCGTGGTGGTATATCAGCTACCACCACATCCATTAAAACATTCTTTGCAAGGATTTTACCGAGGGATACTACTAAATCCTTTATTAGACCAAGACAAAAAACTTTACCAGAATCAAAAGAATACAAGTCATGGTACTCACGAGTTATATCTAGACCCAACCTTTCGATGATGGATTTTGGCATTAAATTATGAGAGGCTCCGGAGTCAAGCATGGAGTTGTGAAGAATGAATTGGTGGATTCTTAAACTAAGATAAAATGGAGGAACATCACTATCTCCTGACTGGCCATCTATGGATGGACCAAAAATCAATTCAGGCTAGTCATCTTCAATATTAACCATGTCAGACATAGGATCAACTTTGAGAATTTTAACTATATCAGACTTGCAATGGCTATTTTTGACTAGTTCAGTAAGAGGGATTGATACTTTTAACTTTGAAATTTCAGTTTCTAGATTGAAAGATTTAGATTTATCTACCTCTCTTTGGACATTGTCTCTCTTCTCGGGCAGATCTCTTGGTATCTGATCCTTCTTTTAACTGTCATGATCCTTGCTTGGACTGCTTGTAGAGGGTTGTTTTTCTCTTCTTTAATCGGCTGCTGCCAGCTCTTTACCTTTTCTTTGACTACCTTGAGGATTTGATTTATGTTGGGTGTCTTTCTGCTGTGATGTCCTTTTTTGAATAGGAGTGATTGGGGCATCTCTATTCCTCAAAGAATATTGCCTCTGTTGAGAACTGAGTGCATTCAAATATCCTCTTTGATAATCATTGATTTGGGTCTCCAATGCATTGTCACTTGCCAGTATGTAGTCCTCATCTTTAGGATCCTCCACCTTCTTGACATACTTCTCATTTTTAGTCAAGAAAATGGGATGGTAATCTTCCCTAAAGAAGTGATTTTCCTCAACAATCGGGTCTGTTTCATCATCAAATTCTCCTTGAGAATAATTTTTCTGCAAGGGTGTCCGAATTGGTTGCTGAGATGTCAATGCTTCAGAAGCTTTCTTCTCTCTTTGTTTTATCCTATACTGAGGTTGCTGCTGATTTCTGAAGTTAGGATTTCTAATTTGGGGCTCCTGAGGCCTATCCGAATTTATCATCCATTCGGTCATTCTCTCCATGGTTTTGATCAGTGCATTTAGCTTAAGATTGGTAGAAGAAGAAGGTTCTTCTTTGATGGTTACTCTCTTTTCCAGTTTCTCATGTTTCAATTGAGACTTTTAAATCATCAAGTTTGCTTCCACACTTACCGCATTGTTCTACATGTCTTCCAGAGTTATGGGATCTCTTTCCCTCAACTGATAAGCCATCTTTGGATCAAAAGCATCAGGGTAATGCTGAAGTGCCAAAACAGGTGGAGGTTTCATGTTATCCGGAATGGAATTATAGATATGATTGAACATTATAGTGAATTCCTGAATCGTCTCTTTAGGGTTCCTTTTCAATGTGTTGTATTCCACCAAGATCTGCAATGGATTCTTCTTTTCCCACCACCTAGCTAAGAACAACTTGTTTAACCTCTGAGTATTATCAATGGAGCGAGTTGCCAAACTCCGAAACCATTTTTTGACATCTCCAGAAAAACTTTGAGCAATTAGTCTCATTTTAGCATCATCTTCATCGACTTCCTCTAAAGCAATGAAATCAACCATCTTATCAATATGTTGTTGCACTGTTACTCCTGGGCTGCCATCAAAAAGAGGAAGTCTCTGGCCATAGGTCTCAGGTAAAGCTGCCAACTGACCAGGTAACACTAAGGGTGAAAACCTCGCCATAACTCCTGGAGAATGGTGAATGGGAACTGCAATGGGTTGTTTTGATTGAGATGAATATAAAGGCAGCAATGTGGATGTTTTCGGAGGTGTAGTAGAGGGTATGGCAGAAGATAAGATTTCAATTTGATACTGAATATAGGCCTGTTCAGCAGTGATTTGTAATTGATCAGCTAGGCTTTGAAGTTTCTCAAAATTAGACCAAACCTCGTGCTCAAGTTTTGAAGACTGAGAAGCAGCAGAAGGTTGGTTAAACAAAGACTTTGAGGCAGGAAGGTATGAGTCAAACTTTATGGGATCAAAAACTTCTTTGGTAACACAAGACTCAGATTTTGAATGGAATAGGGATAGCTCAAATTTAATGTCGAAAGGTATATCCTCAATACTATGTATTTGATCTGGTAAGGAAGTGGTCCTTTCCAATTTTGTGGTTTCAGTCTCGGGGAAAGGGACTTTAGGCTTTCTTAACAATCTTTCAGGATTATCAACCAGAGAAGGAGGATTTGGGTCAAGGTTTGACCTGGTATCTTTTCGGAGCCAGAATCTTAACAGGGTCACAAACTATATGAGGTAAAAGACCCAAGACTTTCAGTTGAACAGAGATATTTTCAAAGGAAAGTCTTCAATAGAGAAATCTAAAATTGGTAATGATAGAGAGCTTACCAATGGAATGAAGTCTGATCGAACTTGTGATTTGTATCCTTCTTCTCTTTCTTAACAAGCTCTGATTGTCTTCAACTGAATCAACTGGATCAGGATGCAGAATTTGTCTCGTTTGTCTCCTCGAGGCCAGCTCTACAATCTTGACACTGCAATTACTGAATCAACCTTTATGAAGCTTAGTCCCATCATTCAGAGGACCAAACTCCAATGAAAACTAGTCATACACCCATGGAAAATGAACCTTTCATTCCCTAGCAACAGTGCCAATATGTTATCGCTCCTCTGGATCTCCAAGGCTGAGGAAGAGTCCAGCTGAGGTAACCATAGACCAATATCTTGACTTGGTAGCTAGCCCTACCAAGCCATAGAGGGCTCTCTCCAAAGGATCACAGCCAAGAGGGTTGGATGGATTAGGGTTTTAGGCAAGATAGTTCAGGGTTTGTTTGAATTGATTTGATTGGGGTAGTCACTGGATGCGTTGATTAGGTCAGAGAGTGAACTAGGTCTAGACAAAAGAGAGTCAGAATTGCAGACATCCGATGGGGAAAGGTAGGCAAGTTACTTTAACACTTTGTAGTATAGTAATGAAATGGTTTAGACTAGTGAGGTCCTAAAAAGAGCATGAGGATCATGAATTATTGTTAAACTGAAGAAATGAAACAATCTATGATGATTTTCCCAAAACAGAGCATACAAGATGAATTCTACTTATCACGCCTTGAAAATCAAACATATTTAGAGTGAAACGAATCATGAAGGGTACAAAACATTCATACATATGTGACTGAAGAAGAAACAATATCAAAATACCATGCCACAGGAATCCCACCAAAATAGCTACAACTCATCCAATATATTCCATGCCAAAGTCTAAAACACTAATACAATATCCAATGGAGTCCAATGTGTAGAATGATTGAGAAATTTCATAATATAGGCCTCAAACCAACTCATCCTAGCCTCAGGGGATGAATCCATGAGAGGAGAAGCAGTTGCAACAAACAATGAACTCATAGCTAGAGTGTAGGGTGGTCAAAGTGACTCATCCCTAACTTAAGAAAACTGATTCTTTACAAGTCATAGAGGCCATTTACCTAATGTATTTACCCTAGGTAATAGTAAAAACATAATAATTCCATCATCCTTATCAATTACATCAGTAAAACACTAATTTCCCATAGGTAAAAATCAAATTGGAGAGAAACAGTGAAAATTTGGGTTGACCGTCAAACGCACAGCGCCATCTTCAAGCTGGCTTTTACCTACCTTCCTAATGTCCAAATCTAGCCCAGGATAGCTCATTGGAAAGACTATCCTGTCAAGTTTCCAAAACTGCCCTTTTTTTTTCAAAATGGGATTTATTTTCCCCTCCAAAATTCCTTTCTCCTAAGACTACTCAAACGCGCAGCACCTAGTCCAGAAAAGAGGCAGAAACATGATTTTTAGGTGGTTTTTTGCCATTTTCACCCACCAGTTTTGCTTTCCAGGGCTAGGAACATGGTTTTCCTAGATGTCTTGGTCCTTTTGAATCCAATGGTGGTGGCCATCCCTCCAAAAAGTGCCTCTAAAAAGTGCGCAGCCCCTAAGGCACTGCGAGTTTGACCAAACTGTTGATATAAAAACTACCTTAAAAAGACATGAGAAGCAAGATGACAAAAAAATTGAGCCAAGGGTCTTCAAAATTGTTCAAGAAGATGATGTCTGAGGTGGATAGGCATGGAGTGAAACCTCTACAAGTATATCAAGCTTCTTCTTCTCCTCATGGTGATTTAGGGCTTCAATTTTTGCCCTAGCAACTTTGAGCTTTGCCCTTGCTATTTGGTTTCTTCGGCAATAATATTATGACATCCTTATTTGAAGGTTAGTGTCTCTTTTGGCCTTGTCTAAGAGGCTTTCAAGATGGGTGTTCACCCTCTCAAGCCAATGCTCCCGGTTCTCATTTACCATTTTGGCAAATTTCTCATTTAGGGTCAGCTCATTAGCTAGCTCAGACTCCTTTATTTTTCTAGCTCCAAAGCTCTCTTTAGGCCTCTAGTCCTTGGCCTTTTTCTTGGCACCTGTTCCTCCAGATGATCATTGTATTCTCCATATGCTTCATCAAGTAAGGCTTTAGCCTTTTCAGCCTCCCTCTTTGCCTTGATGAGCTGAATTTCCATGAGCTCATGTTTGGTCTCTAATTGCTTGTTTTCCTGCTCATAGTATGTGATGATATATTTTGCCCTCTATAAATTGACCTGGAGTTCCCCTATGAGTGCTTATTTCTCTTTGAGAGCAATGGTTGTGCTCTCACTATCATCATTTTCACTTAGGTCAACTAAGTGAAAATCTTGCTCTGTCTCATGGAGGTCCTCCTCCTGCTGCTGGATCTCTACCTCTGTCACTTTTTCCTTACCCTTTTGTACCTGCTTTGCTGATGAAGAAGGCAAGGCCCCTCCCACAATCTGTGGGGAAAACACTTTCCTATGCCCTCTCTGATAGGTATGTGCCAAAGTACCCAAACTAGAACCTTTAGGATTGTTAGTCTCACCATGTTCCATGTGCTCTTTCTCTCTGCCTTCATCTCTGCTAGGTGACTAAATAGGCTCATGAAATGGTGATGATGGAGGTGATGGTGTGGCTAACTCATCAGATGAGGATGAATGTGTTGTGCTATACAACAACCCTCCCCATTTCAATTTTTTCATATAAAACTTTAATAAGAAATGGGTCCCCTTTTAGAACTTAAATAAAAGCAATATAACTTCTAAAAAATCAATATCAATATTTGTAATAAGTCTTTTGCTTTTAGGATAAGTTAAATAATAATCGCAATTTGCAAAATCCACACAACACATGAAAATCCTTATGATAAGGTCTGATCCTATTTAAAATTATGACATAAACCTTATCATAAAGGACTATGTTGCATCGCGCACATCCTTTGTTTCAATGGTAGACTTAAAAGATTCCATTGACTTTCACCGATGCGATAACACTATCGGTCATTACTGAAAGCACAAAATGCATATCAAATGCCCATTTCATTGAAAATTTTAGGGGCGAATTTTTGCCCTTGGGCTAAATTAAGGGGTTTTATATTTTTATTGGGCGAATATTTTGTATCATAGTACATTGTTACAAATCGCCTCAAATTTATTTTATAAAAAAATTAGGTATGGAGGTTAGCCCACCGTATTTTAAGGGAGAGGGTAAAAAAGTAAATTTAGCCCTTAGGAGTTACAATCTTCCATTCGCCCTCATTTTCAAGAAAATGTATATGATAGTTATAAATAAAAATATAAATACAGTGGAGGTATGGTAAATAAATAAAAGCTCTTTTTATACTTACTCCAAAGGTATGGTAAATAAATAAAAATACAAATAAACTATAGGTATGGTAAATAAATGAAACCTCTTTTTATATTTAGTCCATAACCCTCCTTCTATTTAAGAAGGCTCAAAAACGAGGTTTCATTTAAGTGAATCCTATGGGCCAAATACCATATTTATAAAAGAGGTATCGTAAATTAATAAAAATATAAATAAACGAGAGGTGTGGTAAATAAATAAAACCTCTTTTTATACTTCAAAGGTATGGTAAATAAATATAAATATAAATAAACTATAGGTATGGTAAATAAATAAAACCTCTTTCTATATTTAGTCCATAACCATCTTTCTATTTAAGAAGGCTCAAAAAAGAGGTTTATTTAATGGGCCAAATACCATATTTATAAAGGAGGTATGGTAAATTAATAAAAATATAAATAAACGAGAGGTATGGTAAATAAATAAAACATTTTTTATATTTACTCCATAAGCCACCTTATATTTACGAACACTCAAAAAATGTGTTATATTTAGGTGAAGCCTATGGGCCAAATACCATGGGCCAAGTTATTATTTTTTCTGCGTAAATACTAATTCTATTAAAAAGAGAAAATTATGTACATAGAGGTCGAGACCTCAGAGGGGGCAGATGCCAGCCCTCAGCCAGATATTCAAATACATACATATCATGCTTTCTGCCGTTTCCAGATTACAGACTTCAAAAGATTTTGTGTTAGACGATGACCCATTGAAATATTTTTGTTCTGATTCTAACATGACATAGCTAACACCTTCAGAGGTTTTACTAAGACGCATGCTATCATGCCCGCCATGAACAAAAATGACAAAATAGTACCCATCAAACCCATAGTTGTAATTGCAAACAGAGAGCAGGTTGGCTAGCGCCACGAGCCTAAACAAGAACTTAAACCAAACACAGGACCAGAGACTTAGAAACGAAGACACATAGCAAGAAAAACACAGAGCGAAGGCAAGAGTGCCACCCGTCGGTGATGAACCAGCCTTAGTCTGCATGCTGCGGAGAGTCAGGCATGTCCTTATCCACCTGGCTAGACGAAGCGACCCAGGTGACGAAACCATTGTCATCAATTCCTTCAATGCCACCTTCAGGAGTAGTTACCAGGTTGAGAATGTTGCCTGCACGATGAGTCAATCCACAGGCAAGAATCTCGTTCTGTGTTGTGTCGGTCGGATGCAGAGGCTCTTCAAAAACAGGGGTGTCATCCTGCATATTGTCAGCGTTAGACACCACCCCGGCCATTTCCCCCTGAAGGACACTATCTTCCTGAGATTGAGAGGAGGTAGTGTGGGCCGAGCAGGTAGGGTTACTCTCTTCCTCAGCAAGAATGACTGTGATGCTAGCAGACAACACAGGCCTGTTGAGCCTGCTGTGGAAGGTGAACCTGGTAGTCTGAAAGGAATTGTGCGGAAGAGGCCCAACTTGACCCGAGGGCGGTGAGGATGGGGAGGCCGACGCAAGGGGTATGACATTCTGCGGAGCAGGCCGAGAGGTTATTCCTCTGTTCCCAGTGTTACTTCCTCGGCACGGGACTCCTCGACGGCGAGGCATTCTCAGAATGACAGACCAACTGAGAGAGGGAAGATGGCGAAGCTGACGGGAGAGAATCTGAGCGCAGAGGAGCCCAACAACACCAGTTAACCAGGCGAGCTTCCAAACAAGTTGAGCCAGGCAGGGGTGCGGGAAGAACGCCGAGCGGAGGTAAAACGAACCAGTGACAATGGCGTGAATTAGATATGGATCCATACATAAAACCTTAAGCAAGAGCTCTTGAACCAGGCGCTCATAAATGCCGATTTGTGCGACCAACATTCTGTTCTGCAGATGATTAAATGCGCATGCCATTGAAATTGTTCGCCAGCCAGATGCGCATGCTATGGAGGTCGTCCGCCAGCCAGGTGCAGGGCCAGCTGCCTGCGTTGTGCGGCCCCTCATAAATATCATTTATTGACACCCGCATCCGGGTGGGCCAAATTATTATTAATACCATGCAAAAAAAACATTATTAACCCTAATATTAGTATTAATAAAAATAAAAATGGCACATGGTATTGACCCATGGTATTCACATGGAATGCAACCTATTTAAAGCGGGGAATTAAACTAGCATAGATCCATCTTTACTCTAGATCAAATATAGTGATATGCAAACTAACATAGAGTGAAAAAATATGTGTTCCCTCTTGGGGCTTGGTAGATCAAGAGTAAAAATGGATCTTGTAATTTAACGTTAAATCAACTATTAATTTTATTAATTTTTATAAATTACTAATAGTAGTTTTTAAGCTCCAGGTTTATGATAACCCATGGTATTGACCCATGGTAATACCATGGTATTCATGTGAGCATAGACTATTTAAAGGGGAAATTCTATCAGCTTAGATCCATCTTAATTCCGGGTCTACCAAGTGCTGGGAGGGATAAATAGATTTCATCCCTCTAAGAGTGGTAGATGTGGAGTTAAGATGGATATAGGTTGGTTTTTATGATAATGAAGATATTAAATAGACTTAGGAAATTATATTGTAAAAAAATCCTTAAGGTGAATGGTTAAAGCTACATTTAGTCACTTCACAAAATTTAGTAAAAAATACCGATATCTCCATTAATAATGGTTTTTCTGATTTAACAAAAAAAAATTCAAAATAATGAAATCTTAACTCTTTCCGCATCACCCTCACAAAAGAGAGATAGTTGTTGCCCAGATTTCCCACCATTTTTCAAACATTCTCAATATGATATCTTCATGCAAATGTTAAGGTACTGATCTTGGATTAGTTGTTTGAAAAATATGTTGGTTTGTACAACCTTTCATCTTCTCTGCTATTCTTAGTTTGTCGTAATGATCTGTAGGGGTTGGGTCACTGCACCATATTGTCCTAAAAGGCAGAGATTGTGCACGAAAAAGGAAATTAATCCACATGTTACAACACTATTAAAAATGGTATGAAGGTAGTGAATTATGCTAATAAGAAATTTAGATTGGGAGAGACTTAATTAAATTTTATTATTTAATGGAAGATTTCCAATTAAAATAATTATAAATCTACATTTATATATTTATATATTGATTGGAAGGCTTCTGACAATGGTCACTTATTTCCATTAGATCCCCTTCATGCCTTTCGGATACCTACTACTTCATTATATTATATAGTTGGGGCTTGCTACTTGTTGGCGTGTTGGGGTAAACAAACCTGATGTGTTTTTTTTTATCTCGCAGTTGGAGTCTATGGAATAAGAAAGAAATTTGATAGCTTGGCAAAAGTGGTAGCTTGACAAAAGTGGTAGAGAATACATTAATCTCTCCTACCATGACAAACATGGCCACTAAAACTTGCAACATTGTTTGTAGGAAGTGAAAATTATGTTTCTTTTTTCCAAACATGTATGTTAGTATATTACAGTTTAATGAATATATTTTATTATTATCATATATGGTTTCATACTTTAACAAAACATTCGCCAAGACTTCACAATGTTTTATTATTCAGTGAAAGATTTTCCAAGATCTTACAAGATTTTATAATTCAGTGAAAGATTCGCCATGACTTTACAAGATAATAAAATCTGATGAGAGATTCACTAATCTATATATATATATATATATATATATATATATATATATATATATATATATATATATATATATATATATATATATAGTGATAAAATCGCCTCCCATTTTTCCTATGTATCATGGGGATGCGCCCATTTATTATACATATAAATTTAGGGTGGTTCTTAAAATTTTCCCTGACCCATTTGAAGTACTCCGATGTGATAAGTCGATCGCAATCGCGCATCACTCAAATCATGAAATACATATCATAAGCCCCTTTGAAATAGTCCGATGTGATTTCATTATTGAAAAGCACACTTTTCGATAAAGGTGAAAATAATTGTGGGTTAAAGTTAAAAATTGATTATAAAGATAAAAAAAAAAAGATTTATAAATTTTAAAAGCCATCCCACCTGCCCATGCCAACTCATCATTAATCGCAATTGCAAATATGCAAAGGAAACGTTTAAAGCATAACGCTTGTACCTCCCGATTTGTGATATGTGATTATCGCTAATCGCCGATCGGGAAGTCACGATATTCATTTTAAAAGGACAGTTATAAATTTACGATGCGACATGTTATTACGGCATTTAAGTGTCATGTTGGAAGTTACGGGAAATCATTAAGAGAGCAGTTATGGTTGAGTCCTTCAAGGATTTCATCCGTAGTAGCATAATATATCAAAATCCGTATCACCCATTGCGCTTAATTGTTGTTATTATTGTATACTGTGTATTAGCTTTGAACAAATTTATCCTCTATTACGTTCTTCTATTTCGTTTTGCAGAGCAAGTCTGAATTCATCAATCCAACAAAAATGATGAAGAAATCGAAGAAAGTAAAGGTCCCCATCATAACCAAAGATGAACCAGTAAAGAGGGTACTGATAGCTGATACTACCTGCCTCAGTCTTGGCAAGGCTTCATGGGAAAGCATATATAATTTACTGGAAGCCAAGGATCCAGCTGAAATTGAAGAAGAAAGAGGAACGACTGACTCCACTGATAAATCAGAAAGTACTCTTAAAGATTTGGCCAACTCCTTCCTCCACAGAATAGCGGCCCACGCCAAAGTATTACCCTACAATGACTTGGTTAGATGGGTAATTGAGAGTATCAGCATAATAGACAGAGCTTTCTTTACTGCTAATGGAAGGATGTTTGGGTCATTCAGGGCAAAATATATCAAAAAGATGTACCATTTGCCGGAATCACAGAAGCATTAGAACAATGCATTTTTAAAAGCTTTCACCAAGGAGAACGAAATGGAGTCCAACCCTATCAAGCAGTGGAGGCATTTTCCAAACAAATACAAGCATGAATCTTCGGGTATGTACTCCGTAGACTCTTTATTGCTATGCTGGCACCATGATATGCAGACTCTTTGGAGTCTCTGATTGAGCTAGGTTTTCTATAGAAACGGTGCCCTTGATGGAAGCAGCAATTGAATCTTATATCATGGATTGGGCAACCATTTTATCCGATAAAATGACCAACCAAATCCTTGATTATAGAAGAAACAGGTTTGTCACTACCCACATAATTCCCCCATTCTATATGAGTGCATACATTATGGATACCATTTGCTTCAATTCTAATTACCCCATTTTAGGCTGGAAATGGACTCCACAAGACCCAACTCCTATTCATATCTATCATAAGTATTTTTGGAAGGCATATTATAGAAATCATCTTTATAGAATCTGCCATGGTTTTGTCTTGCCTATTCATTATGCTATATTCAACAAACCTGCTCCTCGGTTGTCTGACGAAGCCAGTGTCGACCTAACATCAATTGGTAGTTGGTTCGGTGAAGAAAATTTCACCTACATCAGACTTTTTGGCAGCACTATAGATCCACATGTCCTCCCCTTATACATTCTTGATAAGCTATTGGCCAGAGAAATAGCTTATCAGATAACAGAAACAAGGATGTCCAAGAACCTTAAGGAGTCCAAAAAGCAAATGTGGCCTTCATTCCCCCTCCGATGTGGTACTTACACACTGCATGACTTCAAACATGCAGAGAAAGAAGCAGAGAAAATAAAAATGTTAAAGTTAGCAGTCATTCCAAAGAGGCAGTATGATCCAAAAGCAGTGGCCTACAACTTCACCTCTCATGTGAAACTTGCCAAGTTTGAACATGAGAAGGATGATTATGATGATTTGTTCACTTCAACTGAGTTTTTTTCTCAGGTAAAACATCTAGCAAAAATCAGATTGGGAGCAGAAGGATTAGAGAGATTTATGGAGTTCATAACACAGAGGCTGCAAACATTACCTCTGGACTTGTTAAATACTACCTCTATGATGCAACATGAAGACCACAGTGAAGAAAAGACTACTGAGAAGAGCCCTGAAAAGGAGAAAAGTCCCAAGGAGGAGCGAACAAATGAAGGAACCAGTGAGCTCCTTGATACTGATGTAAATATTGATTCCAACTTACTCAAGGAATGGGAGCAGTTCGATCAAATGATCAAGAACCAGAATGACTCCCAAAAGCTCACTACACCAAAATCGCCCGTAGCACAAGAGCCTAGAGTTATTAATGTTCCAATTGAAGGGGCAATCGGCACACCCAACATTCAACAAGATATTGAGATAATTCCTGAAAATCCTACAGAGGAAATTGTACTGAAAATAGAATAAATACCACCCCTAGATGTATTCGACAGTCCAAAGCATAGGGCTGTGGTTAAAAGACAGAAGAAAAAGAGGAAAATTGATCAAAGACCTCTTTCAACTCCTCATGCCGAAATGATGAATGTGGTATTGAAAAACTCATAAGTTAATCCTTTTGAGTATTTAACCAAATTATCTCAGTATGCAGGAGCTTATACAGCTGCAACAATGGACAAAGCCTCAGAAGTCAGCCAGCTAATCAGGGAAAAGGATCAGAGGATCACTCAACTCGAAGAGCAATTGGTGGAAGAACAACAAAGGATTAGTCACCTTGAACAATAGCTAGCAGAGCAGAGACAACAAAATGAGCAACTAAGAGAACAGTTGAATCTGGAGAAGCAGAAGATTGATCAAAAGGCTCTCCAGAAACAACAGAAGTTGTCTCAAGAACTAAGCAAGATTCAGATGGCAATTCAGCAGGAAAATAAGGCTAAAGAAGATCAAATTACACAACTCCAATTACAGATAGAAAATTTCAATGGTTATCCACAAGTTAATGAATTCAAGAAAGAAGCCTTGGAAGTAACCAAAGCCTTATCCTGGCAGTTAAACATCCTTTTCCATAATATATCATTGGCTAACCCATTGTGCGATATCTCTGCATCGCTAATTGAAAAGGCAGTTGACACTAGACTGGAATTTGAAAAAGCAGATGAAAAGATAACAAATTTTCTCTCTTGGAAAAATTTAGAAGAAGGCATGGCTGCCAATTTGCCAAAAATACAAGAAACACACAAGGAAATATTGTTTTCGGAATGGGAGTCACAGCTAATAAAAGCTGAAAGAGCAACTTCTAGAGCCAGGGCTGCAATGAACGGTGTAATCGAATTAGTAAATGACAATTTATATATGGCTAATTTGATCTCCAATTTCTCTCCAGGAAAACTCCCGAGAGCAAAAGCACTAGAAGATCAATGGAGACAGGACCTGGCAAGCAAAGAAAAACAAATCAGAGAGGTGAAAAATTTGACATGGGATGCATTCTAGTTTTTCTTAATTAAACCACATAGCCAACAAATGGCAATGAAATTCCTTTCTGACGCAGTCAACTGCATGGTTCTCGAACTCTTTGATGCCACGTACATAGCCTAGCTACATTCCAGAATGAGTCACCCTCTAGAAATCCAGCCAATGCTTGCAATCTGTCAGCTACAAGCACAAGAGAGGAAGTAGATTCAGTGTATCAATTCAATCGCTATCGCACTATTATTTTTATATCAAATCCCAGATTTTCATTTTTGTAGTTTTAACAACTCATAGCGATTTTTATTGATAGTTAGTTTTATTTTGATTATTTAAACCCTTTCATGTCTTTTAAGAAAGGGTCCTCAATTTGTATAAGATTTGACTTAAGAAGTTGCACTTCTATACTTCTAAATATTTTTTTATCAATAGTGGATCAAAGTTCTGCATTTTTGTGAAAGAAGCTTTTTAAAGACCTGCACTTCTGTATTTCTTGGAAGTTTTCTCAAATAAGAAAGTGGAATCAGAGTGTTGTTTACATCGGAAGGATTCAAATGCATGCGGTATTCTTATCATTGCTTTTGTCTTATTTCCTTATGTGAATAAACATTTCTTTTAAAAAAAGTTGCTATTGTTGATATATATATGTATGTTTTTCAAACAATTCTTTAGCATATCATTTCTGAAGGTTTTAGAATTGTTATCATTTGAATATATATGTCAGTGATATACATTACGATGAATGCGATATGCTTTTATTATTACTTCATTTAACTTTTTAAATGAATTAATCATTATATGAATACATCTTTCTATTGACGAATAAGCCATCTATATGATTATTTGTCTATTAGAAATAATCAGAAATCACATTGTTAACAGGATACCCGGGTTATATAGTTATATTTGTATATTTTGAGTTATAAGTTCAAACATCTATCCATCTCCATTGTGCAAAACAATCATCCATTAAAACATTTATTAAGGGAAATTGGTCCCATAATATCCAGTCAGAGCCACCACACCAAACGGAAAAGGAGCTGCACTAAGGTCCAGACCGGGTGGTTAACCCCGATGTTAATGCAGCGATTTTAGAGGCATCAACATTTTTGGTGCTAGGAGGGCATGAACTGTAAATGGCGAGCAAATCCAAATCCATAGCCCATTCTGAGAGTAAATCTCCCTCACCATCTCATCCAACTTCTCCCTCGCATTCTAAATCTCTCATTTTCAAGCGAGAGGTTGAAAAGACAACACCCACTGCTAAAACTTGAACATATCGTATAATTATTCCCTTGAAGCCCCTGGAGTTCAGTCTTTAATTCATAAACTTCAAGGGTTTTAAATATCTCAAGAACAATCTGAGTTATCCCAAGGCAGTGTGACTTTGCAATATATCCCTTCTTAGCCTCTTACAAGATTGTAGAGTGAAAAGCTTGGTATCCCACCAACATAATTTCCTCTGCCAAGTCAAAAAAGAGCTAGGAAGACACCATTAGAGTCTGACAGTGAGACTCTTTCCTCGTCATCATCCATTCCATCTAAACCATTGCAAAGTCATTCATCCACTTCCCAACTCAAAATCATAATCCAAAAGGGTACAAGTACTCCAATATCCTCTACCCAATCACTTTTAACTACATCCTCACTTTCTTCTGTTGTTAGTTCGACAATGGCACATAATCAACCACAACCGAGGCCATGGATGAATCCAGGGGTAGTCGCAATGCCTACACCCTTGAGTCAATTACCGGCCCATCCTGAAAAGTGGTTACCAAAGTTTAATCCTGATATCGACATACTAGCAGAAGAACATATAAACAATTGTATGTTGTCAATAAACTTAAATGGGGTAACAGAAGAAGATGTTGTTGTTAGGATTTTCCCATATACTCTTGAAGGAGCAGCTGGGTCATGGTATTTTTCATTACCACCAGGCTCCATCAATAGCTGGAATGCTTTTCAGGAGCAGTTCTTAACCAAGTTTGGAGATGATAGGTCCACAGCAACATTAATTAATGATCTCTCCAATCTTAAAACTGAGTCAAAGGAACCCATTAAAGATTTCAACTCGCGATTTAATAAGCTATTAAATAAAATTCCTGCTACATCCAAGCCTAGTGAAGAAGTCCGAAGCGAATGGTATATTTCTGCCTTGCCTTCAAATATAGCCATCTTCGTTGACAGGGCTGCCAAGCCTACATTAGCAGAAAATATGAAAGAAGCGATCGCTATTGAAAAATGTATTATTGCTTTAGAAAAGAAATCTGCTCTTGAAGAAAGAAAGTCCAAAAAAGTTACTTTTAAAGATGATTCGAAAAAGAAAGCAGCTAAAGACCCATATGATATGGAAGGCTTGCAAAAAGTTCTGAAGACTATGTCCAATGAAATGGTAGAGATAAAAAAACAGGTAGCTGAAACCTCTACTAAAAAACCATTTAGGAACTTCAAAAGAACTGAACCAAAACCACCTAATGCTATATCTAATGCAGAATCAGATCTAGATGATGATGAAGATGAAGACACAGTTTTGTCATTAGAGGAAACGGAAGAAGATGAGATAGTTGAATGTCACGGTATGTGGGACTTCATTTTGCCTAACTTTGATAATGAAAGTGAACAGGAAGCTCTCCCAGTAAATACCAGAAGTAAAATTGCTGCAGAGCCTATTCAAACAAATCCAAAGAAGAAAAATGCAAGCCCTATTGCCAAAGACAAGGCTCCCATGAAGAAAACTCCAGTTGTGCCTACCCAAAATCAGCCATCATCTTCCAATCCACCCTCATCATCTAAGACGTTAGTAGTCTCTGAATCTATGGATTACAACATTATTGAAGACATGAAGAAGACTAGAGCAAATATTTCTTTATTTGAGCTTAGCAAGCTCAAACATCAACAAAAATTGTTACTAAAAGATTTAAATGTTGTACCTTCTTCTCCTCTTCCAAATGTTGTATTATCCAAGGTGGCTAAAGGAACAAGTAAGCCACCATCGGATAAAGTAGATGCTACTGATGTTATTTTGATCAGAGATAGATCCAATTCTCACACTCCTCCTTTTCTCTTGACCTATGAGATCTACAATAGAAATCTACATAACTTCCTAATAGATTTAGGGGCTTCATCAAACATAATGCCAGCCTCGGTTTGCTCAAAATTAAACATTAAGCCCCAGAAATCTGCAATCCATATTGTTCAGTTAGATCAGACTAAGGTTCAAGTTTTAGGAGAGATTAATTCAGTCACCATTAGGTTATCAGCTGATCCTAAAGTAGTTCAGAGAATTGATATATTGATTGTTGACATCCCTGAGTTTTATGGTTTAATTTTAAGCAGGGATTGGTCTGAGAAACTCCATGGTTACATTTCTACTGATTGGTCTCACATGTGGCTTCCCTATAAAGGGAAACCAAATCAAATCAAAATCGATCGGGAGAAGCACATGACCCATACTATAATGGAGTTTGAGCAGGAAAACCAACCTATAGCTTTCAATAACATTCTCGGAAATTACTCAGCCGAATCATTCTTTGGTAATTTCAATGCTCAATCATCACCTTTTTTTGTTAATAGTTTCACATCACATATGGAAAATTTCTCTCATATGGATGCCTCAAGGTGTGTTACTATTACTGAGCAACTTGGAAATAAATCTGTAGATAAGCCTTTATTTTGGTCTTTATATTTTGATGGATCAAAATCCAATGACGTTGCAGGAGCAGGATGTATTTTAGTTAGTCCAGAAGGGGAAAAAACTATGCTATCATGTAGACTATAATTTGAGGTTACCAATAACATTGCAAATATGAGGCATTGATTCAAGGGTTATATAAAGCAATAGGCCTGAAAATTCAATATCTGAAAGTATTTGGTGATTCTGAGATTGTCATCAAACAGGTAAGGAATGCTATCCATTGCCTTTCAGGACATCTCAAGCATTATCAATCCCTTGTGGGAGCCCCCACTTGGCGGGGGGGTCAGGGGCAGCGCCCTCGAAGCTAAAAATAAATGTAAAATTACTTTGTAAAATGTTGTAAATTCGTAGTCAATCTAGGCCGTTCATTAGAAGGAGATCTTACGGTAGAAGTTATGTTTAATTTAAGGTTTTTTTTCCCTAGAAGGCAACCCCTCGCTATATATGAGAGAATTGTATTGCATCTATGTAGATCTGTATTCTGAGCGAGAAGAGAGAGGAGATTGAGCGAGAGAGAAGAGGGAATTACAACGGATCTACTGTAGGTTGTATCTCTTCAGTTTGCTGGATAATATAAAAGGAAGGACTGGTTATTTCTCCGTGGACGTAGCCCAAATTGGGTGAACCACGTATATCTGTGTCTCTCTTGTTTTATGTGTTTACTGTGTTTATGTTTCTGCAATATTTTATGTGTTCCATTGCTCTGTAATATATAATTTACTAACAACTGGTATCATAGCCGAAGGTCTATTTGCCTGATAAACTCGCAAGAGAGAAGGGTTCCTGATTCGAGTGGGAACAATGGCGGAATATGGTAGGTTTAGGGTCGAAAAATTTAACGGCCAAAACTACCAGCTGTGGAAGATGCAAATGGAATATTATCTATATCAGAGAGGTTTGTACTAACCATTGAGCGGAAAGGCAAAGAAGCCCACGAGTATGACTGACACAGAATGGGATATTCTCGATAGAAAGGCACTTGGAACAATATGGCTATTCCTAGCGGCGTCGGTAGCGTTTAATATTTCAAAGGAAACGACAACAGAGGGTTTAATGTCAACATTGTCCAAACTATATGAAAAACCCTCGCCCTTAAATAAGGTATTTCTTATGAAGCGTTTATTTAATATGAAAATGTCAGAAGGTAGATCTATTGCTGAGCATTTAAATGAACTTAATACAGTTACCAGTCAGTTAAGTTCTGTAGGGGTAACTTTTGATGATGAAGTTAGGGCTCTGTTATTTCTGTGCTCATTGCCAGAAAGTTGGAATGGTTTAGTTATGGTCATTAGTAACTCTATCTCTGGATCTGGTACTTTAAAGTTTGATTATGTTGTCGGTGCAATCTTTAGTGAGGAAATGCGATGGAAAAGCTCTAGTGAGACATCATGTAATTCTTTGACTGCAGAGACTAGGGGAAGAAAATGGAAAGAGGAAAGAGCCTAGGATATCGCAGTAAGCCAAGGAAAGGCATATCCAAGTCCAGATCGTGGATAGTGTGCTGGAAATGTGGGAAGAAAGGACACTTGAAGAAAGACTGCAAGTCTCGGAAGGGAAAAGAAGGAGACGCATAGCAAGAAAACAATCATGAAGCGAATGTGACAGGTGATGTGTTGCAAGATGCTTTGCTTCTTTCTTTAGAAAATATTATTGATGCCTGGGTGGTAGATTCAGGGGCCTCATTCCATGCCACACCTGATAGGAAACATTTTCATGATTATGTTCAAGGAGATTTTGGACAGGTCCGATTGGGTGATGATAAACCCTGTAAAATCATTGGAATGGGTATAGTTTTCATAAAACAATATAATGGAAATCAATGGCTATTGAAGGAGGTAAGGCATGTTCCAGATCTAAAGAAAATCTTATTTCAACAGGGTAGTTGGGAGGTGAAGGCTGTGTGACTAATTTTACATATAAAACCTGGAAGGTCATTAAAGGATCCTTGGTAATAGCAAAAGGAGAAAAGGTTGGTACATTGTATTTATGCAATGGTATTTCTAATTCTGTTAATTCTTTAACCTCTACAGGAGAAGATACGAAGGGGACAGATTTTTCACTCAAGAAATCTGTTGCCAGATTTGAAGCATGTTGATTTAAAATTTTGTGAGAATTGTGTTTATGGAAAACAAAAGAGAGTCAGATTCGTCAGAGTTAGGAAAGAAAATAAGAGCGAAAAATTAGAGCTTGTGCATACAGATGTATGGGGACCTGCTCAAGTATCATCTCTTGGTGGCTCTCGTTATTATGTTACTTTTATTGATGATGCAACCAGAAAAAACTGGATTTATTGTATTCGAAATAAATCTGATGTATTTGATACTTTCAAGGAATCGAAATCTTTGGTTGAAAATGATACAGGAAAAAAGTTGAAGTGTCTCAGATCAGACTATGGAGGTGAATATTGCATCAAATAGTTTGATAGGTATTGTTCAGAGAATGGAATTCACAGAGAGAAGACGGTTCCAGGAACACCACAAGAAAATGGTGTGTCAGAAAGGATGAATAGGACAATCATGGAGCATGCAAGGTGCATGAGATTGCATGCAGAATTGCCTTTATAATTTTGGGTAGATGTTGTAGATACTGTTGTTTATCTAATAAACAGAGGGCCTTCAAGTTCCTTGGATGGTGGTATTCCAAAGGAGGCATGGACAGGTAAAAAGGTAAATTACTCATTTTTAAAAACTTTTGGTTGTGAAGCCTTGTCCACATTAATAAACAAAATAGAACAAAGCTTGAGGCAAAATCAAAGAAATGTACTTTTATTGGATATGGTGTTAATGATTTTGGCTATTGCTTTTATGATTATGAAAAAAAAATCATTAGGAGCAAAGATGTCATATTCAATGAAAATGTTTTGTATAAGGATCAGCTGCAGAAAAAGAAACAAGAAAAAGGAAACAAAGAATACAAAGTTCTTGATGAGATCACAGAAAAAGTGATGGTGCCTGAAAATCATAATGATCAACAGCCAGAACAACAACCACAATAGCAACAAGCACCTCAAACACCTGAAAGTGGTGTTAGAAGATCTACCTGGATAAGTAGACCCCCTGAACGATACTCTCCTTCATTATATTATGTACTGTTGACTGATTCTGGTGAACCAGAATGTTATGAAGAAGCAGTGTAGGTAGAAATGAGGAAGAAATGGGAGCAAGCCATGAAAGAAGAGATGGACTCCTTAGCACATAACCATACTTGAGACTTAGTCAAGTTGCCTGCAGGTAAAAAAGAATTGTAGAATAAATGGGTTTACAAGTTGAAAGAAGAAGATGGAGGTAGAAAAAGGTATAAATCTAGACTTGTGGTGAAAGGGTTTGCACAGAAAAAGGGTATAGACTTTGATGAGATATTTTCTCCTGTTGTTAAAATGACTTCAATCAGAACTATTTTAAGTCTAGTAGCAGCTAAAGATTTACATCTTGAGCAGTTAGATGTAAAGACATCCTTTCTCCATGGGGATTTGGAGGAAGAGATATATATGCAGCAGCCACAGGGATATGAGGTAAAGGGAAGGAGAAACTAGTGTGCAAGTTGAAGAAAAGATTGTATGGCTTAAAACAGGCTCCAACGCAGTGGTATCTAAAATTTGACAGGTTTATTTCTGAACAAGGTTATACTAGATGTCACTCTGATCATTGTGTTTATCTCAAAAGGCAAAATGATGGCAACTATATTATATTGTTATTGTATGTAGATGACATGCTTGTTGCAGGTTCTAACATGCAGGAAATAAATGTGCTCAAAAGAAAATTGGCGAACTCATTTGCAATCAAGGATTTGGGTGCTGCAAAACAAATCCTTGGTATGAGAATAATTAGAGTCAGGAAGAATCGCAAATTAACATTGTCTCAAAGTGAGTACATAGAAAAGGTGTTGAAAAGGTTTAATATGCAGAATGCAAAACCAATTAGTATACCTTTGGCTAGCCATTTCAAATTAAGTAAGGAGGATTGTCCCAAGACTCAGGAAGAAATGGCTTATATGTCTAAAGTTCCATATGCATCAGTAGTTGGAAGCTTAATGTATGCAATGGTCTGCACAAGGCCTGATATTGCATATGCAGTGGGAGTTGTAAGCAGGTATATGAACAATCAAGGAAAAGAACATTGGATGGCGGTGGAGTGGATTCTCAGGTATTTGAGAGGTACCACAAATCAAGCATTATGCTTTGGTGGTTAAAACATTGCTCTACAGGGATATGTTGATGTAGATATGGCGGCTGATAGACATAACAGGAGGAGCGCAACAGGGTATGTGTTTACTGTAAGTGGAACAGCTATCAGTTGGGTCTCAAAACTGCAAAGTGTTATTGCACTCTCAACAATGGAAGCAGAGTATGTTGCTGCTACAGAGGCTCGTAAAGAAATGATTTGGTTACAAAGGTTTCTAGATGAATTGGGTTAGAAGTAGGATTTGGGTAGGTTATACAGTGACAGATAGAGTACCATATATCTTGCAAAGAACTCTACATTTCATTCCAAGACTAAACATATACAGCTCAAGTACCATTTCATATGGTCAGCGTTGGAAGATGGACAGTTGAAGCTGGAAAAGATACACACTAGCCAGAATCTTGCAGATATGTTAACAAAAGTTGTAACCAGGGAGAAACTGAGAATCTCCTCAGTTTTAATTGGTCTTCAAGTATGATGAAGAAGATGAGAAACAACCAGGTCCAAAGTGGAGTCATTGTCCAGCAAATAAAGCAGTGGTGGAGTTGCTATAATCAGTCTCCAAGTGGGAGATTGTTGGGTATGGAGCTTGATTATCTTCTTTGTTTAGAGGTATCGCCACATTGGACCCCAGTTCGTAATGTGGCGGCAACGCCACTCATAAAATATATGTTGCAGGGGGGTCCAGGGGGAGGTGCGACCTTTGGGAGCCCCCCCTTGGAAGGGGGATCAGGGCAGCGCCCGCGAAGCTAAAAATAGATGTAAAATTGCCTTGTAAAATGTTGTAATTTCGTAGTCAATCCGGGTCGTTCATTAAGCGAAGATCTGATGGTAGAAGTTATGTTTAATTTAGGGTTTTTTGCCCTAGAAGGCAACCCCTCGCTATATATGAGGGAATTGTATTGCATATATGTAGATCTGTATTCTGAGTGAGAAGAGAGAGGAGATTGAGCGAGAGAGAAGAGGGAATTACAACGGATCTACTGTAGGTTGTATCTCTTTAGTTTGCTGGATAATATAAAAGGAAGGATTGGTTGTTTCTCCGTGGACGTAGCACAAATTGGGTGAACCATGTATATCTGTGTCTCTCTTGTTTTATGTGTTTTCTGTGTTTATATTTCTGCAATATTTTATGTGTTCCATTGCTCTGTAATATATAATTTACTAACAAAAATATTAGTTTCTAAAAACTAAATGATAACTGAATCTATTGCTTGCCTGGTTGGGATCGCTTCGATATACTTAGTAAAGTAGTCTTTAGCTGTCAATATCCACTTGTGTTGTGCGGATGATAATGGATTTATCTCACCTATGAAATCTAGGCCACACTGCTGAAAAGGTGCATTAACAGATATTGGTTGTAGAGGCCAAGGAAGAAGTTTTCTTTTACCTTGAAAACTTGACATTCATGGAAACTCATCATTGCCTTGTAGATATCTGCAAAAATTGTAGGCCAATAGTAACCCACTCTCAGTACTTTGTTGGCCGTGGTCTTCCAATACAAATGGCCCCCACAATCTCCTTTGTGGAAGTCATTTATTACTTGTTTGAACTCATCTTCGGTCAAACAGTTCAGCAACACACCTTCGGGATATTTCCAATAAAGTACATTGTCCATGATACAATATTTGAAGCCTTCAACTTCAATGACCTGCTCTTAGCCTTAGACATGCTTGGAGGGGGATTTAGATGCTGAAGTACATAAATAATATCAGAATATCGCTGAGATGATAGAAAGATTTCATATACTTGAATGAGATCCACTTCTTCTTGATCATCAGATAATGCTACCACAAGGTTGATGTCTAGAGCATGAAGGTTTGACTTGGCCATGAGTTTGGCTAAGCCTTGACCCTTGATCAACTTTGTAGGCTTGATCTCAAGATCATATTCTAATAATGCTGCTATCCATCGACCTCTTCTTCCTTCTGGGTCATTCTGCACAAGGACTTCTTTTACCGCTGCATTAGGCACATAAGCAAGAGTATGCGGATGTAAAATGTAAACTCTAAAATCTTTGATCGCCTTTACCAAAGCTAAGGCTTGTTTCTTAATGATGTTGTACTTAAGGGTTGCATCCCTAATGTTGTGACTGAAAAATGTTATTGGCAGCTCGGCTTTATCCCTTTTTTGCATTAATACCGCTGCCATGGTATGCTCAAAAGCAAATGAAAATATAATAAAATCATCGGTGTAATCAGGATCAATCAAAATAGGAGCAGTGGTTAAGGAAACCTTCACCGCATGAAAGGACATACGGGCTTCTTCAAACCATTTCACCTCATTATCCTTTTTCAACATATTGATCATTTCTCTAATATGTTCAGCCAAATTGGGAATAAATCTGTGTAAGAAATTCATCTTACCATTGAATTCTTGGATTTCCTTCTTGCTGCAAGAGAAATCAATTTGTTGAATGGCTTATACTCATGAAGGATCAATCTAGATGTCATCTTTCGAAATGATGTGGCCGAGAAGTTTGCCTTCCTCCATAGAAAACATACTTTTCTTTGGATTGAGAGAGATCCCGAACTTTCTACACTTCTGAAAAATGACCCTTATATGATGCAAATGTTCATCATTTGAATGTGAAAATACAGTTACATCATCTAAGTATACAACCAAGAAAACATATTTTTTATCTGAAAAGTGGCCCCTGTATTTTTGAGACCAAATGGCATCTTTGCATATTTGAATGTGCCCCAAGGTGTGGTGAATGTTGTCTTGTCCTCATCATCTTCATGCACTAAAACTTGATTGTAACCTGAGTAACCATCCAAAAGTGATAGCCGAGAAGCACCCACAACTCTCTGAAGGATATGGTCCATTTTGGGAAGCGGATAATTATCTTTCAGATATACTTTGTTCAAGTTTCTGAAGTCTACACAAAGCCTAATCTCCCTGGTCTTCTTTCTCGTTGGGACTAGATTCGATATCCAATCAGAAAATCTAATAGGAACAATGATCCCTGCTTTGTAAAGTCTATTAACTTCTTTCTCTATGGATGGCATCAATCTTGGATTAATCCTTCTTATCTTTTGTCTGTAGGGCTTTTGATCAGGCTTAATTGGGATGGTATGCGGAATTATTTTCTTGTCATACTCCTTTAAATCTACATAATCCCAAGCGAAAACATCCGAAAATTCGGACAATAGATGAATGTATTTCTTTTTTACCTCGAGAGATCATGTTTTGGACAACTTGATCATTTTTGGTTTATCTGTTGTTCCGATGTTCACGTCTTTGAAACCTTTCTCAGTAGGTACCAATGTAGGCTTCCTTGCTACATCATCTTGATCAAACAAGTCTTCCAAAGGTACAAGACCTTTCGGAATATTGTTATCTTTCAGCTGTAGTATATCAACTTAAGTTGCCTCGATTACTTGATCATCTTCATCATAAACTTCATCCATAGAATAATTTTCAAACTCTCCTTCACTCTGAAGAAATTTATTCACCTATTTGTCATCCCAGAATATTTGCCAATATCGCAAGTTATCAGGAACAGAGGGCCGATGCTTCACATGAATCTCGAATTTTTTGTTAGAAAAAATGGGAATTTTAAAATTACTTGCAGTTGTAGCTAATGAATCCGCCATAATATTCTGAGTCCTTGGTACAACTGAAAGTGTATACTCAGGAAACATCTTAAGAATATCTAAAACCGCATTTATATATTGTTTCATTCGTGGATGGTGAGCTTGATATTCACCTTTAACTTGCTTGATTACAAGTTCTGAGTCACCATACATCGAAATTCTTCGTGCACCTAATCTCTTCAAGATCTTTGAACATGTGATCAACGCTTCGTACTCTGCCTCATTGTTAATGCAATCAAAAGCTAACTTGTATGAGCATAATATAACATGCTGAGGGAGCTCACCTTGTTGATGATGTGGACTTCGAATCCAAATGCCAATACCTGCTCCGTCTTTCCCAAGAGCACCATCAAAGTCCATGGTCCAAAGGCCATGTTCCTCTTCCAAGAGTTGTTCATCTTTTTTCTATTTTGGTTCAATTTTCTTAACTTTCTCTTCGGACTATTCTAAAGGCTCCATTACCTTCTCTAATGGTTGTTCTGAACCCTTTTCTGCCTTGTCATATGGATGTATGGATGAACTTGGCAGCTCTTCTTTTTCCTGATCTGAAAATGTCTTTATACAATTGAAAATCTCGGGTACATCTTTAATTTCCATAAGCTGACTATCTACATCGTTCAGTCCACTATCATTATATAAAATAAATGACTCTAAGTCTGTATGTACAACATTTATAGGATGATTATTGGGCTTCTCCTTACTAGTTATCATGAACTACATTTTGGTTTCTCAGTACAACTTTCTAAATTGCCTGAAAATCGGGATGGTAGCATAGGAGAAGTCTAACTGCAGTGTGCCTCTAGTTTTTGCTCCCCAGGATCTCGACAATAACATGCCAAACCGTGGTGGTATATAAGCTACCACCACATCTATTAAAACATTCTTTGTAGGGATTGGATCCAGGGATACTACCAAATCTTTGATTAGACCAAGTCATGGTACTCACAAGTTATATCTAGACCTAACCTTTCCATGATGGCTTTTGGCATTAAATTATGAGAGGCTCCGGATTCAAGCATGGAGTTGTGAAGAATGAATTGGTGGTTTCTTAAACTGAGATAAAATGGAGGAACATCACTATCTCCTGACTAACCATCTACGGATGGACCAAAAATCAATTCAGGCTGGTCATCTTCAATATTAACCATGTCAGACATACGATCAACTTTGATCAGTTTAACTATATCAGACTTGTAATGGCTATTTTTTACTAGTTCAGTAAGAGGGATTGGTACTTTCAACTTTGAAATTTCAGTTTTTAGATTGAAAGAACTAGATTTATCTACCTCTCTTTGGACATTGTCTCTCTTCTCGGGAAGATCTCTTTTTATCTGATCCTTCTTTTGACTATCATGATCCTTGCTTGGACTGCTTGTAGATAGTTGTTTTACTCTGCTTTGATCAGTTGCTGCCATCTCTTTACCTTTGCCTTGACTACCTTGAGGATTTGATTTACATTGGGTATCTTTCTGCTATGATGTCCTTTTCTAAATAGGAGTGATTGGGACATCTCTATTCCTCAAAGAATATTGCTTCTGTTGAGAACTGAGTGCATTCAAATATCCTCTTTGATAATCATTGTTTTGGGTCTCCAATGCATTGTCACTTGCCAGTATGTAGTCCTCATCTTTAGGACCCTCCACCTTCTCGAGTATGGTAATCTTCCCTAAAGAAGTGATTTTCTTCAACAATCGAGTTTGTTTCATCATCAAATTCTCCTTGAGCATAATTCTACTGCAAGGGTGTTCGAATTGGCTATTGAGATGTCGATGCTTCAAAAGCTTTCTGCTCTCTTTGTTTTATCCTGTACTGAGGTTGCTGCTGATTTCTGAAGTTAGGATTTCTAACTTGGGGCTCTTGAGGTCTATCCGAATTTATCATCCGGTCGGCCATTCTCTCCATGGTTCTGATCAATGCATCTAGCTTAATATTGGTGGAAGAAGAAGGTTCTTCTTTGATGGTTACTCTCTTTTCCGGTTTCTCATGTTTCAATTGAGACTTTTTAATCATCAAGTTTGCTTCCACACTTACCGCATTGTTCTGCATGTCTTCCAGAGTTGTGGGATCTCTTTCCCTCAACTGATAAGCCATCTCCAGATCAAAAGCATCCAGGTAATGCTGAAGTGCCAAATCAGGTGGAGGTTTCATGTTATCCAGAATGGAATTGTAGATCTGATTGAACCTTATAGTGAATTCCTGAACCGTCTCATTAGGATTCCTTTTCAATGTGTTGTATTCCGCCAAGATCTGCAATGGATTCTTATTTTCCCGCCACCTAGCTAAGAACAACTCGTTTAACCTCTGAGGAGTATCAATGGAGCGAGCTGCCAAACCACAGAACCATTTTTTGACATCTCTAGAAAAACTTTGAGCCATTAGTCTAATTTTAAAATCATCTTCGTCGACTTCCTCTAAGTCAATGAAATAACCCATCTTATCAATATGTTGTTGCGTTGTTACTCCTGGGCTGCCATCAAAAAGAGGAAGTATTTGGCCATAGGTCTGAGGTAAAGCTGCCAACTGACCAAGTAATGCTAAGGGTGCAAACCTCGCCATAACTCCTGGAGAATGGTGAATGGGAACTGCAATGGGTTGTGTTGGTTGAGATGAAGATAAAGAAGGCGATGTGGATGTTTTCGGGGTTGTAGTAGAGGGTATGGCAGAAGATAAAATTTCAAGTTGATACTGAATATAGGCTTGTTCAGTAGTGATTTGTAATTGATCAGCTCGGCTTTGAAGTTTCTCAAAATTAGACCAAACCTCGTGCTCGATTTTTGAAGACTGAGAAGTAGCAGAAGGTTTGTTAAACGAAGGCTTTGAGGTAGGAAGGTATGAGTCAAACTTTATGGGATCAAAAACTTCTTCGGTAAGACAAGACTTAGATTTTGAACAGAATAGGGATAGCTCAAATTTAATGTCGAAAGGTATATCCTCAATGCTATGTATTTGATCTGGTAAGGAAGTGGTCCTTTCCAATTTTGTGGTTTCAGTCTCGGGGAAAGGGACTTTAGGCTTTCTTAACAATCTTTCAGGATTATCAACTGGAGAAGGAGAAATTGGGTCATGGTTTGACTTGGTATATCTTTTCGGAGCCAAAATCTTAACAGGGCCACAAACTCTATGAGGTAAAAGACCTAAGACTTTAAGCTGAACAGAGATATTTTCAAAGGAAAGTCTTCAATAGTGAAATCTAAAATTGGTAATGATAGAGAGCTTTGTTGGGCATGGAATCCCCCCACAACATGTTTTGGGGCTCAAAGCCCAAGTTTTGAGTACTATTGTTGTAAATACTCCGCGAATTGCGAGCGCGGAGTGCAAATTGTATGTTAGAGTCATAGGGTTGTCTGCCCTAGGTTTTGAATGTAGTGTCGGCCTACCCATGGTCCGTAGACCATGGGATTGTATAAATAGAGTGAGGCTATAAGTTGTAAGAGAATTAGAGATAGATATAGGAACGAATGGAGTTGAGAAGATAGCGAGCATAGAGTAAAGGTCTAAGTGCTTTGGGTCGTAGTAGTAGGAAGAGGCTTTGCAGCTGAGTGCGCAGAGGCCTAGTAGAGTCCGCAGATGAGTGCGCAGACCCCTACAGCTGAGTGCGCAGGGCGAAGTCGATTTTGTAACCAAGGAAGAAGAATAATAAAGAGAAGTTTGATTCCAAATCTTGTGTATCTATTTTAAGTTATTATATGGTTGATATCTTTTGAAATTATATTGTTTTATTTGTCGCGTGCACTAGTATGAATGGTGAACACTAACTAAACACATGCAGATAAGCTAAGTGATCAACTACTATCAGGTTAATAATAAGGGATTGAGTACTAACGTGGATCGAGCCTCGAGAAGGGCTGCACGAAGACAACATCACCAGCTGCGAGGTACTGATAGGTGCACGTAGCGACGTGCGCGTAGGGTCAAACCGCGGACCATCGAAAATCATCAGACATCTCTAGGGTACGGAAACCTAGTTCTAGCACCCTCTAATACTACTTCGGGTGAGACCTCAGTCTGCGCTCTGCGGACTGTTGCCAAAAGGGCTAGTAGTACCGGGATTTGTTTGGCTAAATCACCTCTGAACCTAGGTCAGGCCCCTACAAGCCAACAAATGGTTCCGTTGCCGGGACCGGGATTTGCATAAGGGATGTCTGATGTCGTGTCACTGGAATCCAACCAAGAAAGAAATTAAAGGGTGGTTGGACAAGAAGATTCACGAGTTCGCGGTGCAGGAAAATAAGAATCCACGGGTATCTAAGGAACAGTGGTTGGAGCGCTACTTGTATACGGAAATCCATGAAATTTTCTTTGCATCCTTTCCTTCTGAGCAATATGAGTGGATCACGAAGCTAGCAGACAATCAGGGAAGGTATAGGCTCGACAAACCAATCATGTGGACTCTGGAATTAGTGCACAGACTAGAAGCGTCAGGAGATAAGATCGCGCAAGCTGTGGACCATTAGCTCGATCAGATTACAGGAGGATTTATCACTGAGTCCACGGTAGATATGATCGTCAGCTACAGTGAGGTGGAACGATGCTTCCTCAAAGGAACGTCAGGTAAGTATATTAAATCTTTGAATACTTGGATTAAGATGCTATTGTGTGAAAAGCGGGTTATGCGAATAAATTAATGTTTGGGACTACGCGAAGTGGGAAGATCTACAGAAACGGAAGTAGTGAAGAGTTAGAAACTAGTCCCTTAATTTCACCCTCGCGGGAAAGCGAGGAAGAGCTCGCGAAAGTTTCTCCGAGAAGCGCGGTCAGTCTAATAAGGTAGCGAATTCCGCGCTTACCACCTCCACCTACACTTCCACCCATCTCACCCTCTTCACCTCCATCTCCACCCACCCCACCTCCGCCACCACCACAATTTAGTATGGTGAGTGCGATCAAACTGTCGGTATTCAGAGGAGTAGGGAATGAAGATCTGGACCAATTCTAGTTCGTGGTAAGGGCGGTATGGGAAGCACAAGGAGTCATGGATGACAATATAAAGAATGCTACATTGGTAAGCACATTGCAAGATCACGCATTAACATGGTACATTAAGCATTCTAATGACCATCCAAACGCAGGAAAGGCAGAAATCCAGGCCGCGCTGAACAAGGAATTTAGCAGGCTAAATTTGGAGACACAATCAATTATCGAGTTTAAGGAGATCGTGATGCTCCTGGGCGAGACCCCCTGGGATCTAGACTAGAGGCTGAAGAGTATGATTCGCGAAGCCAACATGACTTTGACGGATGGACAGCACCACACATGGTTTGTAGCATCATTAACACCACATTTAAGGACGATGCTGTCACAACAAAAGCTTTCCACCCAGGCCGAAGCCTTGGAGATGGAAATGAGATTGCATGAGACCCCTATACAAGATCCTGGTCTGGGAGTCCAAAAAATCCATGCGCAACTGCAAAATTTGTGTCTGGAAATGCAAAGTTTGAAACAGGACAGGACACCTTGGCTAGAGGCGCACAAGGAGGTATGGTGCATAAAATGTAAAGGCCATGGGCATGACAAGGACCACTGTCCAGTTTTCGCGAATTACTTGGCGGGAGGAGGGTCGATGCCGTTAAGACCTGAGACACAAGTAGGACCAAGCGCGATGCTTGCACTATGGTGCGTGATCTGTCAGATAAGAGGAAAACACACTATGGATAATTGTCATCTATTGCAGAAGTATACGCAAACGTCCTAGCAATTGTTTTGTAATTTCTGCAAGTCAATAGGCCATGATGAACGCACCTGCAGAAGCTACGAACTAATGATGGATCAGACTCCTGCCTATAGGGTACAAACCGAAACGCGAGCCCTTGACCCAAACGCAAGAATGGCACGCGCTGGATTTTAGGGGCGCGGACGAGGTTGAGGTGGAATGGGACCAGGTAGGTGTCGCAAACAACTAATTTGTCACAATTGTGGAGGGTCAGGACACTAGTTTGATCATGAGGCAGAAAACTGCCCTACATTGATAGTGAGGTTGTACGAAAAAGGGGTACTCCAGGCTCCTCCGACTCAGAATTTGCAAATGATGAGGTTTGAGCTGCGAGAAGAAGACTCGAATGTAAGCATAGTGCTCAGAAGCGGTATCACCAGTGGAGGTGATAAAGGGAAGTAGCCAGAAGAAAGTGTGTGGGTTCGCAAGTCTCTGACAAAGGAACCTGAATTTGATTTGAAGCGCGCAAAGGAAATGTTCATGGAAGTTAAGAAGAGCTTCACGGAGGCCTCCACTTCAGGTAGTAAGGATCAACTAGAACCTGGGATGGATCCTTCAATGTCCACTACCTTTCTGGAGACATGCATGAAACTTCTATGTGACAACAAGGAAGTAAAAGGACTATAGGAACTTATCACTAGGTGTGCGGGGTCAGGAGAACCACGCGTGGTCGAGAAACTTGGAAAGCATGCATTGCGCACAAGGAGGGAAATGAGGTTAACTGCCCAAATCGGTGAGTATGAAATGGATCAGGTAATCTTGGATCTCGAATCAGACGCGAATGTACTATCAAAACAAACTGGGAATGCATGGGCGGACCCACACTACAATGGTCTCCTATTCAATTGCGAATGGCAAACTAGCAAAAGATCCTCCCCATGGGGAGATTGCAAGGGGTAACAGTGGATATTGAAGGTGCAAACGCGTTGGCGGATTTTGAAGTGATAGAGATTGTCGACGACAACAATCCCTATCCCGTGCTACTATGAATAGACTGGGCCACTGATATGAATGGAGTCATAAATCTGAAGAAGCGCAAAATGATTTTTGAGAAAAAGTCATTACGCGTAGTAGTACCGCTAGATCTGGCCAAAGGAGCACAATACACCGAACCAGTGTGTGACGATGATAGTGACGATGATCTTGATTTCATCTATAAGATAACCGCGTGAGAAAGGGACTGGGTGAACCCAACTGCAGATGGTAGGATTTCGTGGGAGCGCGAAAACTCCTGCAGTTCAGATTCAGACGAAGAGATAGAGCGATGGCAGAATCGGCTGCACGAAGTAACAATGCTTAATTGCAACATGATGGTTAGCTCACTGCGCTGCATGACAACAGAGGTAAGGGATCTGCCTATGTATGACGGGTTGACAGCAGTGGATGAATTCCTGGACAAATTAGAAATCACAGTGCCAGAACAGCAGCGGTTTGATGCTCTGAAATGGGCACTATGCGCGACGCCCGCAAGATGGTGGAGTACACATCAGGGAAGTTTTGAGGACTAGCGCGGATGCAAGAGGATGATGCACTTATGATTTCAAAAACCCCAGCTAAGGATAAGAGCCGGTTACAGGGGGCAAAACAACTTGCGTACCCACCTTTCCTGATAGGTACAGACATATGACATGTAGCCCACACAAGCACACACCACTCCCATAATATAGAATCGAAACAAAACGCAGCAGCAGGAAAGGCGAAGCGCACCAAGGATTATCCACAGAGAAGCATTCGATAGGGTGTGCGAAGTGCTGAACAGAGTTCACTAGGTAAGACGCACTGACTGGGACCTACGCGTACTAGCGGTTCAATGGGCCTATGGGACCATATGAAAAACCCTAACCACGAAAACAATTTCAAGGAGGCAGACTGAAGTAAGGACGTAATCTCTAAGGAGCATGCGAAGATGGATCCACACAAATAGCACCCACAGGTGTGACAGTGCGCAAAGCCTAGGACGAGGAAATCACACAGCTACGCGAAGCAGAACACATAAGACTTCAGGAAGCCATTCAGCAAGGGAACCTTAGACTTTGCGAACTTGAAAAGGACCGGGTATGACTAAGGAAGAAAAGCATTTTGATGGATGCAGAGGTCAAGAGGTTGGAAAACGAGATCAAGGGAGCATGTCTTGTTGATAAACCAAGGATGGCAAGGCAAGGTGCGGGTGATCATACTAATGAATTAGAAGACTATCGTTGAGAATTAATTAGTCTATTTCCATGGCTAGGACCGTATATCACCAAACGCAGTAACCAGGGGAGTGCACTACAAACAGTAGAATGCGCGGCGTCGATCACCACGATGACAGATGAGGATTTTCCGCAGACTATACTAGAGGGTGAGATGGAGCCTCGCACAGGTGGTGCGACCACCTGACTAGCCGTAGGAAGAACAGTCTTAGCACTCTAGGCAGCTGAAAGGGAGCGCAAGACTATAAATTATTCTACCTGGAAGTTGCGCGCTCTGACAGGTGCGCGCAGGAACAGCCTGTCACAAGGTTCACGCCCGCGCATGGAGCTATGCGTTGTCACACGGGTGGGCTGGGAAGTGACTGTTGGTGTCACTGTTCATGACGGGATGTCCGATTTGAGGCCAAATGGAGCAGGCAGCGGGCATTTAAGACAAGAGTTATGGGCAAGATTTCGGAAAATCTGCCGCCAAGAAAGCATTGATGGCCCGGAATTGGGGGAAATGGTCAAATTTGAATTCAAAAGGCACTATAAAACTCAATGGGATAGCCAGAAGACAACACTTGGTCATTTGAGCATTAAGCAGTTGAGCAGAGCACAGAGTGTTGAGCCGAGCGATAATAGAGCCCCTGAGTTCGCGAGAGACAAAATACTGTGAAGAAATGATGATGGCCACTAAGGATGGGTTGGTATAAGATGTTCCCGAAGGCGCTGGGGTCATGACAGAAATCCCCAAATCACCCCGGACGCCGGGACCGAAGAAAGATAAGCAAGCAATGGGACCAGTATGTATGTCCCCGAGGAATCCGCGGCACAATAAGCTGTCAATGGAAGAAAAAAGAAAGGCAGTTACTATTGAAACAGATGAAGAGGAAGAAGACTTGCAGGCCTTGATTGCTGCTGCAGAGGAAGAAGAAGACATGGAGGAAGAAATCCAACCATTGCGCTCTGCAGAAAAATTTCTCGCATATGTCCCTCCGCGGAAAGGGAAAACCAAAATACCGAAGGATCTGGATGCAACGAAGAGTGCACTCCAGACCCTACTCCTCCCCGATGGAATTATCTTTGAGGGCTCACACCTAGGATGCGTGCCGACCCTGAAATTTGAAGACTCGGACATCACGGATAGCGAGAATTTCCCGCACTTAGAAATGGCGAACCTAATGAAACAAAATACGGAGGGGCCGGCGATAACGTTAGAGCCGCGAAAATGGCTGCGCGGTGTGGAAAAGGTTGGGTTGCTTCATTTGCTATGGATACCACATTTCCACCATGCACCCATCACCATTTTCGTCATCAGGCAGCTGCTTTGCCTGGTGCATGATGGGTACTTATGGTTGGAGGAGCCTATTCCCATCACGGCAGATCTCATCCACCGAATTTCCCAGCTTCCCTATAAGGGAAAGGACCCCGCGACGATAGTAGGGAAAAGCAGTGACTTGGCTCTCACAGAGGCCATGAAGAAAAAATATAAGCTCGAGAAGAAAAAGAGGGGTTACACTATCACCAGTATCAAGGATAAAGGGGTGCGCATAGCCACCCAACTCCTGGCCGGTAAAGTAATGAGAAAATGCCGCGGCGATGAAGTACCAGTGCTGGTAGTTGCGCTGGCCGAACAATGTGCGGAAGGGGTCTAGTTCAACTAGGCCAAGTTCCTCTGTGAAGAGTTTTTTCTCAACTGCCAAGAGGCCCAGGAACAAGGTAAGACCTTCCACTACGCGTGGTTTCTCTTATCCATCTTGCTGGTAGCAGGAGAACTGCCGGAGGACAGCTAGTTCCCGAGCATCGACCGAGACTTACCAGAGGCCGCGAAGTACGCTTCGCTCTGGGCCACCAAGGATGCGAAACGGATTCGCGATACCAAGATTTTCTAGGTGCTCATGGAGGCAAGCATCCGAATGTGGATTAATAGGAGGTCACGCCTATCCCCCACGGTGCACAATAGTTTGCAGAGTTTTGCAGACTTTAAGGCGGATATGCACAATATATACATCAGGGCACGAAAGGATCTGGCGCAACAGTGGACAAAGCTACCATTTATCGCCACTGACGACGTGATCTTTACAGTGTTAGAGACATGGCCTCCCAAGTGGCGCGCCCGAGATTTGGCAGAACTAGAGAAGGCGGAAGCACAGAAAAAGAAGGATGATGCCAAGCTGCGGGCCACCCAACTGGTCGAGAGAAGGCAAAACGAAAAAGTGGCAGCTGAGATAAGATCAGCACATGAAGCAGCACAGGAATCCGTGCAGCAGAAGAAGGCCACAGAAGCAGCAGCAGCAGCACAGACAGCAGAAGTCGCAATGGTACAGGTAGAGGAGGGCCAAGCAACATCCTTAGGATAGGAGGCAAAGGACACAGAAATAGCAGAAGGGAGCACGGACCCAGGAACCACGTCCACACAGCTCAAATGGTCACGCATCATAGAAAGATCGGGTCTAAGAAAGAAGGTTAAGGCCTCGAAGTTGGCCATCGACCCAATCACCTTAACTGAAGGAGATCTCCATGACATCGGCGAGACAGTCAGCGATGTCACCAGTGAAGCGCTCCAAGAGTTTATGACGGAGCACCAGAGTGTGTTGGGGGCCCTTAGGATGCAGCTGCAAGAGTTAGAGGTGCGTCCCCCTCAGGAAGGTATCATGTCTACCCAAGTCGCAACGGGCACTTCAACAGCAGAACAGATGTTGCGCGCAAGGATGGCCAACACAATAGTGTTTCTAGAGGGAGCATTAGTATCAGCAGATGCGATGGACCAAATGATGGTTAGCATGATGAAAGGCCTTGGCCTTAATTTAGCTGCCCTTCCCTGGAAACGCTCTATCAGCTATAGGATGGAATAAAAGCAAAGTTGCACACTAGGGAGAGTCGCGCGATCCAGGCTCTAAGCGAGCAGAAGATTAATATAGAACAGCTTACCTTGCAGCACGACGAGTTGGTGTCATAGAACCAAAAGTTGGTGCAGACGGTAGATGACGCTTGCCGACGCATGCTAGAGCTGGCTATTGCATCAAATCTACCAGTAGAAGTGTGGATTCACAATTTAGCAAGTGGAGTCTGCGATGTCAGAGAAGAGACAACAAAGGTACAGCTGGAACTGAATCTCCAGATTGTCGAGCTGCGGTTGAAGGTGTAGCCTTCCACTCCCCCAGAGGTCAGAGAGCATTGCGCCAATGGTATTGCAGTAGGGATGAAAGAGATTGGAGGTGCAGTGCGCAACTGTACCAACATGTTGGAGCAGGCGCTTGAGGTCCTCACGACGTTGCAGGAGGACCCCAACATCCAGTGGCTGGAGATGGAGGCACGCGAACTCCAATAACAATATGAAAACATCAGAGGGAATGCGCAGATAGTACTCCTTACTTAGTAGCTTGCAAGGATGCAACAAACCAATGCATTAAAGGAGCAGGTGGACGTGGCGTGCCATAAGGAAGCTGTTCTCAAAGCGCGTGTCCAGCCATGGATTAACGAAGCCTTCTCAATCATAGTAGATGTTGAAGGAAAGCTCACATAGATTCAGGGGATGCATGAACAGATGCAGTGCAGCAGGCCGGGCATAGAGGGCTCAGAAGACAGAATGTAGTAGGTTCAGTAGGTAGTAGCTCAGTGCGCTACCAATATTCAGGTCATTCGGGACTAGCTAGAGGGACTCCGCACCAAGATCGCTGCACCGACGGAGTGACTCGAGGATGAGTCACAATGTTTGTGTTGGTGGCCTATTGGGCATGGAATCCCCCTACAGCATGTTTTGGGGCTCAAAGCCCAAGTTTTGAGTACTATTGTTGTAAAGACTTCGCGAATTGCGGGCGCAGAGCGTAAATTGTATGTTAGAATCATAAGGTTGTCTGCCCTAAGTTTTGAGTGTAGTGTCGGCCTACCCATGGTCCGCAGACCATGGAATTGTATAAATAGAGTGAGGCTCTAAGTTGTAAAGAGAATTAGAGATAGATAGAGGAACGAATGGAGTTCAGAAGATAACTAGCATAGAGTAAAGGTCTAAGTGCTTTGGGTCGTAGTAGTAGGAAGAGGCTCTGCAACTGAGTGCACAGAGGCCTAGTAGAGTCCGCAGCTGAGTGCACGAACCCCTGCAGCTAAGTGCGCAGGGCGAAGTCGAGTCCGTAACCAAGGAAGAAGAATAATAAAGAGAAGTTTGATTCCAAATCTTGTGTATCTGTTTTAAGTTATTATATGGTTGATATCTTTTGCAACTATATTGTTTTATTTGTCGCGCGCACTGGTATGAATGGTGAACACTAACTAAACACATGCAGATAAGCTAAGTGATCAACTAATATCGGGTTAATAATAAAGGATTAGGTACTAACGTGGATCGAGCCCCAAGTAGGGCTACGCGAAGACAACATCACCGACTACGAGGTACTGATAGGTGCACATAGCGACGTGCGCGTAGGGTCAAACCGCGAACCACCGAAAATCATCAGGCATATCTAGGGTGCGGAAACCTAGTTCTAGCACCCTCCCATACTACTTTGGGTGAGACCTCAGTCCGCGCTCTGCGGACTGTTGCCGAAGGGGCCAGTAGTACAAAGATTTGTTTGACTAAATCACCTATGAACCTGGGTCAGGCCCCTACAAGCCAACAAGCTTACCATTGGAATCAAGTCTGATCGAACTTGTGATTTGTAACCTTCTTCGCTTTTTTAACAAGCTCTAAATTTCTTCAACTGAATCAACTGGATCAGGATGCAGAATTTGTCTCGTTTGTCTCCTTGAGGCCAGCTTTACAATCTTGACACTACAATTATTGAATCAACCTTTATGAAGCTTAGTCCCATCATCCAAAGGACCAAACTCCAATGAAAACTAGTCGTACACCTAGGGAAAATGAACGTTTCATTCCCCGGCAATGGCGCCAGTATGTTGTTGCTCCTCTGGATCTCTAAGGTTGAGGAAGAGTCCAACTGAGGTAACCATAGACCAATCTTTTGACTTGGTAACTAGCCCTACCAAGCCGGAGAGGGCTCTCTCCAAAGGATCACAGCCAAGAGGGCTAGATGGATTAGGGTTTTAGGCTAGATATAGTAGCTCAGGGTTTGTTTGATTTGATTTGATTGGGGTAGTCACTGGATGAGTGAATTAGGTCAGAGAGTGAACTAGGTCTCGACAAAAGAGAGTCAGAATATCAGACATCTGATGGGGCAAGGTAGGCAAGTTACTTTAACACTTTGTAGTATAGTGATGAAATGGTTTAGACTAGTGAGGTGCTAAAAAGAGCATGAGGATCATGAATTCTTTTTAAATTGAAGAAATGAAACAATCTATGATGATTTTCCCAAAACAGAGCATACAAGATGAATTCTGCTTATCACACCTTGAAAATCAAACATATTTAGAGTTAAATGAATCATGAAGGGTACAAAACATTCATACATATGTGACTAAATAAAAAACAATATAAAAATACCATGCCACAGGAATACCACCAAAATAGTTGCAACTCATCCAATATATTCCATGCCAAAGTCTGAAACACTAATACAATATCCAATGGAGTCCAACGTGTATAATGATTGAGAAATTACATCATATAGGCCTCAAACCAACTCATCCTAGCCTCAGGGATCGAAGCCATGAGAGGAGGAGCAGTTGCAACAAAAACTGAACTGATAGCTACAGTGTAGGGTGGTCAAAGTGACTCATCCCTAACTTAAGCAAACTAATTCATTATAAGTCATAAAGGCCATTTACCTAATGTATTTACCCTAGGTAATAGTAAAAACATAATAATTCCATCATCCTTATCAATTACATCAGTAAAACAATAATTTCCCATAGGTAAAAATCAAATTGGAGAGAAACAGTGAAAATCTGGGCTCACTGTCAAACGCGCATCGCCATCTTCAAGTTGACTTTTACCTACCTTCCTAATGTCCAAATCTAGCCCAAGATAGCTCATTGGAAACCTTATCCTATCTAGTTTCCAAAACTACCCTTGGTTTTCAAAATGGGCTTGATTGCAGCCTCCAAAATTCCTTTCTACCAAGACTACTCAAACGCGCAGCACTTGGACCGTCCAGAAACGAGACAGAAACATGATTTTTCGGTGGTTTTTTTCCTTTTTCACCCACCATTTTTTGCTTTCCAGGGCTGGAAAAATTGTTTTCCTAGATGTCTTGGTCCTTCTAAATCCAATGGTGGTGGCCATTCCTCCAAAAAGTGCGCAGCTCCTAAGGCGTTGCGCATTTGACCAAACTACTAATATAAAAATTGCCTTAAAAAGACATGAGAAGCAAGATGACAATAAAATTGAGCCAAGGGTCTTTAAAATTGTTCAAGAAGATGATGTCTGAGGTGGCTAGGCATGGAGTGAATCCTCTGCAAGTATATCAATCTTCTTCTTCTCCTCATGGTGATTTAGGGCTTCAGGTTTTGCCCTAACAACTTTGAGCTTTTCCCTTGGTATTTGGTTTCTTCGGAAATAATATTTTGATATCCTTCTTTGAAGGTAAGTGTCTCTTTTGGCCTTGTCTAAGAGGCTTTCAAGATGGGTGTTCACCCTCTCAAACCAATGCTCTCGATTCTCATTTACCATTTTGGCAAATTACTCATTTAGGGTGAGCTCATTAGCTAGCTCAACCTCCTTTTGTTTTTCTAGCTCCAAAGCTCTCTTTAGGCCTCTAGTCCTTGGCCTTTTTCTTGGCACCTTTTTTCCCAGCTGATCACTATATTCTCCATATTTTTCATCAAGTAAGGCTTTAGCATTTTTAGCCACCCTCTTTGCCTTGATGAGCTGGATTTCCATGAGCTCATGTTTGGTCTCTAACTGCTTGTTTTCCTACTCATAGTATGTGATGATATATTTTTCCCTCTGTAAATTGACCTGGAGTTCCCCTATGAGTGCTTCTTTCTCTTTGAGAGAAATGGTTGTGCTCTCACTGTCATCATTTTCACTTAGGTCAACTAAGTGAAAATCTTGCTCTGTCTCATGGAGGTCCTCCTCCTGCTGCTAGATCTCTACCTCTATCACTTTTTCCTTGCCCTTTTGTACCTGCTTTGCTGATGAAGAAGGCAAGGCCCCTCCCACAATCTGTGGGGCAAACACTTGCCTATGCCCTCTCTGATAGGTATGTGCCAAAGTACCCAAACCAACCCCTTTAGGCTTGTTGATCTCACCATGTTCCATGTGCTCTTGCTCTCTGCCTTCATCTCTGCTAGGTGACTAAATAGGCTCATGAAATGGTGATGATGGAGGTGATGGTGTGGCTGACTCATCAGATGAGGATGAATGATGTATGGGCTGAGATGGAGGAATGTAGGTGGATGGATGAGATGATGAAGGGATGCTTTGAATATTTTGAGTAGATGCATGAGTGAATATGGGATTAGCTATGAAGGTACTCCATGCAATATTGAGTTCCTTGAGATGGTAAAGGACTATGATCTTAATGAGGGAATGATGAAATAGGCTCTTCATTTGATCTTTGTACTCCCTCTTTTGGGAAATGTAGGCCATCTTCTCAATGCTCCGGAAAAGATAGTAGGGTATATTGAGCATTTTTACCCTAGTGAAATGCATTAAGAGTCGGATATGATAAGAATAGACCCTAGAGAATCTACCTTCACATGAAAAATATTTCATTATAATCTTCATCATTGGGGCATATCTTTCAAGGAGGTGTGAAAAAGGAAAATAACCCCTTCTTTCATTTCTATACCTTGGTTTCATGTAAGGCTCATAATAATGCCTCTCCAAATCACCCTGTTTAAACCATTTTTCCCCAACATCTGGAATCCCAGTGGCAGCTGATATGATGGTAGTAGACAAAGTGAAATTTATACCTGCTATAGTGACCTGGTTGTCCTTGAGTTTATAAATGAAGAGCCTAGTCAAATCAGGATGATGTTGGACTTCCTGCACTTGTTCACAGAAATCATAACAGCCTAGCCATTTGAAGGATGTCACAGTCATAGGGGATGCTAAGAGTTCCCTGAGATCTGTGGGCTCAAACCTGTGTATCTGGCCTCCTTTGTGTGGCCTCCTCTATTCCCTGTCTTCTTCTCTATCTGTTTCCTCTTCCTCACTATGTGGTCTGTATTCCTCCTCTGCCATGTTGTTTTAGTATCAAACCCTAGGGAGGTATAAGGTAGGGGGAATGTAGTTTTTTATAGAATAGTAAGTGGGGAAAGGTAAATATGAAGATGATGGGTGAAGGGATATGTATATTGGAGAGGGGTATGGGGTAGTAGTATGATAGTTTGGGGATGGGGAAATTTGTTTGCAATATGGGGGTTTGGGATCCTAGGTAGTGTTGTATCACCTAGAAATTAGGGTTTTGGGACAAAGGGTTAGAGGGTATTTTGGATATAAAGATTTAAGGAAAGGGAAGGAGGGTGGATGGAAGTGTGCAAAAGGGAATGAGAGTGGAAGGTAGTTTTTGGGGGAAACCTAGGGTTTAGATGTAACAATTAAACCAAATCTTCAATAAACCTTTTAAACACGTAGGAATTGACTTGAGGAGGAGGAAAATGCCATCCCTTAGCTGCTACTTACTTGATTTGAGGTTGAAAGTGCTTTGGAGGAGCTGAAGAGGTGACTAGAGCGTTGCTGGACAAACATGCAGCACCAATACAGAGTGTGCAGTGCCTCAGCCAAATGCTCAGTGCCTTAAGGGAATGTGCAACGCCTTAATGAAACGCGCAGTGCCAGGTAAACGCGCTTGCCATAAGAGAACGTGCAGTGCCAAAAGGAAATGCGTAGTGTCTGCCCTGTTTCTACTGAATTCACCTAGAACTGTGAAAAAACTCTCTTGGGGTTTGCTCAATGAGTGCTAGGAGGCAAATGGAGGTGAGTTTGAAGGCAAGAAGTCCTTTATAGGTGAGTGAGTTTGATCTTTTGCTTTTCAAACCCACTTTCTAATGTTTCATTTGACCCCTTTTTGACCTCTTTGCTAATTTGCTTTTTGACCTTTTCTTTGTAGGTGTGTGATGTCGAAGCTTTGGCAAATATTTATTTTTGGGTTTTTTTTGGATGATATTGGCAATGGAGTTTGAGTAAACAGTGGAGAATAGTGACTTATTACATATGATAAACATAAAATTACATAAATAAATAAAAATTATTAGATCTCTCTTTTGAAATAAAAATTACAAACTGGAATGAATTTCTTTATTAAAATCCAAATTGGAATTTTAGCAACCATGGTCACATGCTTGTAATGTAGAATTTCCCACTGTAGATCACCTGGTAATGCAATGTACTAAAGCAAAACACTTGATCTATTTCTACAAACAATTGAGCGGAACCTTAATCGAACATGAGCAACATCAAGCATGAACAGATATAACTAAGAATGAGAAGTAATCAACCATAACACAAAAGATATAACAATGGGGAAAGCACCAGCCTAAAACCCCAACTCTGTATTATCATACAAGTGGAAATCTTGTTCAAGTTACAAAAAGAATCAGCTCTCAAGCTATCCTGCTCTCTCTGTAATCAAACAATACTGCTCACAGACTCAATAGACATAGAATATATCTTCCTCAAGCCCTCCAAGCCTCCTATTTCCTTGCGTAGTTTTGATTGGGGTCCAATGATATCCCATGTGTGAATTGGCCTCATCACATTCACTGTAACCTCATGTCCAACTGCGCAATCCTCAAGGAATAATATTCCTTATGCATGCAAGGAATATTCACCAAGGAATATCCTACCAACTGATAGTACACTGTCCCTCCATCTGATCTCAACTGGGTCTCTGACTGAACTAACATGCATGAGTTATCCATGAGTGAATCTTCAGTTATCTGAAATACAGTAGTTACATGCATGCAAGCATTAACTAACTGAACTCTCAATAATTTAACAAACTGTTAAATTAATCTAACTGGACTTGACTCAGTTAACTGAGCCAACTAATTAAAACTCAATATTACAACTCACTCTTATCTCTTTAACTGATGGATAAATCCCTTAATCAAAGGAGAAATTGTTGCATGTCCTCACATAGACTTCAAGTTTGTTTTTCCTTAACTAATTAACTCAAGATGAAATAATTAATCAATTTACAAACTGTGGTTAATATCAAATTCGAATTTTACTTCCTATGTTTAGTCTAGGGACTGACTAAAATAAGAAGGGATCCCAAAATGCTATTTTTAGAAAATCTATTTTTAGCACTTTCACTTTTCACCTATTGTAGCTAAGATATCCAATGGCTGAACTGCTATTTATAGCCCGGCTATTTATAGCAGTGCTATTTTTAGCATCTTTTATTTTTAGCATTTCTTGTTGCACATTTCAAAACTCCCTCTCAACAAGAAAAGGATTATCAGTAACCTCGATCCTATCTTTGTGGAACTCGAACTTGTATTTTGACAATGCCTTAGTCAAAATATATGCATCCTGCTCCTCGATCGAAACATACTGCAACATCATGATCCTCTTGACCACACAGTCCCGTAGATGATGGTAACGGATATCTATATGCTTGGACCTGTCATTAAACACTGGATTCTCAGAGAGTTTTCTACAACTCTGATTATCACAGTATATCACCGTAGGATCCATCATCTGACCAAACAATCCCACTTGAATCTTCCGCATCCAAATGGCCTTGCATGCTGCCTGACTGGCAGCCATGTATTCAGCCTCTACTGAGCTAAGTGCAACTAATCTTTGTTTCCTGCTATACCAAGAAACTGTAGCTGAACCAAGGTTGAAGATTCCTCCAGAAGTGCTCTTCCGGTCTGATGGACTACCAGCCCAATCCACATCCACGAAGCCTTGCAGCTTCACTCCCTCTGTCCATCTGTACCATAATCCGTACTGTGTAGTGCCTCTGAGATATATCAACACATGCTTCGCTGCCTTCCAAAACAGCTTGGTAGGTTGAACCATAGCTTGACTCAGTTGGTTCACCGCAAAGCATAAGTCGGGTCGTGTGTTCACCAAATACATAAGTGAACCCACCAGCTGCCGATAAATAGTAGCAGCTACTACCTCACCTGAAGTAGCATCCTCCTTCCTCTAGTTCCAAGCTAGAGGAGTCTGCATGAGTTTGCACTTCTCCATGTGAAGGCGCCTGAGTATCTCATTAGCATACTTGCCTTGAGACACAAATACTTCCCCATATTTCTACCACACTTCCATGCTTAGAAAGTAGTGCATGAGGCCCATGTCCTCCATCTCAAACTCTCTTGCAAGGTCCTCCTTGCAACATTTGATCAGTTGCTCATCACCTGTCAAAATCAGATCATCGACATAAAGTACAATAATCAATGGCTTACCTCCTACCATGATGTAGTAAAGGTTCGCATCTGCTTCACTCTTGGTGAAGCCCAACCCGGTGAAATAGCTTTCGATCCTGGTATACCAAGCACGGGGTGCTTGCTTCAGCCCATACAGTGCTCACTTGAGTCGGCAAACATGCAACTCACGATCGAAGGTCTCAAATCCTTTGGGCTGCTCAATGTATACCTCTTCCTCAATCTTCCCATTGAGGAACGTTGTCTTCACATCCATCTGATGGATCTTCCAACCCATCTGAGCTGATAGAGCTAGCATCGATCTGATAGATGAGTACCTTGCTACGAGAGCAAAGGTCTCATCGTAGTCGATCCCCTCAACCTGTGAGAAACCTCGGGCAACAAACCTTGCCTTGTGTTTCTCAACACTACCATCAGCTGCCTGCTTTACCTTGTAAAGCCATCGGGAACTAACCACTGACTTGTCCCCAAGTCTAGGGACAACATCCCACACACTGTTCCATATGATAGAATCATACTCTTCTACCATTGCATCAACCCAGACTGGTTGCTGCACTGCCTCCTGAAAAGAAGAAGGTTCGGTCGCTACACACTCCCCAACCAGGGCCATGTAGCCAGTGTATCTCTCGAGAGATCTCCTCTGTCTGCGCTGAGAGGATGGCTGCCCCACATTCTCTCTCACATCTAGCATCAATCTGTCAACTTCCCGCGAGCATTTCCGCCCGTCTCTGGAAGACTCTCCAGGAGTGGTGGTCTCCACTACTGGATCCTCTGCATGTGGCTGATCCACATCATCAAGAAGCTCCTCCTCCTTTGGAACTAAAAGTTCCTCATCACCATGCAACTTGAGCTCCCTCTCAAGTGACACTCGCATGGCTCTCTGCTCATCGAACTTCAGATCCCTGCACACTACGGTCCTCTGACTAGCAGGCAGAAACACACGATAGTTGTGGGGTGTATTTGTGTACCCCACAAGTATTCCCAACTCAGCTGTTGGGTCTAGCTTCTTCCGAGCGTCTTTGATCACATGAAAGAAAACTGGTGATCCAAAGATACGAAAGTGACTCACATCTGGTCGCTTCCCCGAAAAAGCCTCCATAGGTGTCTTCATCCCTAAGATACGATGAGGACTTATATCCTGAAGGTACACTATTGTATTGCATGCCTCAGCCCATAGATGAAGTGGTAGGCCTTGGTCATGCAACATCGCTCGAGCTGCTCCCATAATAGATCTATTCTTCCTTTCGGCCACCCCATTCTGTTGTGGGTTATGGGGTGTTGTCAGTTCCCGTTTAATTCCTTCTACGGCACAGAAGTCTTTAAACTGCTGGGAAACATACTCTCCACCATTGTCGCTATGCAAGGCTTTTACTTTCTTTCCAGATTCTTTCTCTGCCAAGGCTTTAAACTCACAAAACCTCAAGAAGGTCTGATCCTTCTTTTGCATAAAGTAGATCCAACATCTACGAGAAAAATCATCAATAAAAATAACATAGTACCTTTTCTTAGCGGTGGAGGCTGTAGAGAATGGTCCACATACATCTGAGTGAACTCGCTCCAGGATTGCTCCAGCTCTACTATCCCGATCCTGAAAGGAAGCTTTTGCATACTTACCCAAGGTGCATCCTTTGCATGTATCTATTTGCTCCAGTTTTCCCTTGGGTAAGCCGGTAGAAATTTGTTGCATGATCTTCAAGGCCCCGTGATGCAAGTGGCCTAGTCTTCTATGCCATAGCTCGCCAACATCTTGGCTTTGCACCACCTCTGCTTTGGAACTCAGTGTAGCACAGTCATCTACCTCCAGCTTGTAGAGATTCTTTACTTGAATCCCTATTCGCTTGGTCTGTCCAGTGCCGATATGCCTCAGGAAAACTTTTCCTTTACTAAAGACTACATCATAGCCTTTATCTTCTAGCATAGCAATAGACACAAGATTCTTTTTCAAACCTAGTACATACTTGACAGCATATAGGGTGAGAGGAGCACCATGCTCCCTTTGAAACACAACTGTACCTTCACCTGAGATACAGTACTTTCCATCATCGCCCATCTCGATCCGCATCTAGAGATCCTTCTCCTCCAATGTACTAAAAAGATTCTTGTCACCCGACATGTGGAAAGAAGCTCCACTGTCCAGGTACCAAACACATCCCACCATGGATGAAACCATGCATGCGATAAGTGAGAAATCCAGCTCAAACTGTGAAGCTAGTGCATCACCATCAAATCCCTTTGAGGAACCTTTCTTGGATTTCTTCTGTGGAAAATTCATAGCATAATGGCCCACTTCATGACAGTGAAAGCATCACACTTTTGACTTGTCAACCTTCTTCCCTCCATGAGAATATTTGGATTGGGACGCCTTCCCTTTCCCTTTCTTAGCTTTACTCGCTAAAGCTAGATTTTCTTCATCATCTTGTTTTGATGAAGATCCATCCCGGGTGCTTCGCCTTATCTCCTCCTACATCAGATCTGACCAAATTCGTTCCCAATCTGGAAGTTTCTCTCTTCCATTAACCGAGTCCTGGTAGCTATGCCAGCTCTTAGGAAGACCGAGGAGTGCAAGACTCACCATGTTGTCATCAGCTGTCACGACCCCTACGCTTGCAAGCTCATCCCTGCAGGTGGTGAGCTTGTTTAGGAACGTAGAGATTGTTTCGCCCTTTTCGCACTTGATCTTTCGAAGTTTATCTTTCAGCACCAACTTCCTCTAATCGCTGCTATTCTGATAAAGATCTTTCAATGTTTTCCACATCAAAAACGGAGTCTCCTTCCTATGGAGGCTCGAGACAATGTGATCTCGAACTCCCTCTAGGATGATTCTCCTAGCTCTAGCCACACACTTTTTCCATTCCTTCAGTTGAGTAGCATCAGTTGGCTTCTGGACTTCTTGATCAATGAAGTCCTTTGGACCGTTTTCTTCTAATACTGCCTCCATGTGATCCTTCCAGGTTATATAATTCGAACTTCCATCAAGGGCATATTCGAGTCTTAAACCACTGAACGCCATCAGTGAAATAGATGTAATAAGAACTCAATTCAATATTCAGAAACCAAACTTCGAACTTCTCCTGCTTGTATACTATTCTTCCTTGATCACATTTGCTTTGATACCATGTAGAATTTCCCACTGTAGATCACCTGGTAATGCAATGTATTAAAGCAAAACACTTGATCTACTTCTACAAACAATTGAGTGGAAGCTTAATCGAACATGAGCAACATTAAGCATGAATAGATATAACTGAGAATGAGAAGTAATCAACCATAACACAGAAGATATAACACTGGGGAAAGCACCAACCTAAAACCCCAAATCTATATTATCATACAAGTGGAAATCTTGTTCAAGTTACAAAATGAATCAACTCTCAAGCTATCCTTCTCTCTCTGCAATCAAACAATACTTCTCACAGACTCAATAGACATAGAATATATCTTCCTCAAGCCCTCCAAGCCTCCTATTTCCTTGCACAGTTTTGATTGGGGTCTAATGATATCACATGTGTGAATTGGCCTCATCACATTCATTGTAACCTCAGGTCCAACTGCGCAATCCTCAAGGAATAATATTCCTTATGCATGCAAGGAATATTCACCAAGGAATATCCTAGCAACTGAAAATACACTGTCCCTCCATCTGATCTCAACTGGGTCTCTGACTGCACTGACATGCATGAGTTATCCATGAGTGAATCTTTAGTTATCTGAAATACAATAGTTACATGCATGCAAGAATTAACTAACTGAACTCTCATTCATTTAACAAACTGTTAAATTAATCTAACTGGACTTGACTCAGTTAACTGAACCAACTAATTACAACTCACTCTTATCTCTTTAACTGATGGATAAATCCCTCAGTCAAAGGAGAAACTGTTGCATGTCCTCACATAGACTTCAAGTTTGTTTTTCCTTATCTAATTAACTCAAGATGAATTAATTAATCAGTTTACAAACTGCTGTTAATATCAAATTCAAATTTTACTTCCTATGTTTAGTCCAGGGACTGACTAAAATAAGAAGGGATCCCGAAATGCTATTTTTAGAAAAGCTATTTTTAGCATTTTCATTTTTCACCCATTGTAGCTAAGATCTCCAATAGCTGAACTTCTATTTATAGCCCGGCTATTTATAGCAGTGCTATTTTTAGCATCTTCTATTTTTAGCATTTCTAGTTGCACATTTCAACATGTAAACCCTTATCTAACTGAGAAAGGGATTTTATTTGCTTCTCTCTCATACTTTGTTGGCCTTATGCAGTGAAATGGTGTTTTATTGGACCTTGGAAAATAAAACCTAGAGACCTAATGGGACCTTGAATGACTGGACTTCAGATGGACTTGACTGACACAAAAAATGATGAAATGAGCTTTTATAGTCAATGTATGCTCAACAAGACACATGAAGGTGGGCCAACAAATATTGATTTTTGAGGGGGGATGGGGTTTAAACTTGGGCTACCACCAATGAGTAAAAGTTTACATGATGACCTAGGTGGAATGATAAAAATTTCAACATGGGACACTAATATGATATAAAAGAGGAATTTTGATCAGTGATGGCAGTATGCAAATACTGACTCTAACAATGTGATTCCTCCAGTTTTGGCAGATCAGCCTTCCTCCCATCTTTTGATTCTTGCCAGGTGATAAAGTCAGAAATCCTTTTATGGATTTCGTCATACTCAAGTGTCATGTCAACAACTTGGCTTGTTAGCTTATCACTGATCTCGCAACAAGGACTGATTTGCGAGATTTTCTAGTATAGAACTTCCTTTTGCTGCATTAGCTGGGAGTTAAGACTAAGTGCTTTTTTTATGAACTCATCGATCTGCGGATTATCTTTATACCTATCTGTCATAGCTTGTATCTGCACATCTCTTTCCGCTAGGCTGGCCTGATGTTGTATTTGCATCTATTCAAATTCCTGTTGGAGCTTGGCTACTTGTAACTCTGCTTGTTGGTTAGATTTCTCTTGCTCTAATTGTTGTTCCAACAACAGATCTTTTGTTCTTTTTATCTAAGCAGCATTTGGACCTTTGTCGCTTTATCGATAGTTGTCGTAGCATAGGCTCCTGCAAATTGCGACAGTCTCGTAAGATTTTCAGATGGGTCCATGGGCGAGTCTTTCCAGACAATGTCCATTGGTTCATTGTCGGGAGTGGTAATCGCTGCAGCATCTAACTTTATTTTCTTCCTCTACCTTTTAACGACAACTTTGTGGGTAGGGCTATAAAACACATCTAATGGAGGAATTTCCTCAATTCTCAAAATAATTTCTGAAGTGGGGGTAGCAGGAATGAGCTCCACATCCTGAGTGCCTACAGTTTTCTCCACTGTTATTTCTTGATTTGATTTGTGTTGTGGAGTTTGTATCTCAGATGTTTGTTCCTCTGTGTGGAGCTTCTTGTTAAAATTCTCCCATTCTTTTTCTAAATCAATAACTGGGGGTTTTGCTAACTGAGTGGAAGTAGAGTGAATTTCAGCCTGTTTCTTTGTCGAGGTTTGCTCAGCTGCTTTCTCTGTAGTTCCGGTTGTGTCCCTTTCAGACTCTTTATTTTTATTGCCCCCATTTTGAGACTATTGCTCTAAATTCTCTGACTCATGAGTAGATCTCTCCTGGGTCTCTACTTCGGAATCTTCATTGGAATTCTCTTTGGAGCTGCCCTCCAAGCTTACACTGGGAGTTGGCTCCCTTATTGGTTCAATCTGTAGCAGGTGCAATGGGACCTTTAATAATATCCTCTCTCTATATTCACGGAAAGCTTCAACATCATATGGGGAAAAAATTAGTGATTCCATATGCATCACATCTAAAAATGTCTCTTTTTGTAGGAAGAGGTCATTGAAGGCATCTTCCTCATGGGTGAATGGTTTCACTTTCACCATAGTACTGAATTCCTTGGTAGTACCATTTGGGTCATACTGCCTTCCTGGGAATGTAGCTAATTCCATATATTTCATAATCTTTGCCTCTTTACATGCATGTCCAAAATCTTGTGGTGCAAATGCACCACATTGCAACGGAAATGTAGGCCAAATGGTCTTTTTATGTTCTTTCAATCCTTTGCTCAAACCACCTTCCCCTATCGTTTGGTAGGCTATCTCCCTAACCATTAACTTGTCGGGGACATAGTATGGGAGGACATGCGGTGAAGCAATGCTCCCAAATACTCTAATATATGTAAATGTCTCCTCCCCAAACCATCTGGCTATAGGTAGGATATCTACTTCAGCTTCTTTGGAAAACCTAGGGGTGGTTCTGTTGTAGACTTGTTTATGGATAGGCAGCATAACTCCTTGACAAATCTTGTAAAAATGGGGGTGAAACTGAGACTCCCACAGACTCTTATGATACACATGGATAGGAAGCGGGTCTTGCACAGTCCACTTCCATCCCATGATAGGAAATTTGGAGCCAAAACAGATTGCGTCCATTACATAGGCACTCATGAAAAATGGGGGGTAAACCCTTGAAGAGGGACTCCTCTTTCTCCTATACTCCATAATGGCTTTTGCCAAATTATCAGAAAAAATTTGGGCCCAATTCATTATTGTTGCGTTTACAACTGCTTCTATTAATGGCAGCCATTCTGGGGAAAATTTGGTACTATCGGGCTTACCGAACAATCTACATAGCATGGTTGTTGCAAAACTATAAGGGGGAGAGATAGATTCTGTAGAATACATACCTGTCTTATCCTTTTTGATCTTGCTTTCGTTCTCTGTCCAGGTCCGCGTGATGTCTGCTGGGTCTTCATTCTCCTTAGAAAATTTCTCGAGGAATTGTTTATTGTAGAGCTTCTGTGGCTCTGGTAAATTGTACATAAGCCTCAGGCTGTCTGGTGAAAAATATCCCATAACCTCCTGCCTACTATTCTTGAATTCTCTGTCTGAGACATCCACCATATCAATTATCCACTTAACCATATATGTATATGGAATTATCTTCAGTCTTGCAGCTATGTGGTGTAGAAAGGAACATGTTGTCTCGAAGAAGGAGGCGTCGGAGGAAATATTAGCATCAGCTATGGCCTTTGTTACTAGAGGTCTTGGTTTCTCTTCTTCTAATAAATCATACATGGCTTCCCATGTTGAGGTTCCTCCGTCTCTACTACATGTAGTATCAGAGAATAGAGGGATCATTTCTGACTTTTCAGACGCAACTGCCTTTCCCCTCTTTGCCATTGCTCCCAACGACTCTTGCTGCAGATTTTTCCTGAAAATGGAGCAAAGCAGAAGCTATCAGATAGACACAAGTAAAAATGAAAATAAGAATGAATGATACAGATAACCTTGAAAAGGTGACAAGAAAGGATTTTTAATTAAACGTAGGTGAGAAGATATCGTATCACGTCGAGCCGTTTTTCAAACGTAAATGCCATTAACCCATAGTAAATGCCCACTAATGGTTCCTTATCTCTAGCTTTATTTCTCATTAATGTTTTGCATCATAAGTCGGGAAAGAAAATTTTTAGGGTGGCAAGCTTTAGCTGTGAGAATGTCAATTTTGCGATTGCGATGCAATATCACAAATCGCATTATCGCATTTTGTGTGTGTGCTTTCTTTAAAGTTCCTTTGGTTTCTGCAGGATGCGAAATGCGAGATGTTCCTTATTGTGTTTAAAGCGTAGCTTGTTTGATAGGATTTTCTTTATAAAGCCTTTTTTATTGCGCAATGGACTTAAGTGTTATTTTATAACATAGTTTTCAATCGAGTCTGAGCTTCTATCGCATTTCGCAATATCGCATGGTTGGTAAGGTTTTGGACCTTTCTTAAGTATTTCCAATGCGATGCGATAAGGCTGACCGTGTCATCACAATATCACATTTCGCATGGTTAAAGATACTTTGTGAGGGTGCGCCCTTTGTAAGTGGTGATATGCGATGTGGGCCTTATTTTAATAAGAAATGCCTTAGGACTTAGTTTAAATGAAAAATCCTAATAACATCTAGGTTAAGTGTGGTAATCCCTTTTGATTGCTTTTCGCGAGTTTTGTTCGTTAACAAGGATTTTGACATGCTTGGTCATGCGACATGTGAAAAAGGTGAGCATTTGCTAGCTTTCAAAGGGTTTTGTCTTGATATCTTGCTTTATTCCAAAAATTTAACAAGAAAATGCCTAAATGCTAAATTTATTTTTTGGAAGGATTTTTTAAGGGTCCCCATTTATTAATAGAATATTAGCTATTATATTAACAAATGGGGGGGTTGTTGAATAGCACAACACTATCCTAGAATCTAAATGACTACTAAGTCTCCTATTCCCAAGCTCATGGTGATATTTAAACATTGTTATAGAGCATACACCTCAACCTGGTTGTTTGATGCAATTTCAAGCCCCAAAATGTGAGTTTATTCTTAGTTTCCCTCCAAGTCGAAGATGACCCCCCCTCCTCCTAGCCCTAGATTTCCTTTCCATGCTCCCTTAAAAAAATAATGTGTGATATCTTCCTTTTTACCACTCCTTAAATTCTTTATCCCCAAGTTTAATTTTCTATTTATATGGGACTTAATGTATGTTTACTCTTACAATTATCAAGGCTTCTCCATATCGTCTCATTTATTCTATTTCTTCTACATCAAATAGGCCTTTATTTTGAATGGATAAGCTCTTTTTTAGTATGGATTCAATCACGAGACTCTTGGATTTATTTATCACCAAGGCTAGAGGTTGGAAACATTGATTACATATAGCTCTATTCCTTGCTATCCATAATCTCCATAGTAAAAAATTTAGCAAGGATGCCCAAATATTTCTGAAGAGATACTTATCTTTGAAGTACCCCCTATATAATATAATATTATGGGTGAATACCTCATTCCAACATGTCGACCAAGGAATCTATGGGATAAGCAAGAAAATAATTTCCCCATACTTATGTTTCAAAAGGACATTAGAGAAATAGGTGTTTGCTAGATTCCTCTACCTTACACACTAGCTTGGGCCTTGCATACCTCTTCTTTGGAGGTTATCAACCATTAGTATTCTTCCATATATAAGTAGCCAACCAAAAACATTAACTTTTGGAAAACCATTAGGAGACCGTACCTTGTTCCATATTACATATCATTGAGGCATTTTGAGAGATTGTAGCTTGTGATTGTAACCATCTTTAAAATAAAATCCTAAAGGATTCCATCAGAAATCCTAGGGTTTTTAGGTGAGCAACCATTGGGGAGAGAATTTAGATAAGAGAGAAGAAGGTGCAAGAGGGGTGGAGGCTCATCAAATTTCCTTCCTAGCCAATCTCCTAAAGTCTAGGACCAATTAGATATGTCAAAAAGAGTGTGTTGGTTTCTTTTGTTCAACTAGTTCTTAATGGGTGAAATTTTTGAGAAATTATCCAAAGGAAATGTCTCATTATACTATTTTTCCATGTTTTTATGTCTTCACCATTTCTCAGAACCCAAAAAAGAGTTTTTCTCATATTAATGGAATTGAGGCTTTAATTAATCTCCAACTATGGGATATCCTCTAATTGTCTATCCCCCTTTCAATACATAATTTCCTTCTCATCCTAAGGTATTTTTTTCCACCAATCAAATTTTCCAATTATCAATCGTTATACCAATCCCCCCCACCTAGAAAAATCCAAGTTAAGAAGAATAGGATCTCTTATGTCTAATTCTCCTCTATTCTTGGGAGATTTTAAAACTAACCAATTAACCAAGTGGGATATCTTGGTCTCCAGTTTCCCTCATTTCCATAAAATTATTTTCAAATCTTAGGAAATTATTGCATGACTCGAATTAATGCCAACGTTGTCGAGCATTGGAATATAGGTAGGGATGAAATAATGGACTCAATGAAAACAATATGTCTAGTTGGATTTAGCCAATTTGTGCTCACTGCTAAAATTTTCATTGATTTTGTCTAATATGCTCTGCCAAGATTAATTCAAGGGGTTACTTAATTAAAGAGGCATGCCAAGATGCTTAAAAGAAATCCATTAATTATTTATGAAAGTTGCATAATTCTATAAATGTCTTGAAGGAGTTGTGAGTTTTAATTCCATCTAAACATTTGATTCTTTTTCTTGTTTAATTTTCCTTCTGATGTGATAATCAAAGCATTCAACACCCATTTGAACCTAAAAACAATAGTAATGGAGTTTCCTCTAATAAATATGGTATCATATGCAAAATGCAAATGATTTATTCTTCTTTATGCCTCTCACAATTTTTATCCCTAAGAGATTGCCCACTAGTTTTTCACGTTCCAACTTCCTACTCAAAATTTTGACCATCATAATATACAGTATAGGGTATAGGTGGAAACCTTTCCTAAGCCCTCTACTAATATAAAAGAAAGGGAATGGCCTGCTATTCAAACCAATGGGATGATCCAAGGTGTGCTAACGCATGCAATGATCCTTCTAATGACCAAGGTATTAAAGCCAAATTTATACATGAGATCAAAAATAAATGAATGCCTCACCCAATCAAAGGAATGGTCATGCCTCTCCTTTGCTCTAGTGGTTTGAATCACTACTTGGACTAGAATAATATTATCAATTATCTACCTTTTCCACAGGAACCCCCAGGCTTTATTTCTAAGACTATCTTTGGGAGCACCCTTCTAAGCATGTTTCCATGATCTTCATCAATATTTTTTCGGACGCATTCCACAAAGAGATGGGTAAAATTCTAGCGAATGAAGATGGATTTGTCTCCTTTGGGATCAGAGCTAGGAAAGAAGAGTTTGTTTTCCCCCCATCTTGTATGATTTATGTATTTTTAGCACTTTAATCAAGTTGTAGTTTATCAATTCTCAACATTCTTGATAAAAATGGATGGTGAAACCATCTAGACCTGGCATCTTGTCTAAATCTAGACTCCAAATTTCTTTAGCAACTTTGCATCCCTCAATTTATTCCAATATTTTGGCATTTCCATTTTGGGATACCAATTAAGGAATGTTTCTTAATATATCATTTATGCCTTCGAGATTTTCTCCCTCTTGAAGGAATTCCACTCGACCTTGAGGCCAAATTCATTGCTTGCAAATAGATGTTAGTGGAAGGTTAGGTTTTATAGGTTGATGTAGAGTGAATTCCATCATCTTCCTACAAGAGATTGAACATGCCTTTAACCTACAAGTTATCCTTGAGCACATCAATGGCCTTCTTGGTACCTATGATGATGATAAGAACCCCATGTTACAAGCATAAAGGAAAATTACCTCTAGGGGATTCAAACCACTAAGCCCTTGAACTAAGCATTATCATAAGCATAAACATTTTTAAAGTTTTTGAAATAAAAAATATTTACATAAATCCAACATGTGAATCTACAATTATCATCATTATACACATCTTTATTATTAATTAACCAAGTCCTTGGTCACTTCCAATGACTCATTATCGTAATGATGAATGATGTTACGGATTTGAAATGTTGACATACAAAATGGCTATTGGGGATATTCTAAAAGGTTTGCAATTTGACATTATGTTTTCCAGATGTCTTATCTCCATCATCATATTTCAATTCCTTATCATGTTATTGATTTGAGTCATTGGCAGAAGTTAGACGAAGCCTTGAATGCCAAATCTATATATATATATATATATATATATATATATATATATATATATATATATATATATATATATATATATATATATATATATATATATATATATATATATATATATATATATATATGTATGTATATATATATATATATCATATATATATACATATATATATATATATACATATAGTATATATATATATATACATATATATATATATATACATATATATATATATATATATATATATATATATATACATATACATATATATATATATATATATATATACATATATATATATATATATATATATATATATATATATATATATATATATATATATATATATATATATATATATATGGAGTAGTGGACACAATAGCTTTGACATTGTTTGGTAAACCAATGTTTAGTGGGATATATATAGTCCCAATTCCACTGCATGGGATGATTTGAATGAGATTTTCAATCAATTTCCTTATTTATTTTAAACCTCAAGATGAAGTTTACGGAAGAGTTAGTGTATGTAGTACCTGTTAGTGTCAGTCTTTCCAGCCTTCCTCCAGTGATCAAATATGCTCTTACGAAGTGATTTTGAAGTGTCAAGGTTAAATTTTGTCATTTCAGTGAGTCTTCAAGCAAAATTTGGTCACTAGGCATTAGGTCTAGGGTTTGCTCTCACTCTCTTCAAAGTTGCCCAAATGCCAATCTATGTCACTATTCAGCTGAGTCTATCATCATTCACAGGGTTGTCATTATCATGTCAAGTGTCTAATGAGTCATTTTACACCGTGTTCATGCTTTAGTTGCGCCTAGGCAAGGTCATTTCCCTCTCCTAGGGTTTTGAAGGCAATTTCTCTTGAACGGCCAAATCATCAGCAAAACTTGTTTCCTGATGTTCATACACCTTCCCCTATCCTTAAAGTACCTTACCAAATGCTTCCCATCACTGAGATTCCCCAAATTCCTCATTTTCGCACAAACCCTAGTTTCTAGCTACAACCTGGCAATTTTCTAGGTTGGGCCTGTGTTTTGACCTTTTGGACCCCTTCCCCTCACTCAATCTCTGTGATTCCACTTTCCCCTGTTTCCTAACATCCCTCCCTACTTCCAAAAATTTCCCCAAGAATTTAGAAGCCCCTTATCCCCTTCATTTCACTTCATTTCGACAAAATTCCTTGTTTCACACATCGGGATAAGTTTCACTCAAATGGTGTTTCAGAGCAATAAAAGATGAATTTTGAAAAACTGAGAGAGGTTTTTGTCCACAACATCCCAAAGAAGAAAAACCTCCTTCACTCTTTGTACAAGTGTCATGGTTTTAGATAAATGTCAAAATTACAATCGCTAGATCCAAGGAGGTTGGCCAAGGCACTAAAACGACGGAGAAGGCCCGATCCCCTCCACATCTTGGCTGAGGCTTCCTTGAAGGAGCATGATATTAAATGACCTCACTACAGCTCAAATTTCAAAAAAAATTGAGCATTTTTGGTCACTTATGAATTTTTGGGCAAAAAACAGGTTTTTCTCTCTTACAGGTCGCGCGCCGCACGCGACCTATTCGATGGGCAACTTCATTTTGGGAAAACTCAGCATTTCTGGATTTTTCATGCAAAGATACACCTGCTCAGCAATTAACAAGAGATTTCATCAAGTTTTGAGCCTCCATAAGGTCAAAAAACATGAAAAAATTGACTTTCTGCCACCTTTTTGACAAACAGGAAGCAGTCTTGGGAGATTGCAATTTTGGAGGGGCAAATGGCCACCAAATTCAGAAATTCCACTTGGGTTGGAAAGTAGACATCCAGAAATTTCCAACAAGCCCACTTTTGCCTCATTTTGACACCTGGAAGTGCCTCAAAAGCAGCTCCAAAGAAGCGCGACCTATCAGGATTAGGGCGCGACCTATTGGGCAATTTTCACAATTTTTCATCTACAGCTCAGGAATTCGCCCAGCTTTGACCAGTTTTGACTTGTGATGGGATTTTTCACCCTCTTTGATGTAATTAATGTATTTTCATGTTGAAATGACACTTATTTACCTATTCTAGAAGATTCATTCATGAAATAGCAAACATTTAATGAATGAATTGGTTTCCTAGCTTATAGAGGCAAGTTGTTTTAACTGCCTAGATTTTAGTGCTCAGTTTAGAATTGGTTGAAACAGCTCCTAGAAGGATGATCTCAACCCCTAGAGGCAAGGAAAGATGTTATATTGCCTATATTATGTACTTTCTTGGTCATTTTCATGGTTGGACTCTTGAGGGAGAAAGCTTCTATTGTATTACTCATTGTATCTCAGCAATTTTGGCAAAGGAGGAAAGACCAGGGTTTTGCAGTCCTTTTTGGGATTCCTGTGGTTACATGTATTGATGGTGTGTTTCTCTTTGTACATGTAAGTGTGTTATGTGAAATCATCCTCTTTCTTTTTCTTCTGAAATTAGGCAAATGAAGTGTTAAAGTAGAATTCATGATTTCCATGCTCTGCTTTTAAGTTTGCTTAATATCAATGTTTTCATCTGTTTAAGGAGAACTCAAGGTGATTGCTTGCTCTCCTTAGCTCCTCACCGGTCATTCCTACCCATTCACTTAATTTAAAGGCATCAATACAGTCTCCTACCTTGCCCCAAAGAACCCCCTACAAAAACTGTGTCCAATCCCCGCACCCAAAATTGCCTTTCCCCGATTTTCCACCGAAATCCAAAAAAATCCCAAAACAAACTCTTTTTATCAGTTTACTAGCCTAAAATCAGTGTTTCCTTATTGGTTATCTCGCCCATTGAAGATCTTTACCGAGATAGATCGGAGAGAGCCCTCTCCTGCCCCGTAGGGCTAGCTACGAGGCTAAGTGGTTTGATGTTGCCTTGAAGTTTGCCTTTCTCAGCCTGAGGTGAAATTTCAAGCGCTAACAGTACCCTCTTTTGCTTTGACTTTATTTGGTTGATATTATGTTATTATTTATAGGCATTTTTCATTACAACAATGACCCAATTGATCGACAGATGCACTTTTGTAGGGAAAAATAGTAGAAACTTTAACAAATTTTACTAATTGTTAATATGTCAATCTTAAAGTGTAAAACCTTAGAAAATATTACTAATACTTAAAGTGTGAAATATAAAATGTTTGATGATATTAGAAATAAAAAAAAAATTCTAAAGAGTTTATACAACTTCTAGAAAATTTTGGCGAATAAAATGGAAATACACAATCATTTTTTTTAAAAAAGACATGGAAAATTAACCTATCGATGAAACTTATTCCCAAAAAATTTCCCTACACTTATTGATGATGTGATCTAGAGTTTTTATTTAACTTTATTATTACTTGATGTGTGCATATATCATTTATAATTTATGTTTTGATATTATTGTGATGCTATGGAATATTGGAAATGATCACATAGTTATTTGATGAAAACAATCATGTTATATGAGACTATTGATGTTTCTAAGATGCAACAACAAGAACCTTAGGTGTATATCAACTCCAAATATAAGATTCAAAATATGTGGATGTAGGATGGAGTTGGGTTATGTATGATTATCATGTATATAACATTTCTCATTATTTATTCATGATTATGAAATAATTGTATTTGATATGTTTGTTTCTAGATGTGTGCAGAGACAATGAAATATTTATGAAATCAAATTATAGATGGGAAAAGGATTGTATGGTGAGATGTGACATGAGTACGATCAAGGAGAGAATTTCTAGGTTTCTTATCCCTAGGTACTAGTGTCCATGCTATGTAATAGGTTGAAAATCGTATGTTTTATGTTTTTTCCTAGAAGTTACACATTGCCATAAGAGTAATCCACAAATTCAATAACCTATAAGGTCCTAATGAAGGACACACAATAAGTTATCAATTATTATTCTTCAATGACCATTAATTTCTCACTAGTGGGGAATGACTTGCCTTAAGTCACAACTGAAAAATGATAATTGAAAGGTATGCATGAAAATGACACCCTTGGTATATATCATTAGGTAATACTTAAAGGACATGTTGGGCCATGCCATCCTTGGTATCATGCACTTGGGAGTTATAGAGGTTATGTCCAGCTCTTAGTGTAGAGTACATGAAAAGTTGTAATGAACATGTCTATCTCTTGGTATTAAATAATTCAATACTTTGAGTTAACTTGGACTCACCCTTGTTATAAACATGGATTTGGTTTATGCATACTTTTAAGAGTAATATCCTTTGACAAATGCATTTAGATAAATAATTACTTTTACATGAATTAACACATGAGTGAGTGAATAAGATGCAATTAGTAAATAAATGATTAATATTTTGCATGAGATAGAAAAATGACATGAACCTTAAAGGCTACATAAGAAATTTGAGAGTTCACCTTTTGGGACCTAATGCTAGATGAATGGCGTAATGCTTGTAACATCTCTCTCATTACCCTTGTTGTTGTAACGTTAAATTTTTTAGTGTGTAGCGCAAGCATGGAGGCCATGGATGGCTAATACATTATGTTTTAAACATAAAATCAATTAAATGTGAATATTAATTGGTTGGCCTGAACAAAGGTACATACAGATCCAAGATTTTGAGGCGGTTACTTGTTGTGTGCATATTAATTTTTGTGGCATGCTTGTTGATTATTGGTCACGTGCTTGCTGGATAGACCCATAACGAAAACATTTAACCTATTTAATGTTTCCCTAACCAACCACTAACCTCCACTAACATGCATTAAAGGTTGTGGAGTGGGAACCACGGGGAAGGATTGCTCAATCTCTATTCCTTCTCATGGATTGAGAAAAAGGGATTGAAATCCCAAGAAGGGAGAGTGGAGAATTGGAGACGATGCCCTCACCTAAAGAGGATGTGATTGGACAGAAGGGAAGAAACAAGAAGTAAAAAAAAAAAACAATGCGAGATAGAGGAAAAGAGAAGAAGATGAGCATCAAGACTTTGAAGAAAAGAAAAAGGGAAGAAGGATTTTAGTTTCGAATGAGGGGTAGATACACTTTGTTGTAACTTATATAGAAGGAGATCATTCACTGAGTAGCAGCATAGGGAGTTGGTAATAATGTTGGGTGGAGAAAGAGAAAGGAGCCGAAAGAGCCAAACGGAAAGATAGAACTAGATTGGTCCTTGGTTTCAAGCCTTATGAACCAGCTCAAAGGAGTGAAGGAGTAACAATGGCACCTATTACCAAAGGAATTAGATAGTTTGTGACCCTACCCTTGGCGTGATTCCCTTGAACAAGCATCCCCTCAGACTTTGGATCTAGCTTGTGAGTGGTCAACTGCAAAAATGATTACATTGTAGTTAGCCTATGGTTGGGTGGAGAGTGGAAGTCCCTCCCTCATTTGCTAGCAAATATAACACACAAATAAGTATATTGATTGATGCATATTTGAATTATGAATGATGACTATGCATGTTATGTTATTGGTTAATATATGGTTCTATGATTCATAAAAGAATGCCTAAATCATTGTATATTCATGGTTGACTAGCTATCTTACTTGTCCAGGGTGGTAATGAATGTTTGAATGGTGTATTTTTTTCTATATTCATGAATTGTAGGATCACTTGCACGTTTGTGACTAATTATCTTAAATTCACTCAGATAACTTGGCATCTCATAAGTTATCAACTATTTCATATATTTATGAGTTTGGAAGCTCACTACCATAACCTTGATTATAGGCCATGTTACATGTTATGAGTTTAATTGATGTGTTGGATGTTAAATGAGTACCTAGTTAGAACTTATGGTCACTTAGTCTATGCATGATGTGATGATTCCATGAGCTCATGAACACTTATATATTTCTATTACAATCTGAGATTCATTGTTCAAAACATGGTTTGTAGCTCTCTTGTGAATTCATGTAAACTAAATGTCTCCTTGAAAATGAATGAATAAATCCTAATTCATTGACCCGCAAAAGATCCCAAATAAGAACTTCCTTGCATATATCATCTTGTTCAATGTTGAAGTTTGTTGGAATGAGCTTAGGAGCCATGTCTTTCTCTTATTTATGGACCTGGTGTAATTTGGGTTTTGATGGAGTCCCTTTATTTTCTTATGGAATGGTACAATACTTCTAGGATTATTTTCTCAGGCCTTGGTCATCACTCTCAGGAAATTTGGCATTAAAGTAGTGCACCCTTCCTTAAGAAATTTCCCCCAATTTCCCCTTGTTTTTCCATATCTAGTGGTGCCAAGGCCAACACACATATAACGAGGTTGAATCATCACAAGGCTGGATCTTTCTTTTTTTAGTCAATGGTATATGAGCATCCAGGGGTCGGGCCTAGTGAGGCAAGGTTCTTTTAAGCATGGATCGGATATGCCATGGGGATGAATATCCTTTTCTATAAGTCAGATCTATTTGAGTTTGAATCCCTCTATCAAAAGTTCATTGTATCCATAATATGGGGAATATGGTAGTAACAAGGGGGCTTCCTTATGGGGTGAGGTTATATTGGTGGTGAATCGAATATCATCCGATGGAACCCAAGCTAGATGCATTGGGTGATGAATGGATCTGGGATCTGAGGTGATAATAGGAGTGTGCATATGTGATGACCTGAACTTGGTTAAGGTCGAACCACTCCAACAAGACATGGATCCAAAGATCTGGGGGTCCAGAGAAGGATAACAGTAGCCACATCATTGAAACACTGAATGTACAGTGAATTAGATATAATAAGAAATCATTGGAAAACACAAAGGGGGCAGGCCTGGTTGAACCCACATGCCAGAGTTGACATGGTAGTCCCACATGGACTACACATGGTAATGCAACAATGATGTGGACCCCACATTATGTTGACATGGCAAGGCCACATGGAGCCCTAACACCACCCGCTACTCACTACTCATTTCCTTTGTTCATCATTGAATGTCGCGAGTAATGATGAAAACCCTAGGCAATATAACATGGGAATGACATGGAAAACCCCTTTTTGATGACTTGTCGGGGTGACATGGAGGACATGTGAGTTCCATGTGCCCTTACCATCACCCACCATGGAAAAGTTTAGGCATGTTGTATGAGTGTGTTAGTGAAGAGAAACAATCCGATTGTAGTTTCAACATGGAACCCCTGCCATTGTTCATCACCATCACTCTCCTATCTTAGTTCACACTCAAAGATCATAGTGGTAGTGTACTTAAGGCGCATGACATGAACCTTGTTTCAGCATGTAACCCAAACACCACTCATTTCCCACTACCCAATTGTGAAAACTAATATTAATAATATGTGACGTCGATTTAGTATGACATGGATCTTCAAACCCCACCAAAATTGGGAATTGGGCCAAATTAGGTATTGTTAGTGTCAGTATTTTCATACTGCCATCAATGATAAAAAAAAATCCTCTTTTCATATCATTTTAAGGGTCCCACTCAGAAATTCTTTTATCATTCCACTAGGTCATGCAAAAAATTAGTCATTGATGGTAGTCCTAGTCCAAAAACATCACTCTTCCCTAAATGTGATTACTTCCTGGCATAGTTTCATATCTTGTTGACTGTACATCATCCATAAAGTAAATTTTATCATGCCATTTGTATCAGTCATGAGGTCATCATGTCATCTTGAAATTCATTCCTTCAAGGTCTCATTAGGTCTTGTAGGGTTTTTCAAGGTTTCAGTAGGTCATTAGGGTTTCCATGGTTCCAATAAAACTCCATTCCATTGCATAAGACCAGCAAGTAAAGGGTGATCAAATAACATCTCTTCAACATGTGAATATGATTAGTAAAGAGAAATTCTTATTTCATCATGTAATTTTGAGTTCAAATGTAATATTTTTAATTTTCATTTTGTAATTTTATGTCATTTAAATGTAATAAGTACAAGGTTACCAAGTTGTTAACTCAGTGTTCCAAAGATTCCAAACTATCAAAAGATCAATTTGTCAAAGGAAATAGTCAATTGAAAGGGTAAAGTTTCAAATGGTTTAGTGAATTCCAAAGGGAGTTGTCTTTTCCCAAGGGTGGCTAAATCATCATTTTCCACAAGCACTAAACCTTAATTTCCTCTCCCACTGAGCTAGGGTTTGCTATGGAATCAGAGACATCTGAGAAGAGGAGGCATAAGGGAGGTCATATCAGAAATTATGAGGCCACTCCAACTCATAAACATCATGTCTCCATCATTTTTCAAAAAATTCATTCCAAGGGACAAAATCATTTGCCACACATAGGGCCAGTTTTGCTTCAAATTACGCTTCCAACCAAACAAAGATTAATTTTACAAAAGTGAGAGACATTTTTTTCCATCATAAGCCAAGGAACCAAAACCTCCTTCATTTTTTACATAGGTGTTATGGTTTTGGAGAAATGTAAAACATACAGGTGCTGCAAGAGGTTTTCTACACTTCTGGAGTGACCTTGGGAACATCAATTTTTCTCCTAGCTTTAATGTCCACATGACTTTCTTGATAAGTCAAATGATAACTAGATAGATGGAGATTTCCAATGAGATATCATGAGCTCAATTTGGAGTTGAGGAAGGCCTCCAAAAGTTTCCTACAAGATCACACTGCATTTTTTCACTCCAATTCTGCACTTTTTGACCAGTCTTGGGAGAATTGATTTTTGAGAGGCTATACTTGATTATTTTCAATGCTTGATAGGTCCATTGTGTAGCCAAGAGAAATATATTTCCAACGAGCTATCATGAGCTCAATTTGTACTTCGGGAAGGCACTCAAACGTTGATTTGAAGTCGGCATTGTGCACCTGTGTTGTGCACTGCGTGCCTGACAAAAGGAGGGCACGCCTATTCATTGCGCTGCAAACCTGCGTGAATTGCTCACCAAGCTTAAAAACAGAGTGCCATCACTCTAAACTTTCAGAAAAGTCTTGTTTCATCATCTTGCAAGTAAGTATGACAAATTTTTTTCCTCCTTGCACTCCTAAACAATTATTTCATGGTGTTTTAATGTTCTATGCAAAAATTGGTGTCTTCTTTGCTATAAACCCTAGTTTCATTCCCAATGTTCAAATATAATTCCTAATACTTTCACAACCCTTCCTACATATCTAAAAACCCTATCCCTACCCTTACACTACCATTCCCTTTATCCCCTAAACCCTAAGACCTAGGTAATTTAATTTCCTAGGCTCCCAAATCCCTATACCTGTAATAAAATTCCTATTCCCAAATCCCACAACATTTATGCTCCCTATCACCTCCCTCAATTTGATAATCCCTTCCCCCATCTCCCTAATTTTTTCCATCCCATTCCCCAATCTTTAAACCTACATTTCACTCCCAATTCATCTCCCTAGGGTTTTAAACACTAAGACACCATCGCAGAAGAAGAGAACATAAATTACAGTGAGAAGAAAGATAGATTGGAGGAGGAAGATAGACAGCAGAGAATGACATACAAAGGAGGATGGAAAAACACTATGCCAAGAGAAACAAGATTGCAAGGTCAAAACTTAAGAAAGGCCAATGCAAAAATTGAAACCCTAAAAATGCAAAAAGAGGAAGGGAGGCTTGATATCCTTGTTGAAGCCTCACTCCATGCCTAACCCTCATCATTATTCATCACTCAACAAATTTTGACAAGTTTTGCTGCATTTTTGTAAATTTTGGATTTTTTGTGCATTTCAAGACTGTTTTGTGACAACTAGAATGCCAAGCGCACAGCGCCCTAGGCGTTGCGCTTTTGTTTAAGGCACTTTTTGGCCAAAAGAATACCACCATTGGATTCGGCGCAAGGAAGACATCCAAGAAAACCACTTTTCTAGCCTTGTTTGGTCCAACTAGCAGGAGAAAAAGTGACAAAACACCGAAAAAACCATAGTTCTGCCTCATTTTTCACCTAGGCGCTGCGCACTGAGAATTCTTGGGAGAAACACTTTTTGAGGGGACAAAATCAACTCCATTCTGCAAACTAAATACATATTTGGAAAGTAGATAGGATAATCTTTCCAACGAGCTATCCTGAGCTCAATTTGGACACCAGGAAGGCACTCAAAACTTGGCTGCAACATGGAGGGCGCACCTAGCAAAGAGATGTCGCGCCTGGCACAAAAATGGCGAGTTTGACAAATGTCTGATATTTTTCAAATTTTCACTGCATCTTTTACTTTTATCTTTGGAAATGATGATTTCACTTATGTAATTGATGAAGTAAATGTAATTATCATGTTTTTATTGTTACCTAGGGTAAATACATTAGGTAAATGGACTCAATGAGGTGTAATGAATCAGTTCACTTAAGTTAGGGATGAGTCACTTGGACCTCCCTTCTAGTTACCAGTTCAGATTTTTTTGGATCTCTTCCTCAACTCAGGGATTTGACCTCTGAGGATGAGAGAAGGTTGTTTTGATGTCTATATCATTCCCTTCTTGACTCTTGCAAGAGGTGGGACTCAATTGGATGTTGTATTGATCAGAGACACTAGTGTAATCAGTATTTGGCAGAAATTTAATGAATGATTTGTAGCTATTTTGATGGAATACCTATGGTATGGCATTTTGACATGGTTTCTTCTTATGTTGCATATGTTTGAATGTTTTGTACTCTTATGTTTCATTTCACTTCTATGATATGTTGATTTTCAAGTTGATGAGAAGAATACATCTTACATGCTCAGTTTTGGGGAAATCTTCATAATTTGTCCATTTTCTTTAGTTTAGAAAGAATACATGTTTTTCTTGCTCTTTCTAGCACCTCACCAGTCTGATCCATCTCACTCAAGAACCTTAAAGTGTTTGAATGCCTACCTACCTTTCTCCATCAGATGTCTGCAATCATACCCTTATTTTCCCTGACCTAGTCCCTTTGACCTAATCCGCATCCAGCAACCCAATTTAAAACAATAAAACCCTTATGCACATCATAACGAGCCTAAAACCCTAATTCATCCAGCCCTCTTAGCTGTGATTTTGTGGAGAGAACCCTCTCCGGCTTGGTAGGGCTAGATACCAAGTCAAAAGGTTGGTATGTGGTTACCTCAGCTGGACTCTTCCTCAGCCTTGGAGATCCAGAGGAGTGATAACAGGTATAATGGGGAATACCCCACAAAACACAAGGAGGAGGACCATATGGGCCTCGTTCCCAAGACGACATGATAGTGGCCACGTTGATGCCATGTAGGAACCCAAGGTGACATAGACTAGTAAACTAATGGCGTAGCAGTGCCATGTGGATGCCACATGGTAGTACCATAATAACATGGATCTATGTCAAATTGATGTGGCAGTGTAATAAGAGACACACAAGGGTGCTACATGGATTCCACATGGAAGCCCAATGTCGATGGGGCCTTATCTTGTTAATCAAAATTTATAAGGGCATAAATATCAATCTGAGAGTCAAGTTGAGATAAAATTTATATTGTCTAAAATCTCTCAACAAGTTGATCATAATGATGGCATTAGTTTTGATATTTTAAGACCTTGAGGTAAGAGGATTTTTGTAACCCCATATTCATATTATACCTTGGAGGTTAGATTAATTCAATAAGTAACACCTCCCACAACTCGGGATAGTAAAGGGGGCGGGAGGGAGTGTTACAAAGTGCTATCAAAGGTTGGTTCAAATTTTGGGCCTAGAGGGCCAAAAATGCACCATATGAAGCAAAGTTTCAACACTAGACCTTTGGGGATAGAGATAGAGGCTCTAATATAGAGTGGTATTAGAGTTGAAGTTGAACACTTGCACTAGATGGGCCTTGAAAGAGAAATTTAGAAGCTCTAATATAGTGTGATACTAGAGCTTAGGATTAAGCATTGGACCTAAAGAGGCTCATGTGAAAATTTAATACAATATTTTTATCATTGCATATGTTAATTTTCCTTGGATTACAAATAATGGGATTGCTAACCTTAATAGAATTCTTACATGTCTTTCATTTATGTAACTAACATGGGTTTTAGATGTGTGAACAACATCACGAGTTAATATGTTAATGATTGATGGAACTAATAGCTATGTGTGTGACAACACATTAGAAGACACAATTGCAACAAGAAATAGATGAATGGACAACAATATGGTACAACATAGTATCAACCAAATCCATCCTAATAAAGAAGAGGAAGTTTCCCCTAGTGGAAACAATACCCTCAAGATCTTGAGAGTTGAATTGAAGGGTTTTAAATCTAAGAATGTAAGAATCGTTAGAAAACAAGAAGAACATGCAAAGCTAAACACAATGTTACTACAAAACCTATCCTACATGCAAGTGTTGTGACATGCATCAACCTATGGAGATATAGAAGAGTGTCATAATTACAACATCAAAGAGAAACCTCATAAGCTTGGGAAGAAGAGAAAACCATTGACATGTTGGGAGCGAGAAGAAGAACATGGGATTCATGAGTTCCCTAACAAAAGGAAAAAGAAGGAAACTCGAGACACATGAACCGGCAACCAACAATACCAAAGGAAGTAACTCAAAGAGGAAGATAGATGAGGGAGCATCCCCACAAGCTCTCTAAAATATTGAAAAGTCCTCTTGAACTATTTAGAAATAGTTTTGGGATCTTGAAGTTGTTGGGGAAGATGCATCAAATTTGTGTGCATGTACTAAGTTCTCATGTTGAAGTAAATATAGAATGTTGGATGCATTTTGAATCATTTTTTTTTGCATTTCTTTGTGTTTCATTGGCTACATGTTTATATTTTGTTTACTTTGTGCATGGTCATGCATTGTGTTTTCTATTGTGATTTGTTGTTACTTTTCCTTGTTTTTCATTTTTCTCTTCGTTCCTTTTGTGGTTTGGTCCCGGTTTCATTCGTTGGGTGTGGGAGAGGAAAGAATCCCATGGAGAAGAGTTGAATAAAACCCAAATACAAGTTCAATACCTTGAAGAAATTATGTGCATGTAATAAATTTTATAAGAGGGAATATGAGGATGATAGATCCACCAAGAGGGCCTAGCTAGGTCCACATGAACAAAATGGATAGCGATGCAACAACTGTGAAAATGGCATGTGAATGTTCCCTTAAGTGAAATTGTGCTTGATTGATATATATATTTTATATTTTATGAATATGTGAAAAATGAGAAAAAGAGATAAAGGTATAATGGTGTCATTTCATTGGAAAGACCGCTTGTTGAGAACCATTATAGTACAAGGATAATTAACTTAAAATATTAATATTGTGTAATGGTAGCCAAGTAAGTGAGGAAAGCAGTAAACAAAGGTAAAAAGGTAAAGGAAAGGAATTGCATAAGGATTCCTTTCAACCTAAATTGATATATTTTGTTGCAAAGTTAATGCATGTATTGTATGGATGCCTAGGAAGGGGTATGGTTAAGGTGGGTAACTTTAGGGTACAAGATTGTAATGACTCTTATAATGCATGCTAAACGAAATAGAGGACTAAAATTGTTCATGAATTTAAAGATATGCATCTCCTTTCCTCACTCTTTGAATTGATGAAATAAAATTTTATTGTATTATGGATTGCCTAGAATAAATGTGATGCACACATATGATGCTATGGTAGTTTCATTTCAATCTATTTGAAATCAGATGGATAGATCAAATTGTATATGTGTGTAATAATTTCAAGAACACATCAGGAGGTTGTAAATATTTGCAATGAAAGAATGTATATATGAGTATTAACAACTATTTGGCAGACTGAAAGATCGTATTGTAGGTAGAGTAATGGAATGGGGTGTGATATAGAAGCCACCATGATAGAATAACACCAGCTCCATGGGAGCCCAACAACATGACTAAAAGTCTCATGCCCATGAGATTAGTCTTTTGAATGAAGCAAAGTTGGGCAATTAAAATTTTTGATATGAAAATTTTGAGTATATCTCATGGAAATTAAATGTTGTGACACAAGTGAAACAATAGAGTATGGACTTCGAGAAGAAAATTGTTATGGGGAACATGACAACACTGTGGCACTTTGTTTACCTCATGGAAACAATTAATAACCAATACCTTAACTATAAGAGTCCATGAGTAGTGTAGTATATCACTCCATACCATCACTTGATCATAAGACTCCTTGTGCATTACATTGGAGCATGTCAGACCAATGTTTGGGTATAAGAATCTAATGATTACCACATGCAAGAAAACCCCTGGAAAGGTAGACTGCTCAGAATGGGGATTTCTTAGGCTCGGACGAGTGAGTAGCTAATTGAGGCCCATATGAGAAATCCCTTGGACAAGTAGACTACCTTGAATGGGGGTTTCCTAGGCCTAGAAGGGTGAGTAGTTGATGGGGGCCATGTAGCAAAACCTTTGGATAGGTAGACTGCCCAGAATGGGGGTTTCCTAGGAGAAGAAATATGGCCCACGCTCACTAGCATGTGAGCATGAGGGGGCTTGTTTGATAAAGATGGATCTTGTTCAATAAACACAAAGCTTGTTTGGTAAAGATAGAGCTTGCTCGGTAAAGATGAATATAGACTCATCAACTAGGAAGAAAAAGGAAATAAAGAATAACCATATAGATAAGTACTAATTTAAAGAATTTGTTGAGAAATGGCAACAATAAATTCTAGTTGAATGTGTCCTTGAATTAAACTGTGAATTAAAATTGAATTCTATTCTCATAGCAACTTGTAAATAGTTAATTAAGTTTAATTAACTTAATTAGATTAGGATTTTCGAGTTGGAAGTCTTTCTGTAGTCATGTATATTTTCTCCCTAATTTTTAGGGGTCCAACATGAGTTTAAATTGAGTTGGAAATTAGATCACTCAGTTTATTGAGTTAAGTTCAGTTAAATTAGTTCTAAATTGTTTTTGGAACTAATAAAGGACTAATAGTCAGTTGGTACACTAATGCATCCACTAGTGCTACTCCAATTAACTGAAGTTTCCCTCAACAGAAACTCATGTATGTCAGTTCAGAGAAAGACCCAGTTGAGACTAAAGCATAGGGACAGTGTACTATTAGTGGTATTATTTACTGGAGTGTAAATATCATGCATGCATCAGAGATTGATCCTATGTTTGGATTGGGCAGTTTTGGAAGCATGAATTCCCTTTAAATACGGGTTATTCATCCTATGAATTACGCAAGAGATTAGGGGCTTGGAGAGTTGTAGAACTGGCTAAGTGTTGGCCAAGAGCTAGCTTGTGAGCTGAGAAAGTTGAGCATACTTGTGCGGAATTGTTCTAGTGAGGACAAGCTTTGTATATTCATTCATATTTCTGATATATGCAATACAGATAGCGGGGTTTTGAGCAGTTGCTTTCCCCATATACATCTTGTGTTATGTGCCATTGATTTATCTTATTCTTGTTCATATTGTTTTCATTAGTCTATTGGCTTCTGTTGGTTGAAAGTAGAAGTATATTCTTGTCCTGTGCTTTAGTACATTGCATGGGCTTGTGAATCTATAGGATTTTCTATAGAATTGTCTATTGAAATTATGGTTTAATTGATTTAATTTGTTTATGATTAAGCTCATAAGAATTGTATGCTTATTATATAAGTGAGTTGTTGAACAATATAACATAGATATAACGTGTTCATCAAAGCAATATCATAGTGGTATCAGGATGGTAATATAATAGTGGTGCAAAGAAAGTGAAGTGGAGCTAAAGACCTTAGGGACTAGGCCATTGTGGTGACACTAGAACCCTGTAATATGCATTGATCACCATGATATATTTTGTATTATGTTATTAGATCAAGTTATAGGGATGCCTTACTTGTGAGACTCCATCAAGACTCTCCCTGTGTGAGGAAGCCTTACTAAGGAATGGATCACCTGAGGGACTAGGGAGGTAGAGAAGGGGATTTTTGAACTTGGAAGGTATGTGGCTACACAAAGGAGGAAAATTGAGTATATTTGTTTTCAAGGAGTCATGTGCATACTCATTGGGATAAAAAATGCATTGGGTGTGTCCCAGGAAGCAATGAGTTGAATATGTCCCTTATAGAGGCCTTGAAGATAATGAACGACATCCCTCTCATTAGTCCCTTTGTTCATTATCTTCAAGGCCTCTACAAGGGACATATTCAACTTATGGAAGATAATGAACGACATCCCTCCGTTCATTATCTTCAAGGCCTCTACAAGGGACATATTCAACTCGTTGTGGATCAAGACAAAGGGAACAAAAACTCACGAAGACAGAGTGGAAGAGGAGACGGTGCCCTCAACCAAAGAGGGATAAGGTGGCGTAACGGACTAAACCACCACTTGAAAAGTGAAAGGATGTGATTGGAGGAAAGGGAACATACAACATGAAGAAGAAAAAGTTTGTAACAGAGGAAAATATAAAAAGATGGCATTGAACCATTGAAGAGAAGAAAAAGGGAAGAAGAATTTATGTGTTGAATGAGGGACAAAGACACTCTCTCAAGTAGCCTATAGATAAGGAGAGAGATCGTTGAGTAGTAGCAGAAGGAGATGGTAATAAAGTTGGGTAGAGAAAGAGAAAGGAGCTAAAAGAACCAAACGAAAAGACTAAACTAGACTAGATCTTGGGTTCAAACCTTGTGAATGAGCTCAAAGGAGTGATGGAGTCATTATGACACTTACTTCCAGAGGAATTACATAAGTGACCTAGATAGTGGACTCCACCTCCTCAGTGTGTGACCCTACCCTTGGTGTGATTCCCTTCAACAAGCATCACCTCATACTTTGGATCTAGCTTGAGGGTGGTCAGTTACAAGAAAGATTTCGTGTAACTAGCCTATGGTTGGGTGGAGAGTGGAAGTACCTCCCTCAATTCCAACAAATCTAACATGCTCAAATAAGTATAACTATTGATGCATATTTGAATTATGAATGATAATTATGCTTGTTATGTTATTGGCTAATATATGGTTCTGTCTGATTCATGAATGAATGTCTGAATCATTGTATATTCATGGTTGACTAGCTATCTTACTTGTCTAGGGTGGTAATGAATGCTTCATTGGCGTTTTTATTGTTATCTTCACGAATTAAAGGATTACTTGCATGATTGTGATAATTTATCTTAAGTTTACCAGGATAACCTATCATCTCATTAGTTATTAGTTATTTTATCTATTTATGAGTTGGGCATCTCACTACCATAACCTAGATTATAGGTCATCTTACATGTTATGATTTTAATTTATGTGTTGGATGTTAAATGAGTACCTAGTTAAAACTAATGTTCACTTAGTCTAAAAATAATGCCATGATTCCATGAGCTCATGCACACACATATATTTTAGTAACATTCTAAGATTCACTGTTCAAAACATGGTCTATAGCTCTTTTGTGTAATCATGTAAACAAAATGTATCCTTGAAAATGAATGGAGAAATCTTGATTCATTGACATGAAATAGATATTAAAGAGGAATTTCCTTGCATATATCGTCTTGTTTAGTGTTGAAGTTGGTTGAAATGACCTTAGGAACCATGCCTTTCCCTTTTAGTTCTAGACCTGGTTTAATTTGGGTTCTAATGGAGCCCCTTTATTTTCTTCTAGAATGGTACAATACTTCTAAGCGTATTTTCTTGAGCCTTGGTCATCATTCTCAGGAAATTTGATATTCAAGCAGTGCCCTATGCCTTAAGAAATTTCCCCCCATTTCCCCTTGTTTTTCCATATTCCTAATACTTGTTGCAGAAATCTAGTGAATCCAAGTATCTAACAGTGCCAAGGCCAACACACCTATGAGAAGGTTGAATCACCACAAGGCCAAATCCTTCTTTTTTGATTCGATGATGGGGGTCCAGGCCAGCAAGGCAATGCAAGGCTCTTTTGAGAATGGCCTGAATATGCCGCAACACTAGATATCCCTTTTTATAAGCCAATTGTATATAGAAATTAATGTGTAGATTCAAAACTGCTCATGAAATTTACTAAATCACAAGACTTGAAGCTATTCTATTGATCTACAAAATTTAATTCACCATCTAAAAAAATCATATACATGCAAACAAAAACATCACACATGCACAAATATTTATCTAGGGGAAAGAAACTGCTCAAAACCCCTTACTATCTATATTGCATTAATATGAGAATAGAGATGAAATACATATGCTTGTTCAATCTTGAGCACACCCTACAAGTGTATAGTCTATCCCTCTCCCTGACTGACTGACTCTGGCCAACACTTAGTCAATTTTCAAGCCCTCCAAGCTCCTATTTCCTTGTGCAATTCCTAAAAAAATAGGCTCCTATTCTTTAGAAATTTCCCCCTATTTTCTTCTGCAATTCCTCTGGGTTGATCACCTGACCAATACAATAGCTATACGCTCAATCTCGTATATAATTAATTGTACATTGCCTTGGAAACTCCATCTCAACTAGGTAACTCAAATTCGCTGCATGCATGAGCTAATTTCAGTTAATTGATTAGTTATCTGGATGATCACTGAGTGTGGTTGAAGTTCCACTTCCACAACTTGACCCTCCACTAGTTCCTCCAACAGTTAGAACTAGTTTAATTGACCATAACTCAATTTAACTTAATTAAATTTCTACAACCAAAATTAACTCAACCTAGGCTCCTAAAATTGAGGAACCCACTACACACAACTGAACTTCATGCCCCTAACTCGAATTAATTGAGCTAGACTCCTATTTTTTAGGAATCAACTCAAGTAGACTGAACTTCAACTCTTTAACTCGAAATGAGTGTTCTTAATTGAGTGATGAGTGTTACGTCACCTTAGTTAACTCTTCTATGTTGTCTGCTGATGTGGAAATTCGGATTTTCTCAATTTTAATTAAGGCAAAAAATCAAAATTGAGACTTTCTTGTTGCCTTTTCAATAGTCCCTCTCAGCAAGAAATGGCTTACCAACCTGTTGACGATGTTGGACCCGCCAACATGTCAAGGGGATCTCCCCAGTAAGAAGTCCCAATTAGACCTCAGACTATTTGGTGTAGGAGCCCCAGCAGTGGGTCGTAAGGTAATGCCTTGACCACGATGTCGCACAGAGGCAAGTAAGATAACTCTGTCAGTAGCAAGGGTGTAACTAATGCAGTGAGTCAAGGAATGAGTATGAGAGATTCCAACACTTCAAAGGGAGAGGAAGGTGAAGGTGAGTTCCAGGTTGAAAGGGATCAGTCCCAACTCGGCTAGGAACACACAACACCAATGACATGCATAGCTTCCAGCAGAGCAGTCGACACAGATGCGGCAGTCACAACATACAACGTAAGATAACACGAACAACACTCATGGATCAATCCGAGACGAGTGTGATGGTTGATATAACAAGGTTCAAAGAAATGTATATCTGGTGTCTGGCAAACCAGTCGACACGGACGATGACAGCATTAACAACATATGAAACACATTAACAACAAAATTCATATAATTGCATACAAATTAGTTCATATACAAGTACATAAGTTAAACAACATATATCATTAAGGCAACCGGAGCATTCCAACTACAATAACAACATATGCATGAAAATGTGTTGGCTTTTATTATATAAAGAAGTGTAAGTCACAATCATACAATGCACCATGTAAACTTGCTAGCCCCTTCAGTGAAACGTTACAGCCACATCCGCCTGCTCCTCCAAAGAGATGAACTAGCTCTGTGTAGTGGAGAAGCCAAGGCGCTTTACAATATTGTCAAAGCCTTCTTTAAGATAGTCTTAGTAGAATCTTGGCTGACCAAAAGCCCTTACAATGAGTTATAAGGGACTATTTATAGCAAAGGGTAGGGTGACCCTTGACATTCCCCTTTGTGATAGTTCAACTACCCTCATGACTCTTCACCTACTCTATGACTATTACATCCAACTGTTGACACTTGACATGACTCAACATTACAATGCACATGTACTCATGTGAGACAACATGGCCTGAGAAATCCTTACAAGACATCACTGACACTCGGTCAGTTGTGGTGATACCAACTCTTTGACATGCTTGTGATGGTGAAGCTGGTGAGTTGATGCCAAGCTTGGTCATCCGTGATGGCGTTGTTGGCTTGTTGGGGCCTGACCCAGGTTCAGAGTTAATTAGCCAAACAAATCCCTATACTACTGACCCTTTCGGCAACAGTCTGCGAGGCGCGGACTGAGGTCTCACCCAAAGTAGTATGGGAGGGTGCTAGAACTAGGTTTCTGCACCCTTGAGATGTCTGAGAGGTTCGACTGCTCTGTTGTTTGTTCCTGCGCGTAGGTGGCTTCGTGCACCTTCCGTTCCTCGCAGCCTGATACCCTGCCTTCGCGCAATCCTAACCAAGGGTTGTGTCACGCTTGGCGCTATTACCCGAGATCTTATTTATCTTCCAGTACTAATTAAGCACCTTTTCCTACTTAAATGTCTTAAGTTATACTTAACAATATAAAACATTCATACAAGTTCGCGCAGTAAATAAACAGTATACTTTCAATTTATATCCAATCATTCTTTAAACCAGGAAAAGATACACAGAATTATAGCAAAAATTCTATTTATTGATTCTTCCAACGGTTGCAGACTTGACCCGCCCTGCGCACTCAGCTACAGGGGTCCGTGCACTCAGCTACGGACTACTAGGCCTCTGCGCACTCAGCTGCAAAGCCTTCTCCTACTCTACGACCCACAGACACACTTTACACTTCGACTCAATCACTTAGACTTCTCATGCTTCTATTCCCTTCATTCGCTATCTTTTACACTTAGAGCCTCACTCTATTTATACAATTCCATGGTCCGCGGACCATGGGTAAGTCTATCCAGCTGACATTACATTACAAAAACTAAGGTGGACAACCCTGTGACTCTATTATACTTTCACACCCCGCGCTCGCAATTCGCGGAGCTTTTACAACAAGATGGTCAAAACTTGGGCTTTAAGCCCCAAAACATGCCTTGGGGGGATTCCATGCCCAACAGGCCCCCAACACAAACATCGTGACTCGCCCTCGAGTCACTCTGTCGGCGCGGAGATCTTTGCACAAAGTCCCTCCAACTGAACTCGAACTGTGCCAAGGTCAGTAGCACACTGAGCTGTTGCTTGCTAGATCTGTTGCATACATTGTTCTAAAACCTCTATGTCAGAAGTGCTTCTCTGCATTAGTGTGTGCATCCCCTGCATTTGTGCAAGCTTGCCTTCAATTTCTGTTGTGATGGTGAAGGACTTGTCGATCCAAGGCTCAACGCGCGCCTTCAAGACTACTTCTTGGTGTCGTGCCGCGTCCACTTGTTCTTTCAGCGCTTTATTCTATTGCATCCGTGCAAGCCTCTGAGTGAGGACCACCATCTGTGTAGTTCCTCGGACATTGTCATACTGTTGCTGGAGTTCTCGCGCCTCTGTCTCTAAGCACTAGATGTTGGGGACCTCCTACAGATTTGTGAGGACCTCAAGTGATTCTTCCAACATGTCAGTGTAGTCTCACACTGCACTACCAATTTCGTCAAGTCCCGCTGTGATAGCACTAGCGCGTTGTTATATGACTTCCGGAGGGGTGGACGGCTGTGCCTTTAACCGCAGCTTGGCAATCTGAAGGTTCAGCTCCAACTGAACCTTTGTCATTTCCTCTCGCGCCTCACGCACCCCTGCTGCTAACTTGTGGATGTGCGCCTCTGCTGGTATGTCCACTGGGATGGCCAACTCTGGGACGCTTTGGCAAGCATCGTCTATTGCTTGTACCAGCTGTTGATTCTACAACACCAATTCGCCGCGCTGCAAGCTCAATTATTCCATATTGATTTTCTGCTCGCTAAGGACTTGTAGTGTGCGGTTCTCCCTAGCTTGTAGCTCTGTAATTATCCCATCCTACAACACATATAAGTTCTCTCGCTGGAGTGCAACCATATTGATACCAAGACCCTTCAGCGCGCTAACCATAGGCCTATCGGCCTCATTTGTTGTCACTAGTACCCCTTCCGGCAGCACTATGGTATTCGTCATCCACTCGCACAACATCTGTTCTGTTGTTGTTGTTCCAACTGCGAGGCTGGTCGAGAGGGTACCACCCTGAGGAGGGCACACCTGCAATTCCTGCAATTGTGCTCTGAGGGCCCCCAACACAATCTGGTTCTCCTGCTTGAAATCTTGGAGAGCCTTAGAGGTGACATCGCTCACTGTCTCGCCAATGTCGTGCAGATCACCCTCGGTTAGGGTGATCAGGTCAATAGGCAACTTCGATGCCTTGACCTTCTTACGTGACCCTGTCCGCTCGGTTAGGTGTTGGTGCTTCAACTGTGTTGACGCGGTTCGTGGGTCCGCACCTCCCTCTTCTGTCTCTTCTTCCTCTGCTTCCTACCCATGTGAACGCGTCGTTTGGTCCTCACCTGCCTTCGCAGCTACCTCCTGTGTTGTTGCTGCTACTGCGGCCTTTTCCTGCTCAGTTGCTTACTGTGCAACGTCCCACGCCACCAGCACTTCTGTTGCCATTGCTTCCTCCCTTCGCTTATCGGCCAACTGTGCAATGCACAGCTTGGCCTCGTCTTTCTTTCTTTGTGTCACCGACTTCTTGATCTCCACGATGTCTAGGGCGCACCACTCCAGTGGCCATGCCTCTAGTACGTTAAAAATGACATCGTCTGTGGCTACGAAGGGTAGCTTTATCCACTGTTTGGTCGGGTCCTTGCGCGCTTTGATATAAATGTTGTGGATGTCCGCTTTGAATTCCGCAAAACTCTGCAGGCTGTTGTAGACAGTGGGCGACAACCACGGCTTACGGTTGATCCCCATTCTGAGGTTCATCTCCATGAACACCCAGAATATTTTACTATCGCGGATCCTCTTGGCATCCTTTGTGGCCCAGAGCGAAGCGTACTTCACGGCCTCTGGCAGGTCCCTGTCAATTATGGGGAATTGACTATCCTCTGGTAATTCCCCTGCCACGAGCACTATGGATAGCAGAAGCCATGCATAGTGGAACGTTTTTCCCTGTTCCTGAGCTTCGCAGCAATTCTCTAAAAACTCCTTGCAGAGGAACTCGAACCAGTTAAACTGGACCCCCTCCGTGCACTACTCAGCCAATGCTACCACCGGTGTGGGTACTTCGTCCGCACGGCACTTGCGCATAACCTTTCCTACCAGGATTTGGGTCGCACGCATACTACTTTGTCCTTGATGCTGGAGATGGCGTAGCCCCTCTTCTTCTTTTCCAGCTTGTACTTTTTCTTCATGGCCTCCGTGATGGCCAAGTCACTGCTCTTCCCCTCCGAGATGTCCGCGGGGTCCTCTCCTTTGCATGGAAGTTGGGAGATGTGGTGAATCAAGTCTGTCGTGATGGGGATGGGCTCCTCCAGCCACAAACACCCATCATGCACCAGGCAGAGCAGCTGCCTGATGACGAAAATGGTTATTGGTGCGCGGTGGAAGTGCGGCACCCAGAGCAGGTTTAGTAGCCCAGCCTTTTCCACTCCGCGCAACCACTTTCGCGGCTCTAGTTTTGTAACCCCCACCGTGGTGTTCTGCTTGGGCTTCATGAGGTGCCTGGTCTCAAGGTGAGGGAACTTCTCGTGGTCAGCGAGGTCCCAATCTTCGAATTTTAGGCTCGGCACCCATCCCAGGTGCGTGCCCTCAAACATAATGTTGTCTGGGAGGAGCAAGGTCTGGAGCAAGATCTTGGTCTCGTCCAGGTCCTTGGGCACTTTAGCCTTCCCCTTTCGCAGGGGGACACAGGTGGGCAACTTTGTCGGGGGGTGCGCAGGCTGAGTTTCCTCCTCCATGCCTTCATCCTCATCTTCTGCGATGGTTAAGTCCTCTAGGTCTTCCTCTTCCTCATCGATCTCTACGGTGACAGCTTTCCCCTTCTCCTCCATTGACAGCTTGGTGCGCAGCAGGTTCCGCGGGGACACACGTACGGGAACCATTTCTTGTTTGTCCTTCTTGGGTCTTGGCATGCGCGGTGATTTTTGGATTTTTGTCACAATCCCGACACCTTCCGAAGCATCCCCCACGGTCAGGGCCTGCGCGGCCTCCTCAGCGATTATTTCGGTTATCTCCATAACATCCTCAGCTGTTTCTATCGTATCTGTCCAGAAATCTAGCACTCGCAAACTCAGGGGCTCAATAAATGCTCGGCACACAACAATCAGGGCTCTGCTCAATAGCTCAATTCGCAAATGACCAAGTGTTGTTTGCTGGGCAACCCTTTGTATTTTATAGCGCTTTTTGAATTTGAATTCAATCGTTCACCCCAAATTCAGTTCATTAATGCTCCCTTGGTGGCAGATTTCCCAAATCTTGCCCATAAATCGCGTCTTAAATGCCTATCGCCTGCTCCATTTGGTCTCAAGTCGAGAATCCCATCATAATAGTGGCTTCAACGGTCACTTTTTGGTCAACCCACGCGGCAGCGCAGCCCCCCATGCACGGTCGCAGACCTTGTGACTCTTTGCTTCTGCACATAGCTCCAACATCGCGCAGCTCCCGAGCAGAATAGTTTATAGTCTCGTGCTTCCTTTCAACTGCCTGGAGCACTAAGACTGTACTTCCTTCGGCTAGTCAGGTGGTTGCACCACCTGTGTAAAGTTTCATCCTGTCATCCATCATGTTGCTTGGAAAATACCTAACTTTTCTTGTTACGGTCGGCATCGTGCACTTTACCATCTACAACGCGCTACCCTAGTCAATTCGCTTAGTAATGTGCAGTCCAAGCCAAGGCATCAAACTGATCAATTCGCGGCGATAGGTCTTAAACCTGTCATCATGATCGTACGCATCCTGCCTTATCACCCTGGTCTTTTTGCCAAGAAAATCTTCCTTTATCTCGTCCTCCAACTTCTTGACTTTCGCGTCCACCAGAGCGCTTTTCTTCCTTAATCGTACCCTTTCTTCTTCAAGTTCTTGGAGTCTAAAATTTCCCTGTTGGATTTCTGCTTCCAAGGTTCCGCGAACTGTCGTATCTACCGGTGCTATCATGCGCGGTCTAAGCTCTCCAAGTACTATAGGGCTTACAGTGGTTGCTTCATACTCTAGCCTTGGGCTTCATGAGGTGTCTGGTCTCAAGGTGAGGGAACTTCTCGTGGTCAGCGAGGTCCCAATCTGCGAATTTTAGGCTCGGCACCCATCCCAGGTGCGTGCCCTCAAACATAATGTTGTATGGGAGGAGCAAGGTCTGGAGCAAGATCTTGGTCTCGTCCAGGTCCTTGGCCACTTTAGCCTTCCCCTTTCGCAGGGGGACACAGGTGGGCAACTTTGTCGGGGGGTGCGCAGGCTGAGTTTCCTCCTCCATGCCTTCATCCTCATCTTCTGCGATGGTTAAGTCCTCTAGGTCTTCCTCTTCCTCATCGGTCTCTACGGTGACAGCTTTCCCCTTCTCCTCCATTGACAGCTTGGTGCGCAGCAGGTTCCGCGGGGACACACGTACGGGAACCATTTCTTGTTTGTCCTTCTTGGGTCTTGGCGTGCGCGGTGATTTTTGGATTTTTGTCACAATCCTGACACCTTCCGAAGCATCCCCCACGGTCAAGGCCTGCGCGGCCTCCTCAGCGATTATTTCGGTTATCTCCATAACATCCTCAGCTGTTTCTATCGTATCTGTCCAGAAATCTAGCACTCGCAAACTCAGGGGCTCAATAAATGCTCGGCACACAACAATCAGGGCTCTGCTCAATAGCTCAATTCGCAAATGACCAAGTGTTGTTTGCTGGGCAACCCTTTGTATTTTATAGCGCTTTTTGAATTTGAATTCGATCGTTCACCCCAAATTCAGTTCATTAATGCTCCCTTGGCAGCAGATTTCCCAAATCTTGCCCATAAATCGCGTCTTAAATGCCTATCGCCTGCTCCATTTGGTCTCAAGTCGAGAATCCCATCATGAATAGTGGCTTCAACGGTCACTTTTTGGTCAACCCACGCAGCAGCGCAGCCCCCCATGCACGGTCGCAGACCTTGTGACTCTTTGCTTCTGCACATAGCTCCAACATCGCGCAGCTCCCGGGCAGAATAGTTTATAGTCTCGCGCTTCCTTTCAACTGCCTGGAGCACTAAGACTGTACTTCCTTCGGCTAGTCAGGTGGTTGCACCACCTGTGTAAAGTTTCATCCTGTCATCCATCATGTTGCTTGGAAAATACCTAGCTTTTCTTGTTACGGTCGGCATCGTGCACTTTACCATCTACAACGCGCTACCCTAGTCAATTCGCTTAGTAATGTGCAGTCCAAGCCAAGGCATCAAACTGATCAATTAGTGGCGATAGGTCTTAAACCTGTCATCATGATCGTACGCATACTGCCTTATCATCCTGGTCTTTTTGCCAAGAAAATCTTCCTTTATCTCGTCCTCCAAATTCTTGACTTTCGCGTCCACCAGAGCGCTTTTCTTCCTTAATCGTACCCTTTCTTCTTCAAGTTCTTGGAGTCTAAAATTTCCCTGTTGGATTTCTGCTTCCAAGGTTCCACGAACTGTCGCATCTACCGGTGCTATCATGCGCAGTCTAAGCTCTCCAAGTACTATAGGGCTTACAGTGGTTGCTTCATACTCTAGCCTTGGCGGGGCCTGCATGGTCAGGTTCTTGCATGCGGTCGTATAAGCACATAAAACCCGTTCATACGCGCAGGTCCCAGTCAGTCCGCTTCACATTGTGGACCTTGTTCAACTCTTCGCGTACTTTGTTAAAAGCTTATGCGTGGATATTCTTATGCGCACTTTGTCTTTCCATATTGTGTGATCCCAATCGGAGAGGTCATTCACGCCATTTCCTTACCCGCACTTGCTTACTAATCGTGTCTCCTACCGCAAGGACGGTGTGAATTCGCGCAGGTTTCGTACCATCTGCCTGTATCCACCTGGATAGGTGGGTGCACGGGTCGGTTCGTCTGACAATTTTGTTTGTTAATCGCATGAGAGGCTTCCCAAATCGCATGTGCATCATCCTTCTGCATTCCCGCCAGTCCTCAAAACTTCGTTGGTGTGTACCCCACCATCTTGCGGGCGTAGCTCGCAGTACCCATTTCAGAGCGTCGAAACACTATTGTTCTGGTACTTCTCTTTCAAATTTGTTCAGGAAGTCATCCACCTCGCTCAACCCGTCATACGTAGGCAGATCTCTTACCTCTATTGCTACGTAGTGTAGCGATCTTGTCATCATGTTACAATTGAGCGTGGTTACCTCGTGTAACCAGTTCTGCCATCGTTCTATCTCCTCATTAGAATCTGATGTGTAGGAGCTTTCACGCTCCCAAGAGATTCGGCCATCCGCGGTTGGATTTACCCAATCTTGCTCCCGCGCGGTTATCTTGTAGATGCAATCCAGATCGTCGTCGCTGTCGTAGTCGCGCACTAGCTCTGTGTAGCACAATCCTTCTATAGGGTCTAAAGGTACCACTACGCGTAGTGACTTTTTCTCAAAGATCATCTTGCACTTCTTTAGATTTATTACTCCATTCATGTCAGTGGCCCAATCTATTCCCAATAGCGTGGGGTAGGGATTACTATCATCAACAATCTCTATCACTTCGAAATCTACTAGCGCGCTCGCTCCTTCAATATCTACTATGATTCCCTACAATCTCCCCATAGGTAGGATCTTTTGCTGGTTCGCCATCCACAGTTGGATAGGAGACCACTGCAACGCAAGTCTGCCCATGTGCTCCCATGTCTGCTTCGGCAGGACATTCGCGTCTAATCCCAGGTCCAGAATCACTTGATTCATCTCATATTCCTCGATCTGCATGGTCAATCTCATTTCCCTTCCTGTTCACTTCGTGTGTTTCCCGAGCTTCTGGACTACACGCTGTTCTCCTGGCGTGGTCCCAACACATCTAGTTATTAGTTCTTGCAGCCCCTTTACAGCCTTGCTGTCACGCAGCAGCTTCATGCATGTATCCAAGAACATAGTGAGTATCGATGGGTCCATTTCTGGCTCCAATCTGTCTTTACTTCCTAAAGTGGAGGCATCAACAAAGCTCTTCTTGGCTTCCATGAAGGTCTCCTTAACGCGCTCCAAATCAAATTCTGGTTCCTTCATTGGGGCCTCGCGAACCCAGGTACTTTCTTCAGGCTTCTTGCCTTTGTCATCCCCTATCGTAATACCACTCTGAAGCACGATATTTACATTAGGGTCTTCCTCGCGCAGCTTAGACCTCATCATTTGTAGGTTCTAAGTCGGGGGAGGTTGGAATGCTCCTTTACCGCACAACCTCGCTATCAGTGTCAGACAGTCCTCTGTCTCATGATCAAACAACGTATATTACAATCATGATGGTCGCGTTGGATTCACACAATCGCGAGCATAATGTCCTGGCCCTCCGCAATTGTAACATATCAGCTGTTCGCGACCTCTTCTTGGTCCCATTCCACCTCGGCCTCGTCCGCGCCCCTGAAATCCGGTGTGCGCCATTCCTGTGTTTTGATCGAGGGCCCGTGTTTCGGCCTGAACTCTGTAGGTAGGAGTTCAATCCATCATCAATTCATAATTTCCACAAGTCCGCTCATCATGTCCTATTGATCTGCAGAAATTACAGAACAGCTGCTGGGAATTCTGCATATACTTTTTTAATATATGGCGATTATCTGTAGCATCCTTTCCTCCTATTTGACAAATCGCGCACCATAACGCAAGCGCCACACTTGGTCCTGCTTGTGCCTCTGGTCTTAGTGGCATTAGCCCTCATCTCGCCAGGTAATTTGCAAACACCGGGCAATGGTCCTTGCCGTGCCCCTGTCCCTTGCATTTTATGCACCATACCTCGTCGCACACTTCGGGGCGAGCCGTCCTGTCTTGTTTCAAACTCTGCATCTCAAGACGCAAGTTTTTCAACTGCGCATGAATATGTTGAACTCCCAGGTTAGGATCCTGTATCGGAGTCTCATGCAATCTCATTGCGACCTCCAAAGCCTTAGCCTGAGTGGTTAGCCTTTGTTGCAACAGCGCGTTCCGCAGATGCGGTGTTAACGACGCTACAAACCATTTGCGGTGTTGCCCATCTATTAATGTCATGTTTGCTTCGCGAATTGTGCACTTCAATATTTGATCCAACTCCCACGGGGTTTCACCTGGTAGCATTGTGATTTCCTTGAATCCAATGATCGATTGTGCCTCCGATTTTGGCCTGCTAAATTCTTTGTTTAGCGCAGCTTGGAAATCTGCTATCCCCGCATTCAGATTGTCATTAGAATGCTTAATACCAAGTCAGCGCGCAATCCTGTAGAGCGTTGACCAACGTTGCCTTCTTTATATTTTCATCTGTGACACCCTGTGCTTCCCATACAGCTTTTATCACGAACCAAAACTGGTCTGGATCTTCATTCCCTACTCCCTTGAACACTGGTAGCTTTATCGCATTGGCTATACTGCTTCGCAGTGGTGGTAGAGGTCGTATGGGTGAAGTTGAGGGTGAAGATGGTGAAACTGATGGTGGTGTGGGTGCGGGTGCTATGCGCATAATTCTCTGCCTTATCAGATTGATCGAACTTCTTAGCGAAACCTTCGCGAGCTCTTCTTCGCCCCCTCGCGGAGGTGAAATCAAGGGGCTAGTTTCTAGTTCTATGTTACCTTTGTTTTTGTAGATTCTCCCACTCCGCGTAGCCCCAAACATCAATTTATTCGCATAACCCGTTTTTCACACAGTAGCATTTTAATCCAAGTGTTCAAGGATTTAACGTACTTACCTCGCGGTCCCTTGAGGAAACGTCGTTCTGCCTTGCTATAGATTACTGAAGTATCTACTGTAAATTCGGTGATGAATCCTCCTATGATTCGATCCAGCCAGTGATCGATAGCGCGCATGATCTTATCTTCTGATGCTTCTAGTCTACGCACCAATTCTGGAGTCCACACAATAGGTTTGTCGAGTTTACACCTTCCTTGGCTATCTTCTAGCTTTGCGATCCACTCATACAACTCAGTAGGGAAGGATGCAAAGAAAATTTCATGGATCTCTGTATACAAGTAGCAATCTAACCACTCTTCCTTTGATAGTCGCGGATTCCTGTTTTCCTGCGTTGCGAACTCGTGAATCTTTATGTCCAACCACTCTTTAATTCCTTTCTTTGTCGGATTCCAGTGATACGATATCAGACATCTCTATGCAGATCCCAGTCCCGGCAACGGAACCATTTATTGGCTTGTTGGGGCCTGACCCAGGTTCGGAGTTAATTAGCCAAACAAATCCCTGTACTACTGGCCCTTTCGGTAACAGTCCGCTGGGCGCACATTGAGGTCTCACCTGAAGTAGTATGGGAGGGTGCTAGAACCAGGTTTCCACACCCTTGAGATGTCTAAGAGGTTTGACTGGTCCGTTGTTTGTTCCTGTGTGCAGGTGACTTCGCGCACCTTCCGTTCCTCGTGGCCTGATACCCTGCCTTCGCGCAACCCTAACCAAGGGTTATGCCATGCTTGGTGCTATTACCCGAGATCTTATTTATCTTCCAGTACTAATTAAGCACCTTTTCCTACTTAAATGTCTTAAGTTATACTTAACAATATAAAACATTCATACAGGTTCACACAGTAAATAAACAGTATACTTGAAATTTATATCTAATCATGCATTAAACCAGGAAAAGATACACAGAATTATAGCAAAACTTCTCTTTGTTGATTCTTCCAACGATTACGGACTACTAGGCCTCTGCGCACTCAACTGCAGGGGCCTACGCACTCAGCTGCAGGGGCCTACGCACTCAGCTGCAGGGGCCTGCACACTCAGCTACGGACTACTAGGCCTCTACGCACTCAGCTGCAGAGCCTTCTACTCTACGATCCACAGACACACTTTACACATTGACTCAATCACTTAGAATTCTCATGCTTCTATTCCCTTCATTCGCTATCTTTTACACTTAGAACCTCGCTCTATTTATACAATTCCATGGTCCACGGACCATGGGTAGGTCTATCCAGCCGACATTACATACAAAAGCTAGGGTGGACAACCCTGTGACTCTATTATACTTTCGCACCCCACACCCGCAATTCATGGAGCTTTTACAACAAGATTCGATCAAAACTTGGGCTTTAAGCCCAAAACATGCCTTGGGCAAATTCCATGCCCAACAGGTGCGCATGCACCTAATGGTGACATCTTGTTGAAGCGAACCCTTGCCTCCATTGCAACCTGTGCATTGGTTTGGCCCCTTCATCCAACTCATTTGCTAACATGTGCATGGTCTTCTTGGGTACGGTTGAACCGGAAACAGACTGATGCATAGTGTCTGTGTTTTTCTTGAAGTGTGTGTTGGTGGTCATGCGCATCAACTTGCCGAAGTGCATGTTCAGCCCCAGTTGGACTTGCTTCTTGTCTTCGCCTTGGTGAGTGTGTTGAATGGGTTGGATTGCATGTGTGCGCTCAACGACATGCATGCTGCTGGATCCTTTGCATGCGATCAACAACATTTCTCACCATGTTTGCTCTGTGTCAGCTGTTGGGATGGATCCTTAACTCATACTAGCACAATTTCATCCGTGAGTGCATGTTGTGCACACTAGTATTCTTTTTCCTTCTACAACGTATTGGACTGTCTGTGCAGCGTCATGTTCTTCCTTAGTTGCTTGTTCAACACATGCAACTCCTTCTTTGTTCCATCTTCTGCCTTCACGCGATCTTCATGTCGTGTCGTCACTTCATAGCCTAAGTCTCCAAAGTTTCTTTCATTATCAGTGGATCTGCTTGATCTTGCAACTTTGCTCCGCCTCTATGTTGTCAACAACCTTCCTCTTGCATTCACTGCGTTCGCCGCATTCAGTGTGCTGCCTTCAACGGTTGTTCATGATGCTTCTCATTGTGATGTTGTTGCTTGATGTCCTTGTCCAAAAACAACTTGATGTCTTCGTGTGTAGGTAAGCCCATGGAAACTTAATCGGCTGCATCCCCAAGTGTGCTCTGAACAGTGTCTTCGTCTCTGCTCTCTTGGAAACCATTATACCTATACTGTTGAGAGGCAGATGAACACCTGTGATACCTGGAGACATGGAAACACTCATAGCAAGCAATCTATCAGTCGAAAACCAGAATGAACATGAGAACTGACTTGCAACATACCTAGGTGAATGATCATGAAGGTTGGGCAATTTCGGCCAAGAGGTCGGGAAACCGACTGCCAAGACTGCACAAGGCACAGTCTGAGCTGCTGAGAGACACACTGACTGCTGGAACTACGCAATGCACAGTCCAGTCGGGCAGTTGGCTACTGGGATTGCGCAATGAGCAATCCCAACTAGGAAGGACTGCTGGCCTAGGGGTAGATTTGCGCAATTTTTTTAGCCAAGCAGCCACTGACCTCCATAAATGCGCAATTCAGTCCAGGAGGCCAGTGCTGGGACAGAATGCACAAATCTGGAGAGGAATGTGATCCTTCCTTCTCCAGATTGCACAATGCAACCTTGATGAAGGCAGAGACCAGGCCAAGGTTGACCCGACTCGTTGACGGGCAACTGGAAGCAAGTAAGTCGAATGAAATGCATGGCGACACTAAGTGATAGCAGAAGTGATAAACAGTGCATGCAAAACATGAATGGAGGATTGAGCAAACAGATTAACATGCATGTGGGTGAGACCGTTCACCGGTTGGGTGAATGGCCATGCAAAACAATTTCATTCATGCGACAACAATGAGATAGCAACAAAAATTGAAACAGAGCTAGGACAAGCTAGAATATATGTAAACAACAACAGGCATTCAAAGAAATCAAGTAAACAACACTCACACAAGCGAATACACAAAAAGAGACAGAAATGTTGAAAAAAACAAGTTGAGGCCACTTACCCATGAATAGTTGATCCAGATGTGTGGGAGAGTCCTGGATGTGTTGTGGGATTTCAGAGCTCCAAGATCGATGTGAATGAAGGAGCCCTGATGTGTCAAATAGATAATTTTGGTATCAAGACGCGCATGCCACAAATCTAGGAAAATGCGACACTTGGAGGGAAACTTCTAAAACAACTTTGCATGTAACCCCGGCTGCCAAAAATAGCTCCCTAAATCATGGGATACCTTTTGCATGTTGCATCTTGCTATTCCGGGAAGATCAAGTCATGCATGCATGCAAGTCAAGTTTCCTTGGTCCCGGGTGGAACTAGTCAACCGGACTATCCATGCATGCCAGTGCTCAACTGCTTGATAAAAATGTGAATTCCTGACTGTAAGCTAGGCTGACTGCCCAAGGGGATTGCACAATTTCTGGGCCCAGCAGCTGACTGCTGCCCAGATTTGTGCAAATCCTGGGTTGAACAGCCTGTTGATGGGAAAAATTGCACAAATCCTGCTGGGAGGGTTGGTTGGCAGGATTGCGCAATCCTGGAGCCCAACAGGCTGTCAGAGAGAATCATGTAATTCTTGGAGGGAAGGTTGGTTTCCCTCCATAAATGTGCAAATCTCACTGGGAAGCTGCTCAGCTTGCAACTGGACCAAGTCCAGGTGAGCAGCCTGTGAAGGGAAAATATCAAACTGTGATCGACAGGCTGCCTTTGAGCAAGAAAGACACTGAAGCTTGAGGACTTGACAAAGTAAGGCAAGCTGCTGTGAAGGTTGGTAGGGAGGCTCCAAAACAGGCTAAGGCAAAAATTTTGGAGGGTGGTTGTAGCCGCTACAACACAACCACCCCTATCCTACACCTGTGGAATGTACTCCATGTAACACTTCTCACTATTGTTGTTGCAACTACAACATCTACAACTAATAAGCATAAAAAAAAAACAAACCGAATCAAATGTGTCTGCAACTATCTACTAGGAAAATTGTGTTGTTGTTGCCTCTGCTACTGAGCCTCCTTCTTTGCCGTCAACACTCCTTTGCACTCCTAATTATCTCATTGACATTGATCCTCCTACTATTGAATATTGTGGGCACCCATATCAAGGTAATGATCCATGAGGAGAACACCTAAATGGACCTTGCCCAAATTTCTACAACTCTGGGACTAAGGATCTACATTGCCCCACCTCACTCCTGGAGGTATAGTTGCATGCATGGTGAAATCGAATATGCTCATACTACTGTTGCTACTGCTCTGTTGCTACAATCACTGCAATAATGAGTCTGATCTCCCCATATCTTGAAGTACTAGCTTCCATAGGGCTGCTCCCTCTGAAACTAGAATCCCTCTGAGTTTCGATCTCCCTGTGGGAAATCTTGTTTCTCCTCAATCTACCAATATCAATGATCACAACTCCTTTTTGTGTCAATAAATATTGGCTCATCTATTTTCCCACTAGTAGCCTTCTAGTTCCATTAAGAAGTCTAGACATAGGGTCTTTTCGATCTTCCCTGAACTAGGGCTCCATAACTTTGTGTCCTAACAACTCATTAGTTCTTCAATGATCACTGTACATGAGGAATTCAATCACTGGTTTCTAATGTGAATCCAACTCTGATACCATGTAGAAATTAATGTGTAGATTCAAAATTTCTCATGAAATTTACTAAATCACAAGACTTGAAGCTACTCTACTGACCTGCGGAAGTTAATTCACCATCTAGAGCACAAATAATAGACATGCAATGGAAAAATCACACATGCATAGATATTTATCAAGGGGAAAGAAACTACTCAAAACCCATTACTATCTATATTGCATTAACCAGAGAACAGAGATGAAATGCATATGCTTGCTCAAGATTGAGCACACCCTGCAAGTGTATAGTCTATCCCTCTGCCTGACTGACTGACTTTGGACAATACTTAGCCAATTTTCAAGCCCTCCAAGCTCTTATTTCCTTGCATAATTCTTGAGGAAATAGGCTCTTATTCTTTAGGAATTCCCCCATTTGCTTGTGCAATTCCTCTGGGTTGATCACCTGACCAATACAATAGTTATACGCTCAATCTAGTATATAATTAATTGTACACTGCCTTGGAAACTCTATATTAACTAGGTAACTCAAATTCTCTACATGCATGAGCTAATTTCGGCTGATTGATTAGTTATCTGGATGATCACTAAGTGTGATTGAAGTTCCACTTCCACAACTTAACCTTCCACTAGTTCCTCCAACATTTATAGCTATTTTAACTGACCATAACTCAATTTAACTGAATTACATTGTTACAAATGAAATTAACTCAACCTAGGCTCCTAAAATTTAGGAACCCATTGCACACAACTGAACTTCATGCCCCTAACTCAAATTAACTGAGCTAGACTCCTATTGTTTAGGAATCAACTCAAGTAGACTAAAATTCAACTCATTAACTCAAATTGAGTGTTCTTAACTAAGTGACAAGTGCTATGTCACCTCAGTTAACTCCAAGTTGTCCGCTGATGTGAAAATTCGAATTTTTTCAATTTTAATTAAGGCAAAATATCAAAATCGAGATATTCTTGCTTCATTTTCAACATTGTATTCGAGTCTAGATACCTCTTTTTTTAAGACGGTTGTATCTGGGTCTAGATCCTTCTTTCAAAAGTTCATTGTATCCAAAATATGGTGAATATGGTAGTAACGAGGGTGTTACCTTGTGGGGCACAACCAGATTGGTGGTAAACAAGATTTCATCTAGTGGGCCCCACACCAGATTTGTTGCATGATGAATGGATCTGGGATCTAGGGTGATAAGAGGAGTGTGAATTTTTAAAGGCTCAAACGTGGATGAGGCTACATCACTCCAAGAAGACGTGGATCTAGATATATGAGGGTCTGAAGGAGAAGAACAATTGCCACATTGTTGAAATGATAAATGTGTAGTCACACTAAATATAATGAGAAATCATTGTAAAACACTAAGGGGCCAAACCTAGTGGAACTCACACACCAAATTTGATGTGGCAGTGCCATGTGGACTACACATGAGCTGCCACATGGAAGTATAATGATAATGTTGACCCCATGTTATGTTAACATGGAAGGGCCACATGATGGAAAGGAAGAAAGCTCTGTTCTAGTGAAGAGGAAAATGGCGGACTAGGGTTTCTAACAAACCCTTACACGGCGCAGAGACAGAGAAAGCAGACTCTCAGAATCAAGCAGTATTGTTGCCAGCGCGGGTCTGGCTGAACTGGTAGAAACAACCAATGAACATCCCGATGGGGGAGGCCACAGGGCCTCCCCCCACAGGCCACAACAATGGAAATTGGCCTCATGGGGACGAAAATGAATAGCCCTCAACTGGAAGAGCAGAACAGCCATCAGGACAGCCTGCACAGCAGCAGGAGAAGAACGAAACGACAGATCTGAACAATGAAAAAGAAAACAACCCTGCAACACCTGAAGAACCAAAGAAGGCATCGTCTTCCACTTGCAAGCCCATTGCAGCGGAACGACCCAAGATTGATTTACCCAGTCATAGAATCAATGCACAAATACAATATATGAAAGACCATGCGCTGATAGGTAAATTTATAGGCTACTGGCCTACCGAAAAAGCTCTGCAAGGATGGATAACCTCAAAGTGGAAGCCCAAGGGACATGTAACCCTACAGCTAGGCCCCAAAGGTTTTTTCACAGCCATCTTCAATTGCATTGAAGATAGAAATCGCGTTCTAGATGGAGGACCCTATTTCTTCAATGCTGCGGGTCTATATCTACGAGACTGGATAGAAAGATTCAATCCAGACAAGGAAGACTTCAGCTGGGCACCAGTATGGATTCGCATGTATTCCTTACCTCTGGAATACTGGGATGAAGAATCACTCAAAGCTATTGGCAACGGGCTAGGAGAATTCATAAAGATTGCAAAGGAAACAAAGCTTTGCCGGTACACCTCATATGCTCGCATTTGTGTTTATATGAAACTCGGAAAGGCACTTACGGATTCGGTAAGTCTCCTTCACGATGAATTTGAATGGATTCAACCCATAGATTATGAACATGTGCCCTTTAGATGTAGGAAATGCCACGCCCATGGACATCTATTCCGTGATTGTCCTCTAAATGCCCCTCCTAAATCTACAGACCATGGGGGAAAATCTGATGCGGAAGGGTTTACCAAAGTTGCTAATAGAAAGAAGCATAACAAAAAACCCCCTACAACACCAAAAAATGTAATACCATCCTCCGATGCACCATCCTCCAGCAACAGTTTTGACCTTTTGTCAAACCTAGATATGCCAGAATCAGATCCTTCCAATATAGCTAAGACAACTTCTGTGCCATCCACCAAACCTTTTGTTGTACCTACTCCTAATGATGCTAGTCAACCATCATTAGCGAATAACTCAGATTTGCAACCAACAACCTCACAACCTATCCCCCTTCAAGATCTCAACAAAGCCCTTTGGTCCGCAAAAGGAATGGACATTGACAACTTGCTGACAGACCCACACAACACAACCCACCACATGGATGAGAGCAGTCAACAAAGTCACATGGAAGAAGAACCTGAAAGCTTTGATCTAGGAGACCTAGACATTTTCAGTCTAGAACAAGCATGCAAAAAGAAAGAGTTCGACAAAATACCGGACAGGGAACTTGAAAATCTGGAAGTAGTACTCTCAAGAGTGCACCAGCACAGTACACTGGGCATACAACAAGGAAGCAGCTGGGATGGGAAACACATCACCAAAGATGGGAAGAAAAGAGGCAGAAAGACAAATTTACAATGCACCATCCTCATTGGGGAAATGCTAGTGGAGTCCAGTAGGTGCTCCAAGTTGACTAAATACTACAGATCCTTACCTATTGGTCAACCATGAAGCTCATTTCATGGAATGTTCGAGGACTTAATAGTCCTGGGAAATACAGGATGATAAAGAACATGATACAACATGAAAGACCACATATTTTCTTCATGCAGGAAACAAAATGTAATACTAGCACATTAGCTTCCATTTTATCCAAAGCCTGGTCGGGATGCCAAACTGTCACGGTAGATGCAACGGGAGCTTCGGGGGGCTTGCTATAGCCTGGAACACGCAGCACATCTCCCTTACAGACTTCCATGCATCTCATCATTTTATCCAAGCCACTTTTCACATCATTGGAACCAATATACATGGTCACTTGACAAATGTATACTTCCCTCAAGATACTATGCAAAAGAATACGCTGCTAAAATCGTTGGAAACTCTCAATTCCACAAGAACACATCCACTCTGGATCACAGGCGGTGACTTCAATATGATCACTCGGCTGGAGGAAAAACAAGGGGGCAGAAGGAAGCTAGACAGTGAAAGCAGTAGCTTCAAAGAATACATTCAAAATAATTGGCTAATTGATTTACCATTTGATAATGGTCTTTTCACATGGAATAATAAAAGGTCAGGCTCTCAACAAATCACATCCAGGTTGGACAGATTCCTCATCTCAGATAATGCAGTACATCTAGGAGGTGATATTACCGCCTCAATACTCCCCATTGCAGGCTCAGATCACTAGCCCATTTCCCTGCAATGGACTGGTCCTGGAAATTCAAACAGGAAACCATTTAGATTTGAAACTTTTTGGCTCACTCACCCTGATTTCAAAAATTTAGTCAAATCAGCTTGGGAGAGCTTTACTCCCTCTAGCGGTTCAACTATGTATAAATTCCAGCAGAGGTTGAAGCATATCAAAAGGCAAATGAGGCACTGGAATCACACCACATTTGGTAATATCTTTCAAGGTCAAAAAGTGCTCGAGCAAAGTATGATAGAGCTACAGCAGAAGATCATTACAGGAGGCAGAACCGAGACTTTAGCAAGTCAAGAACAAGCTCTTCTCATGCAATTAGAAGAAAGAAGGAAACAAGAGGAAATGCTTTGGAAACAAAATTCAAGAATCAGATGGCTAAAAGAAGGGGAAAGAAACACCAAATTCTTTCACCGCACAACTATCCAAAGAAGAATGAATAATACCATTTCGCATATTCAAAATCCACAGGGAGAGAGAATGGAGAAACAGGAAGATATTGAGAGAGAGCTCACTAATCACTTCAAAACAGTACATCAAGAGCCGCCTATAGATAGACAGCCTGCAATAAACGAAATACTCCAGCATACTCCTAGAATTATAACAGAAGAGCACAATCAACTCTTGCTGCGACCGGTAACTATGATGGAAGTAGAATCAGCTTCAGATCAACTGAAAGATGGGAAGGCTCCAGGACCTGATGGCTTCACCTCTAACTTCTACCATCACTTTTGGGATTTAATCAAAGAGGAAGTCTGGAATGTGGTAGAAGAATCACGAGCTATGCATTGGCTACTTCCTTCTCTCAATGCAACATTCATAGCTCTCATTCCCAAAGAAGATCAGCCGAGTACTCCGGAGAAGTTCAGGCCCATCACTCTGTGCAATGTCATATACAAAATCATCTCGAAAGTCATTGCCAATTGCCTCAAACCACTTCTCCCCCTTCTTATTTTGCCGGAACAATCTGGCTATGTTGAAGGACATCAAATCTTGGATGGCATCATATTGACTCATGAAATTATTCACTCCTTGAAGAGCAACAAACAGGCAGGTATGCTTCTAAAAATTGATCTTTCTAAAGCTTTTGACAAACTAAGTTGGACTTATATAAAACAATTGCTTACTGCCTTTGGCTTCAGCCCGACCTGGGTTAGATGGATTATGAATCTCATATCCTCCTCCTTCTGCTCCATCCTAGTTAATGGAATCCCCTCCAAACCCTACTCCCCATCCAGAGGAATTCGTCAAGGTGACCCTTTATCCCCCTTCCTCTTTATTATTATGGCAAAAGGTTTGGGTCGCCTTATAAAGAATGTTGTTCAATCTCACGACCTGAGAGGCATCTCTGCCCATGGAAACTCTTCTATAACTCATCAACAATTTTTTGATGACAATATGTTGTTCAGACATCCTTTTTTCAGTGAAGCCCGTGCTTTCAAAGCTCTGCTAGAAACCTTTTCCAGGGCCTCAAGAACCACCATTAACACTGCTAAATCTCAAATTTATTTTTTCCACACTCCTCTTGCCACTCAAAGAATAATTGCCAGAATCATAGGATTCTCACAAGCTAAACTTCCATCTAAATATTTGGGCACTCCACTGATAGATTCAACCTTAAAGCATGCCTCCTGGCAACAACTCATTGAGAAAATCGAAAGTCGCTTATCGTCCTGGACCTATAGAACTCTCAACATGGCAAGCAGGCTCATTCTGATAAAGGTGGTTTTACAATCCATGCCTCTCTATCTCTTCTCAGTTCTTGCAGCACCGAAATGGGCACTCAAAAAGATCAAAAATTTGCAACGCAACTTTTTATGGGGCTCCACAGGGCAAAACCGTAAATGGGCGTTAGTAAAATGGGTCACGGTCTGCACACCAAAAAAGCAGGGGGGTCTAGGATTGCGAGACCCACAACACAGTAACACATTAATGGGAGCACAAATATGGTGGCAGTGGGTTTCAAGCCCACAGAAGCCATGGGCCCAAATATGGACTGCAAAATATGCGAACAATCGTCTGCAGGAAGAGCTGATTAGAATCACCACTATAGACATAGGATCTCTAATCTAGAATGCAACAAAATAGCATAGAGAGCTAATACAAAAGCACAGCCTCTGGGAGATACACAATGGGAGGACTGCACATTTTTGGATGGATTCATGGCAACAGAGGCCAAAAATTGCAGAAATCCTTCCCCCTACAAATCATGATGGAAACAACCTCAACCAGACTGACCATGTAGCACAATACTGGACTCAAAGTACCAATCAAGGCTTTAGGCAATGGAAACCTATTGAACAGATAATACAGCATGAAACCGAAGCCTATAACTCGGATCTACACAAAGAACTCACCAGCAGGAAAATCAGATGTACCAATGGAAAAGATGTTCTGAGATGGGGTTACACTCCAAGGGGAACTTACACAACAAAAGAAGCATATAAGCTGATGCTCCAAACACAGGAACCAGTTGATCCTGTTTGGACTCGTCTCTGGACTACATGAATATGGCCCAAAATCTCTACCTTCACTTGGTTGCTCTATCATCAAAGAATTCTCACTTGGGATAATTTAATTAAAAGAGGATTCCAGGGACCCTCTTATTGTCCTAATTGTCAAAAACAAGGAGAAACTATCCAACATCTCATGGACTCCTGCTACATGGCTAACCAATTATGGGAAAAACTCACCTTCAGATGTTAGCGACCTTGCAGAATCTTAGGGGATATCAAAGGCACCATCCGCAATTGGACCCCTGCACCATATAAAAGCAAACTTCTAAATGCACTATGGACAATTCTCCCAGGCTTCCTTTTCTGGACAATTTGGAAGGAAAGAAACAAAAGAATTTTCAAAAATCAAAGCACTACTTTGGAGATCATCTGGACCAATTTATGTCAGAATATTCAAGAAACCCTAGCTCTCCAACAGTGGAGTGTTGAGGACTTTCCCACTCAGGCATAGGAACAGAGCATATGGGACAACTGGAAATTAAAGCTCCCACAGGTTCAAATTGATCCCAACAAAGCAAGCATTATCAACAAGCAGCCATCACATTGGAACCCCCCTCCAACAAATGTGATCAAACTAAATTTTGATGGGGCCTCAAAAGGCAACCCAGGCAAAGCAGGACATGGTGGAATTTTCAGAGATCAAGAAGGCCGACCTCTGCTAATATACTTTGGTTCAATTGGATGGGACACGAATAACTCTGCAGAACTGGAAGGATTGTGGCAAGGTATGAACTTAGTGCATCAACATAATTTTCATCCTATTATAATAGAAGGGGACTCCCAAATTTTGATACACATGGTTACCCAAATACAACTGGGAACCACAGCTTCAAGAGTCACTACCATCTGGAGACTAGCGGCTAGGCTCGAACTAATAGAGCAATGGATGAAAAATAGACGAGCTACCACCTTCATTCACGTCAAAAGAGAAAACAACAAGGTGGCTGATCTTTTGGCAAACATAGGAGTTGAACAGGATCAGGTCCTACAATCTGGAACAATCAATATTTTACATGACCAAGGTCAATTACAAGCCTGCACTGACCTAGTGCACAAGGAAGCACATCTCCTAGATGCGAGTGCTCAGCAAGGCCAATAAGGTGGTGGCAGAACGAAACAACATGTGGCCAGACCACCTGGCCCTCCGTAAACTGGCACATCAGTCTAAAAATGGCATTAACACCAGACATAAATGGCATTTAAGGGGGTTTCTTCTCCAACCTATCTGCAACCACCCACCTCGGCTCCACGCAAAAATGACCTCCGGTGACAATCTTACCACTGCACCTGTCCACTATCCTCTGCCTCTGCCCTCAAGCTACTGCAGCACCCAGCTCTCGCACTACCACCGGGAGGCGTTGCCACCTCCTTTGCTGCATTGATTTAGGCCCGGGAATTCACTTCACTCAGAGCCTGGCTTGCCATTTCGTCTTCCACTCGGCCTCTGCAGCTAGTCCCTCCTCTGAGCCGCCCGTAAATTCTACTGAGCCTTTGCATCACTCTGAGCCTAATCCAGGAAGAAATTATCAAACATCTGGTGCCAACATGCCAAGAACGCGTCATCGTATGCGCAGTCGCAGGGGAGGAAGCAGAGGAAGCTTGACTCGTCCCCCTCATTCTCCGGTTTCTGATTCCACTTCCTCTCTAGCCCAGCAGACTACTGGGTGCTACCCAAACACCCGTAGTGGAAGAGGCCACTCTCAACCTCACCGCCTCCATTCGATGTCCCCTGCTTCACCTCCCAGTGGCATTCCTTCCAATCCTGCTTCGCCTCCCAGGGGCTCTCCATCCACCCCACAGCCGCATCTCCATTCCGCCCAATTCACCTTTCGTTCATCCATGTACAGGCCCATCATCACTGCCACCATCTCCATAACCTTTCATGATATGGAGCAAGCAATTGAGGAACAGGCCACTGAAGGGGGTGGTCACACCAGAGCAATTAAGGAGCAGGCCACTGAAGGTGGTGGCCACACCAGAGCAGAACTAGACATGGCTCAGACGAGCACCCACAGAGCAGGGACGCGGAAAACTGGGAAGGAGACGGGACAAACGGGGAAGGAGACGAACCAGGACCAGCATGAAGAAGAAGACGTGGATCCTTACCACTGTTTCATCGAGGAGGAACAACCGGCGCAGCAGGCAGACAACACAGAGGCTTCACAACAGGCAGGTGTCGACATGGAGGATTACAGGTGCTTCATCGTGGAGGAACACCTGTCATCTCCACCTCGCTCCTAGTCAGCCACTCTGCTTGCCACGTGTTTGCCACACAGCCTGCCACGTGTCTGCTATTCTCAGGCTTTTGGGATTTTTGCTTTCTAGTTTCTTTAATGGGGGTTCCAGAAAAACTGATGGTATTTGATTACTTGGTTGGTTTCTATTTCACCTTGAAAAACTGATAAAAAATTAAGCACAATTGCTGGTTTCCCCTGGGTGGGCAGCAAGTTAATTTTTGCAATCATTTTTTTATTTGGACTGGTTTCCCATTATGGGCAATCTAGACTCTGTTTCTGTTGTTTTTTTCCAACACTCAGGCATGGATATGCACAGGCTAAGGCCTCAGTGTACAATATTTTTTCAGTAATAGAATTAGCCTAACTTAGAAAAAAAAAACATGGAAGGGCCAAGTGGAACCTTAACATTGCCCACTGTTCACTACCTTTTTCCTTTGTTCATCGTTGAATGTTGCAGGCAGTGACCCTAGGTGACATGATGCAAGAGTGACCCAATGAGCCCATTTATAATGACTTTTCGGAGTGATGTGGAGGACACGTGCATGTCATGTGATCTTACCATTGCCCATTGACAACAACTAGAAAAGTTCAGGCATGTCGTGTGAGTGTGTTGGTGAAGAGTGGTCGATTTGGTTACAGTTCCAATTCAGAACCCTACCACTACTCACCGCCACCACTCTACTGTCTTGGCTAACACTCAATTCTAAAGGAATTAATGTACTTAGGTTACATGACATGGACCTGGTTCCAGCATGGAAACAAAGCACTACTCACCACCCACTACTCGATTATGAATACTTAACATCAATGGAGGATTGCATTGGTTTGGTATGAAGTGGGTCTGCGAACCCCAGTTGAATTGGGAATTGGGTCGAAGTGTGTATAATAGGGAATACATTGCAAAACATAAAGAAGAGGACCCTATGGGCCCCATGCCTGAGATGATGTAGCGATGGTCGTGTTGATGCCACATAGGAATCAAAGGTGATGTGAACCAATGTAGTGATGATGTGGTAGTGCCACATGGATGCCATGTGGTAATAACATAATAACATGGACCCATGTCAAATTGACATGTCAGCACAATAAGGGCCACACATGGGTGCCACATGACAACCCAATGTTGATGAGGTATTATCTAATTGGTCAAAATTTAGAAGGGAATAACTCTCAATCTGAGATTCAGATTGAGATAAAACTTATATTTCCATAAATCTATTGATGATTTGATCGCAATGGTGGCATCAATTTTGAGATTTGAATACCTCAAGGTAAGAGAATTTTTATAGACCCATCTTCTTAACAGAGCTTGGAGGTTGGGTTAATTCAATAATTAACACCTCTCATAGCTTGGGATAGTACAAGGGGTTGGGAGGGAGTGTTACAACGCTCAAATTTTTATTAGTAAGCTAATGTTGAGTTTGGTCTCAAGAATGTGCTAGCACCATAGACGTGGGACTTCAAATGTTGTGGAGGAGTTATATTCCACGTACTAATTTTCTAGGTTTTATCCTTATGAATGAAAAGGTAATATATGCTTTCTAAGGTAGTGTTCAACTCTCTTATCAAGTACCTTAAGTCTTTTTCTTGATTGATTAGAAGTCATCATTTGATGATGAAGAAACCCCACAGTGAGCAAACCTTGGAAATTTTTCCTTTTGGTTTTCTAATTTATATAAATGAAGAGAATAGTTAATTTTTATATATCTAAATAAAACTTACATTAATATTATCATTATGATGTAACCTCCTACCATGTATATGATGTTTAAAAGGTAAAGGTAATTCAATAGATCTATACTTCTAAATTTCTTCATAATCTTATCGATTAGGATATAAAACATTTTTTTGTCACTTGAGCATTGATTAAATTTGATGAAGATGGTTCGTTTATGCATTCCTAATTGAATTTTTTTCATATCAATTGAGCTTACAAGGAGGAATCTTCAATTAAAATAAAATTTACGAGAGCAATAGAACAAATCTCTTTCTAGCCAATATATAGAGAACTATATTTGAAAGCATATACTCTCTCTCTCTCAATTTTATTCATATCAATTGAACTTACAAGGAGGAATCTTCAATAAAAATAAAATTTACAAGAGTGATAGAGCAAATCTCTTTCTAGTGAACTATATTTGAAAGTGTGCTCTCTCTCTCTCATAGAACAAATCTCTTTCTATCAAACTATAAAATTTACAAGAGTGATAGAACAAATCTCTTTCCAGCGAACTATATTTGAAAGTGCTCTCTCTCTCTCTCTCTACCTCCTACAAATAGTTTTCACATTCACAATATCTAAAGAAAATGTAAAGAACCACACACTAGCAATAAGTTTGGAAGAGAATTTTGATTAGCTATTTTAACAAATGATTTGTTCTATATATGTGAACCCTATATTCAGTGTATTAGTGGCTTTATTGAAATTGCATATGAAAAATTAACCTAGTTTATATGTTTATGTTTATATATATATATATATATATATATATATAGTTAGCCACCTTGTTGGGGATAGCACCCTAAACTCTAAAGGAGGTATATAAACAAAACACATGTAATTCAATCACTAAAGTTATTCTTTTGGCCTATGATTTGATGACCCCTATATGTACTCCTTCAAGTACTTCATGTAATGTTGATCTAGGGATTATCAAAAGCACAAGTCAAAAGAACCAATTGTTATCTACAACTATACAAATTTGTTTCAAGAAATTCCATCAGTTTGATACTAAAACAATGTTTTAATGTGAATGTTTGCATTATGCTTTAGAGAAAAAGTAACATATCATTATTAAAAGAATGTGAATTTTTCCTGGGTATGGAAATTTTCCATAATAAAATTTATATATTCCAAAAACTTATTAGATTTCCTCCATTTCATCTTTTTATATCATATTCTAATAAGTTGTAGATGTTCACCTAAGAATTCATCATAGTGAACAAATTGTTGTGTTTTCTAATTTTCATTTCAACTAACATATCAGGACAGAAGCATTAGCTTTTGTATAAGCCCATATTTTGTTTATCTTATTCATTTTCAAATTTCACCCCCATAATTCATACAAAGGGAATCATCTTGATGCATAAGTTCTTTCCCAAAATTAGTTTCCACTTTATATTTTTTTCAATGGGAACAAAGTTACCAACTTAACGATAAATGTGATCTCAAAACGAGAACCCTAGCCAAAAAACCAATATTGTGACTTAAAAAACATGAAAAAGCAACTCTAAAATGCAAAAGTGGCAATTTAACATCACCCTTTTCTTTATTTTAGAGTTAAAATTTCAACATTTTTCAACCATAGCATTAAAAAAAACCATGGCTACAAAAAACATAAAACAACTCCCAAAATGCAAAAGTGGTGATGCAATATCACTCTTTTCCTTATTTTAAGGTTAAAATTTCAACATTTTTCAACCACAACATTAAATATAAAAAATCATGATTACATGAAAAATTCCTTGAGATGCATCGTCATATCTTGGGATAAAAATTCAACATTTTCAACCATAGCATTAAAGGAACTTATAAACCAACACCTAAATCAAGAGTGGTTTTATTAAAAACAATTTATTTTTTTAAGATTAAAGTTATACATCACCTGAAATCTTATCTTAAAACAACTTAACCCATTTTCAATTAGACATTAAATTTATACCATATTTAAACTATGGTCTGCAAAATTATCATTAATATAAACAAAATCATTAAAAATATCAATAAGTACAAAATAAATCTTAAAAAAATATTTTAATTAAAAAAATACACATTTCAAATAAAATATTTAAAAATTAATTAAAAAATATTAAAACAAATTACAAAGCAATTAAAAAAAACATCAAATTCAAACAACTTTAAAAAACAAGGAATTCGTTACGCTCAAATTTAAACCCCTCAACTTGGTGGTGAAATGGATGTGTTTTTTTTTTCCAGTGTTTTGTTCATTTTGTGCGAGACTAGTCACTAAAAAATATAGTCCAAGATGGATCTTAAAAAAAAATTTAATTAAAAAGATCAAATTAAATAGTTAGAGAACACATTTTTAAATAAAATATTTAAAAAACAATTAAAAAATATTAAAACAAATTATAAAGCAATTAAAAAACACATCAAAATCAAACAACTTTAAAAACAAGGAATTTATTAAGTTCAAATTTAGACCCCTCGACCCGATGTGTTTTTTGTTTTGTTTATTTATTTTTATTTTTTTGGTAATTTATGTGTTTTCAAAAACTGAGATTTATTTCTAAAGCGAGTTTTAAAAAAATTATTAATTAAAAAAAAAATATTATGTATTTTCTATTTATTTTTTTTAAATTTATTAATTAAAAAATATATATCATAGGAACAAGTGTCATATGAAATGAGTTATGGTTTTTTTGCATGTGGCATTGACAAGTCATGATATTGGCCTATGATATTGTAACTAAACTTATTTACAAATTAAGAATCTCCAGTGATGAATATCTATGATTAAGAATCTGGTTATATATATATGTGTGTGTGTGTTTAATTTATATATTAATTATTTTTATCATTAATAATAATTAATTTTATTTTAAATAAAGTTATAATATAGTTGATTTTTATAGTTTTATTTTTTATTTTAATAACTTGAGATATATGATAAAGTAAGTGTTTGGGGGTAATGTCATTGGGTGCTAGTTGCTTAAGTGGCTACAAAGAAGTGAGGAACTTAGGGGTGATGGTCATGTTTAGCATTATTTGTTTGTTTGTTTTCGTTTTCTTTCAAAAATATTTTTGTTTTTATTTTCTTAAGTTTTAAAATTCTATTAATAACTTTTTTAATTATTTTTATTTTTATGTTTATAATTTTTTTAAATTGATTTTCCAAAAATTAAAAATTAAAATTTTTCTTGGGAGTCATTTTAAGGGCAAATTTTAGTTTTTATATTCTTAATTTTGTATTTTAAATGTTTTCCCTTAATGTTTTACATTTTTTCCTCAATTTATTTATTTATTTATTTTTTCATTTTTTTTAAGGTTAATCTATTGATATAATACAAAAAGTAGTTACAAAGTTTCCTGGCCACAGAGGGACTCGGCCTTAATCAGCACGCAACCATGAAAATTGTCTGAGACTGCCCCAACAAAGGGGAAACCAGTCCAAAAGAGAAATGTCCAAAATACAACCAAAGTTAACCCACAGTTTTCCTGATGAGATCATCAAGAAAGCAACATCAAAAACCACCATCAAAACCAACATCAAAAACCACCCAGAAAGCAACAGTTTGTCTTGACTGGACCAACCAACCAGCAAGTTACCCTGAGGACACATAAGCAAGACAGAACGAGACCAAGAACTAAAAGAAATGCCACCTGGCAGATGTGACACGCGTCTCAAAGTCATCCGGAGCAGGTTCCTCCACAACTGGACACGCCCAGTCATCCGGGTTGTCCGCCTCGCCACGACCCGCTGCCTGATGTCCTCCCTCCCTGCTTCCAGCCTCAACCGGCGGGCCCGACGTGTCCTCCAAACGGCTTTCCACAGCCCGCGTGTCACTTTGAACGCCCAAGTCATCATGCGAGCTGCCAGCAATGGCTTTCCCATGCCTTCTGTTCCGACTGCCATTACCTTCCTGCTCATCATTGTTGCCCCTGTTCCGACTTGGGCCAGCACCGTGCGTCTCCTCCATGGAAATGGTCATGGGGATGTGCTGCTCAGGCTCTTCAGTAATGGAGATGGAGACGGTAGCAACAATTACCGGGCAATTCAATAAGCTACAGAACCGAAACTGTGTCATGTGAGGAACCTGATGTGGAGGCAGAGGAGAGGTTGCAGTGCGAACCGCCGCTTCTTCGCGTCTCAAGCAATAGAGGCAGGGTCTGCCTCTTCCACTTCTGGTATTTGGATAATGACCTACAAGACTAAACTGGCGGGGATTTTCAGCAGAGGAGGCAGGGGAAGCCGAATTATGGCTATGCATAGCAGGGGAGCGAGAGCTTCCGCCTCGCGTGCCACCGCGTTGGCTACGCATTCGGTGGCGGACCATGGTGGAAATAGGAGCAGTTGCAGAGTCAAGGGGGGCGGAAAAAGAATTGACAGAAGAAATTTGCGCAGAGGTTACAGAGTTCTGGGGGACAAGAGTCGAATTGCAGAGGTTTGTTTGGGAGTGGTGGAAGCCATTACCTGAGTCAAGACAACACACAATCCAGCATCTGCGCCCAGTACTGGTTCGCTCAGTCGGCTCTCCCACCTGCGGAGGGCAAGCACAGTGAAACAGGGGCAAAATGACTGAAATGTTCTCCGGCTCCATGGTTATGCAAGTAATGGCCTTACCTCGACTAGAGCAGGCATTAAATGCCGCCTGCGAGGTGCCATGAATATCAGTCAGATTGATCTTGGGATGGTTGCAGAGGGCCATGTGGCCGCCCTGCCCGCCGTCGCCCCGTCTTATCATCATAATCACCTTAATTAACACCCGCATCCAAGGTCCTCAATTTAATTTTTATATGTAAATTACTAAAAATAATAATAAATTTATGTATAGTATATTTATATTTAAAGTTGATTTTAAATTTTTATTTTTAGTATATTTGTTGTGAAAGCTATAATTTCAATTAATTCTTAATTTTAATTCAAAAAATAAAAATAAAATTAAATAAATTTAAAATACATTTATTTTTTAAATATTAATAAATAAATAAGTAAAATAAAATAAACAAAATTTAAATGCTGAGTTTTAAAGTTTTTCATATTCATAATATTTGATTTTAAATATTATAATTGAAAATTTTGAACTTAAAGAAAAGCTATACTACATTATTATTAATTTTGAAATATTTTTTGATATTTTTTATAATCATAATATTTAATTTATAATATGATAATTAAAAAATATTAAAAATTTTAATCACTTCTCAAAATAAACATGAAAATCAACCATAAATACAACTTCAATTAAGATAGCTTTGTCTAAGTTACGATTCTATTAAAAAGCATACCTTAAGTAGCTCTTCCTCAATGAAAGAAGCCTGTCTTTTTTATGATGTTTCTTAGGTAGTTGCACATATATACCCAATTGAAATACTACGAAAGGTACATGATACTTTGCCCAAAAAGTTGATTTTTGTGCTTCCACTTTATTCTATACGCATTATGGGCATGCTTCTCCACATTTAGATATTTGCACATATATAACCAGTTGAAATACTAAGGGTACATGATAGTTTACTACCCAAAAAGTTACTTCTTGTGTTCCCACTTTATACACATTATGGACATGCTTCTCCGCATGTAAAGTTTTAAATGAATAGTTGTAAATTGCTTTTAATAATCAATGAGTTGTAGGTTAAAGTCGTGTTGCAGGTGAAGGAGGTGGGTGGCATTCAAGTGCACACAAAAGGAAATGAAGGGAAGTTTACTATGGTGGGGAAACAAGGCCATTAGGTTTCTTGAAAGAAAAAAAAATATATATATATCCAAGTTTAGAATTATAGAAATTTTGAATAATTAAATAATAAAGATAATATTTTTTTTTCATTTAATTTAATAAATTTATTTATAATATTTAGAATGATATATTTTACATTGTTAAAGTATTAGATATCTAGATATCAATTATTTATAAGTGTAAAGTAAATTTTGTTTTAATAGTTAGTTTAATTGGTTTTTATTGTTAAAGCATTTTGTTAATGGAAGATTATTGGTAAATTCTTTTTAACACTTTTAGGGCTAAGTTCTATTAATAAACTAATAATAAGTGATTAAATAATAAAATAGAACATCATTAAATTTATCTAACTATATTTTAAGCAAGTAGTCTAGATAATACATTATTATTCAAATTGTAAGGAATAGATCTATATTTAAGATGAATATGGAATAATATATGAATAATCAAATTGTGAAATATATATATAATCTTTGTTGATGTTTAATAAATACATATTTAAAATTACTCTAAATTAAATTATGGAAATTAAATGTATAAATATGTAAACAAGTGATAAAAAAAAATTATTTTAAATAGTAATAAAAATATTTATCAAAATCAAAATCATGATAACAATCTATTAAATTGAAACTTGTTATCCTATTAACTTTATAAAACTATAATATACTCTATACTATAATATGAGATACCTCATACTATAATATTGATAAAGAAATAAAATTCATTAATAGGGAAATAGTGATGTGGGCATCAAGAGCGCATTAAAATGTTCAATTTGTCACAACAAAGTTAGGTTTATTTCAGGGTGAGATGAGTGCCTTGGTTCTTTTATCAACTTTGATGATATTGTAGTTGTTAACTTTATGAGAAATTTCATGTCATTGTTATTAGTTTAATTTTAGATGGCTTCATGTATAAGATAGTGGTAAAGTAAGTTAAACAATTTGGTATTACAAATATTAATGGAACCATGTAGTAGATATTAGAAAAAAAAAAAAAATCAATAAATCGCATTAACAATTCACATAAAAACTAATAAGAGAAGATGCTTATAATATTGAAAAAAAAATAAAAATTATTTTTAGGTTAATACATGGTAGTCAATGTTTAATTCATTTTATTTTTTAAACATGGTAGTAAATTATGATGTGAGTATATATAAAGTTGTTATAATAAATTACCTATATGTAAGTAGATATATATTCTAAGAAGGGATTAGATTTTGATTCCTATTTTATAATGTTCATATTTTTAAATATTTCACATTGAGAATAAAATTAATTAATTAACTTTTCTATTAAAATAAGAATACGGAAAATGAATAAATTTAAATAAAAGAATACATTTGTATATAATTGTTACATTGGAACGATTGCATAGTAAAGTTTAGAAAAGCTTCTATGATAATTGTAGATAGATAAAAAAAAATTAAGTAAAAATTTTAAGTTCCATTTTTTATAGAAGAAATTTTTCCATAAAAGTTGATCCTAAGGGTTTTTGGTTAATTTGACTATCAATATAATTAATTTTACTATATATATATATATATATATATATATATATATGATTCACCACGATGTGCATGATTTGATGGTGGGGGCTGTTGGTTGCCACGCCCACCACCCGGGTTCGATCCCGCCGCTGCGCTGCAGCGTATTCGATGTAATATGATGACAGATGATGTAATATATATATACCATGTGTAATATGATGACAGATGTATATGATGTAATATATATGTACCATGTGGCTTCTTCAGCGGGGATCCTTCCCCCCTTGAAAAAAAATATATATATATGATTCACCAAAAAATTAAAATTCCCCAAAATAAAATAATCTAAATACCACATATCAAATATTAACCAATAATACTCAAAATTAAAATATTTTATTTAAATTAATTATCAAAATACGTTGTTACGCAACTCTCATCAACTTATAAAAAATAAAAGATATTTATCCATTTATAAAAAATAAAAAATATTAACGAACACTCCTTGCTACAAACCCACAACAAAGAAGACAAACTACTGACCAAAAAAACACACGTATATACTAACAAAATGCAGTAACTTGCAACAAAATAAACAAGTCTAGTATCCTACCTGCCATGGAGTGGACCCTCCTTGGCTGAGTGGTGCATCGGCAGGGAAATAATCGTTCATCTATGTTCCTTTCTTCTAGCATGTTATTAATGCATTTACTAATTATTCCCGGGGAGACATAGCCACAAAAACTTGTAACATGCAAAGCAATGCAACATAATACTAATAAAATGCACATAAACACCATAATGAAATTGATACTTCAAAATATTTATATTTGATTTATATTATAATAATTCTTAGAATGGATTAATTCCGTAATTAAGTGCTATGAATTAGCAACAAGATAATTAGAGAATTCACTACATCAGTAAATATTAAGACTTACATCACTAAATATCACTACTGAATTAGGTTGTAGCAGTGAAAACTACAACCATCAGCATGTTTACTCTGGATAACAGTCACCCTCTGAGTTTTGTGCATATCATCCCAAAAAAACAAAAGGCAAAAGCAATTATGGCGGCCTGTATTGAATCAGGTCCAAATATCTAAAAGAATGTAAAAGTATGATGGGATACATGATTAAAACTAAAAGGTACTTAAACAAGTTTTAAGATCCAAAAACAAGAACATGTATAATATTTGTTCAGCCCTGCAAGAAAATGCCTGTAAACCTGGTGTGCACATGAGTAATAAAAAGTTAAAATAGAAAGGAGGGCTTTAGAAAAAACTAGGTGAGAACAGCAACTCTGAGTTGATAAATGTTTCTTACACACATGCACCCATTGGCAGTCCCCAAAGAAAAGCTCTTAGATGGACAACCTTTTCCCCAAAGAAAAGCTCTTAGATGGACAACCTTTTCCCAAGCATTGCGGTTTAAAGGAAATCTATCATGCATCCTTGAAACAGTTTTAACAATATTTCCAAGCAAGGTTGCCTAATGTCTCCTATCTTTTTTGTTTATATATCCACAAGTTTGAGGAATGGTTAAATTCGCATGGAGGTGATGGTATCTATTTGGGCACGTTTGTTATAAGGTTTCTTTTGTATGCAGATGACCTTATTCTGATTGCTAAATCTGTTCTTGGTTTGCAAGAGCACTTACTATTTCTTGAGCATTTTTGTAGAAAGGTGGGAATACAAGTCAATATTAGTAAAACCAAAGTAGTGGTTTTCTCTAAAAAAATAACCCGTATAAATTCTATTTTGAAGGCAACATTCTAGAAGAAGTTGCAGATTACAAATACCTAGGAATTGACTTCAACAAAAATCTATGTTCAACAAAAATCTATGTTGGGATGGTTGTAGAAAGAAAAGACCTTTGGGGGTTGGAAAACATTTTATGATTTTCAAAATAGGTGTAGAGAGGCACAGTTATGGGACTGGAAAACCACTCAAACTCTTTTTGGGCTTCTAGTGATTTCGGTGGTTCTCTATGGTTGTGAACGGTGGGCCAGCCGTACATCCCAAATTGAAAAAATCCAGAAGCTTTTAATTACAAACAAGTTCAAAATTAAAAGTGCAGTTCCTTATGCCATCTTGTTAAGTGAAATAGGGGTTGCTCCTATTGAAGCAATTGCTATGGTGCAAGTCATAAGGCATTTAAAAAAAAAAGAGCAAATAGAAGAGGGCAGATGGTTGTCTTTAATGACATGACTTAGATGCAGCAAAATAACAAATGGTTTAGTAAATGGGGTATTACAATAAATAGATAAAATCTTTGTTATGGATAAGTTCCACAAGCAGGAAAAAATTATATATTGAAGTGTTTAATCCCACTCAATGTCATCAACAAAAAACGTACATAGAGACCAATATTTCTTGGAGAGCCAAAATTCTTATTGCTCACTTAAGGATTAATTCTCATCAACTCCGTTGTGAAACAAGGTTATGAAAAGGCCAAAAGAACAGGGTTATGAAACGCCAAAAGAATAGGGTTATGAAAAGGCCAAAAGAAGTGTGGAAAGAAAGAGCATGTATTTTTTGTTCTTCCTAAAGAGTGGAAACAGAAAAACATTTCTTTTTAGAATGTGAGGCCTTCAGACACAACAGGCAAAATTATGCAGATAATCTGGCAGCTAGCGCTTGGGATAATCTATTTAGCGAGAGATTTGTTGAAACGCTAAGAGCGTTTATCGTTTATCATGAAGCTTCACAGGAAAAAAACCGCACTAAAAATAAATATAATTGACCATAAATTATTATGTAAAACATACCATTCCATAAGAAGAAAACTACAGAAAAAAATAAATAAATAAACACGTTAACACTCTAAGATAATAGGTTTTATCGATCTTTCTACTCTGATTTTTGGATTCGGGGAATGGAAAACAGTAAATAGAAAAGCAGAACCTGGGAACATTTGCAGGCCACAAGAACTTTCCACAGCCCATTTTTACACATTTCTTTTTAAAAATGCAAAAGACTATAATATAGTCAAGATTATTATCTTCTATTAATTCAAGTCAGTGCATGAAAAGCAAAACCTTCCCTACCTTTTTCTTCTTTGCCTTCGGTCTTCAATTTCGGAGAAAATCTAAAAATCTGAAAACCCTTTTACAGCTGTGAACCATGACCTCCATTTCTTCCCGTTCTGGCTGTGTATTAATATTTCTTTCCTGCATCATCTGCCCTGCAAAGATTAAATTTCTCCGACTACAGAAACATTCCAATTCTGTAGTGATCTTAATCAAAATGTAATCCATCTCATCTTAAACCATTCAAATTCCATAACGATAAAGCACATGCAGAACCAGTTGTTAGAAAGATTTACCTTTCCGCAGCGAAAAAATAGTCTCTGTTATAAGAAAATCCGCTAAATCCCTGCATTTCCTGATGCCCAGGGCCATCGCCATTGTTGTAACGCTCCATGTTTGAACCATCGTTGCCGGGCAAGATTCGTTTGACGTTGATGCAACGGTTCTGCGTATTCTGCGAACAGTCAGATGACAGTGACAGCGACAGCTGAGCAAAACTGTGCAAGACAGTTTGCCATAAATAAAGATCTTCGATGTTTTATAATCACTCGCCTTATTACAGAGTAATCGTTCTTTTAATCTAAATTCTTATAGTTGGCATAAGGCTCACTGTCATGTACATCAACATATTAGCTATTTCACTCTCCTCCCTTTTTACATAGTGGGAAAATAAAACATCAAACTAGGAATAGGGACAGCTATTTGTGGATACATAGGAAAACATTAAATCAGCGGTAAGGACTGTTAAAGGACTGTTATTCTTGGATGCAAGTTGAGGTTGACTCACCACGGTTAGTAAGGACTGTTATTCTTGGATGCAAGTTGAGGTTGACTCACCATTGTTATTCAGGGTAAGTTTTTTGTTAAAGAATGAAAAACGTGGAGCAGAGATTCGCTCTTCTCAATATTATTAACAATGAAATAAATTACATAGGAACATCAACAATAAATGGTTGCGGTGAGATTGAACTACATCTCAACCGAACTGGACTGAACTCTCACTGATTGTGGCACTTGGATGGACAGTTATGACACCTAGAAGTTGGTTGGAATTAGATTCTCCAACATTCCCCTTAATTACAACCACAAAAGTTTAAACTAAGATGTCTTCTGGTCTATGTCTCAGCTAGCCTTAAAAATTTTTAAAAATGACATCAACCAAATTTCCTTTTGTTTTCTTCCAAATTCTATATCCTCTAAATTGTTTTGACTTTTTTCTTTTTGTTGTATACTTTAAATTTCAAATTCTTGATTGGTTGGTGTAGCTTTTCCATTTTTCCATGTTACCTAAGCATGTCTTTGACTTCTACAAAAATCATCGTGTGTGGATTGTTGCGATATGCCATCTTATGTTGTTTGCTTTTCATCACCCATGTTGTCTTCAACATTCATTTATGCAGCTTCTATACAAACTTTATCAAGGGATGGTGTTGCAAGTCATGCTTCAAGGAACCTTATCTCTTCTTCATACCGTCGTGTTTACCTACACATTGGAAATCAATGTTAGAATTAAAATTATTTGCAGAAACACATTGGTTATGTTCTTTCTGCTCTGCAATGAGAGTTTTCTCTCCTTGTGCTACCTTCTCTGCTTCCATTTCTTCAGCTGCTTCAAAGAGGTTTTCTTCCACTTGGTTTGCAGACTCAAGTGGAATTCTCTCACCAAATAGCATCATGTCAATATCATATTTTTGTTGCATCATCTGCAACCATTCATCATTAGACAACAAGTCTTCATCAAACTTAACATCAACAATTGAATTGTTGGATTCAACATAGCATTGGTTGTTTCAATGGCAACTTCATTATCTTTTTTCCCCAAGGAAAAATCATAATTTCCATTAAAGTAAAGATGAAAAGTACATGTAGTAGATGCATCAACATGAATATTAGTCCATGAATAAACTAATGAAAATTGGATTTCTATCTAATATAAACAAAAATAGTGTTCTATCAGATGATGTTGCATAGAGTCTTATTGCCCATATTAGGAGCCAAAAATTATACAAAAAAGGTAGTTCATCATAAAAGACGATCAAGTTCCCTGTATTCGTATATAAACATCAAAAGTGTTGTATTATTGTGTTGTCTATGTCTAATAATTTGCAAAAGGACAGTGGTAGTACTGGTAATATTTTGCCCCACTTTGCTCATAAATCAAGCATGTTCTAGGAATCCTTTGTGCCCCTTCCTTCGATAACTAATTAAAAATGATATTTAAGCAAGTGTGCCTCCTCTAATATATTGTGTTGTGTGTGTGTGTGTGAGAGAGAGAGAGACATATGGTTGTTTGATTGAACCAGTCAATGACAAGCTTTGAGTCTCCAAATACTTGTAAAATTTTGCGTCCCTTCTCAAGCGCAAATAACAGAAGTAGTTTCAGGGTCATTAGTTCAACAAAGTTGTTGGAGCATTTTCCAAAGCCATAGCTTCATTATCATTAACAATCTTTGTTGTTGGATTCACCAAATCGCTGTCCACTTGTGGTTGTGTATACTGGGGTTCACGAGCATATGTGTGCTCTTTCTCTATTGCTTTTGCAAATTATTTACAATCATCATCCACTTGTGGCTGAGCATAATGGGATTCACCAAATCTCCGTCCACTTGTGGTTGTGTATAGTGGGGTTCACGAGCATATGTGTGCTCTTTCTCTGTTGCTTCTGCAAATTATTTACAATCATCATCCACTTGTGGCTGAGCATAATGGGATTCACCAAACTCTTCATCTTCAATTAGATTAGTCCCCCTTTCAAACAATGTAAACTTTGAAACGGGAACTATAAACTCAAAACGGGAACTCTGGCCCAAAAATCCCAAAAAAACATCAAAAACAGTGCTAAAAACGAAAAGTGTGTATACTGGAACGATGTTTTTTTTTTTTAGGTGCCAATTTTGAACGTGTTTTAAAAATGGCGGTGACTACGAAATTTACTACGAAATTTTCGTGCAAAATATAGCTTCAAAACGAAAGTGATGCTATTGGAATAACGTTTTTTTTTTTAGGGTCAATTTTCAAACTTTTTAAAAAATGCTAATAAAACCAATTTTTTATGTCTCAAACAAAGTTAAATTTTAAGGAAAAAACACATTAATGTTTCTGGTAGAATATCATTTTTCTTTCCTAAGTATAAATTTAACATGTTTTCAACCACACCATGCTAGATACAAAAGAAATTGAAATTTTTTCAACTATAAAATTTAAAAACCATGACATTATGAACAAAGTATATCACTCAATGAAATCAAAAGTCTTTATTTGTATACTGAATAAAACAGACATTATATCTCTAATTTGATATTGCATTGTAGATATTTAAACAATAAAATTTATCATACTTAAGACATAATCCAACAACATAAAAATGCTTCATAACTTCTCATTTAACAACATATGGAAAACATTAATTTTATTTGAAGATATGATGCATACATCAGTTATATAATCTGTCTTAAACAATTATTCAAAATCACTCATATTTTCTTGCACACCATCACAATTCACATCTTCAGATGAGTGACTGGATGCTGACGAAGATGTTCCATATTCTTCTCTTTCATCAACTAGTGCCCCATCTGAGTCCACATGCATGCCCAACATTCCAGGTTTCAAAAGTCTTCTAGATCTACGACTGGTTTCAGCAGACTCCCATGTCAACACTATTCCTTCTGGTAACAACCTTTTCAGAATCTCTATCGTCTTGAAGCGAAGAGTTCCTCTCTTTGTTAAATTGAAGTCATAAACAAATATGTCAACATCCTCCAATTGTAATATGTCTGTGTGGCGGCGATTTATATTTGTACCCTTTCTTTTTCTTTTTCCACCATTTTTTTTGTCAACTACCATCTCTGGCTTATACACACCATTGAATGGGTGTGTATTTGTGGCATACCAATGTACTTCAACACTTGTAACATCCTCATTTTCTGTAAAGACCTTTATAACTTTAGCAACCCAAAATGGATAGCCTTTGGGATCTCCATCTGCTAGCACTGCAATCATGCAACCCTCCTTAATATCATGTACTGAACCCCTATAAAGGTCTTCCATGGCTTCACGTTGTGCACGAGATCTTCTGGAACCAATATACATCTCTCTTTCCATTGCCTGTGAAGAATTAATAATACCTTGAGTTTGTTGTTGTTCAACAATGTTTACTTCCTCTTGTTCATTCGACACATTTTGTGGCCAAATAAATGGATTTTTCAAAGGTATATCTTCATTGGTTGTTGTTGAAATGATATCACTTTGATTATTGAAAAATGACTCCCACCAAACTGAATCAGCAATGTCAAAGTACTCATATGTATATCTAATACATTTTTTAATTTCTTCTAGGCAATCAGAATAATTTATATGTCTATTCTGTCTGCGTGCATTCTGAACTTCACCAACTGATTGTAATAACAATATTTTTGATGCAAATATTGGACGATCTGGAATGAACTTCAAAAATTGCAAACCTGATGACGGTGCCCATTCTGTAGTAGTTGAAAACTTCTTGCCCCATATTAGTGTTTTCCCATCAATTTTTTTTATACGAAATTGATGTTGGAAGCTAATATCATTAAGTTGTTCAATGCATTTCCCCTCACCATATGATCCTAGAATAAACCTTCGCATGTCAACAGTTTCTTCCAACACTTCAAAAGCAGGCTCTGGCATGTATGATTTCTTAATACATTCAATTAGTGATGGCAAGCTCCCAACTTCCTTCCGTCGTCGTGCCCCCTTCCCCCAACCCATTACCGATCTTTCCCATTCACCCATGCCCTCTTCCCCCTTCTACCCTACCCATGCGCCAGCCCTTGCCACCCCCAACTCCCATTCCCCTCCAATCTCAACTCCTCCCCCCTTCCTTAACGCTGGCCCTATGGGCCCCACCCCCTAACTCCTTCCCCCTTCCCCCTGCCCCCTCTCCCTCCACCCCCTTCTGCCCCCCTAACCCGCACCCTACCCCCCCCCTTCTGCCCCTGCCCCTACCCGCCCTACACCCTACCCTACCCCACCCCCCCATTCCCCCTCCCCACCCCGCCCTACACCCTACCCCCCCATTCCCCCCCCCCACCCTACCCTACCCCATCCCCCCATTCCCTTCCCCCCCCCCCCGCCCCCCTACCCTACCCCGCCCCCCCATTTCCCCCCCCACCCCCCTACCCTACCCACCCCATCCCCCCCCCCCCCCCCGCCCCGCTCCCCTACCCCATCCCCCTACCCTACCCCACCCCCCCATTCCCTCGCCCCCCCTCCCCCTCCCCCTCCTCCTCCCCCTACCCTACCCTACCCTACCCTTCCCCCCCATTCCCTCGCCCGCCCCCCTCCCCACCCTACCCCATCCGCCTACCCTACCCTAGCCCCCCATTCCCCTCCCCACCCCCCCTACCCTACCCCCCCATTTCCCCCCCCCCCCTACCCTACCCACCCTACCCTACCCCCCGCATATTCAGGGAATTTGCAATTGACTTAAAAATGCCCAAGTAAAATTGGTTTTTTAATTATATATATAAACAAGTGAAGGTGAAGGTGATGCATCACGAACCTATTAAAGCTACAAAAAAAATTATATTTCTTATATAATTGAAAAGGAAGAGCTACTTTGCTACTGCTTCCTTTGTTATTAAATAAATCATTTTTCCATTTATTTATTATATAAACTAACCTAAAAAAATTCGAAGTTACAAAGAAAACAACAACTTCCCTTGTTATTAAATAAATCATTTTCCCATTTATTTATTATATAGGCTAACCCAAAAAGAAATAATCGAAGTTATGAAGGAAACAATAACTGCGTAAAATTGGTTTTTTAATTATATATATATATATAAGCAGGTGAAGGTGATGCATCACGAACCTATTAAAGCTACAAAAAAAATCTAACAGTTAACTTTGTGGCTGGCTCTCCAATAACTGACTTTATAATCAGATTTAAGATGACGTTCGAAAAGCCCCATGGGCTGGCATTAAGAGTACAGCTTGTATGTTCTTGAATCATAGGCCTTAACAAATTTGGAAGGAAATTGAAATCTACTTACAGAACCAGATTTAACACAATGTAAATGTGACACCATACAGAGATGGTGAAAGTCCTACAGACTTTGAGGTTACAGTTTGATGGTCACATGACCCTCGACGCCTAGGGCATGACCTAATTCACGATATTTTAGTGGCTTGGCATTCGATGATATGAGCCTCTCGTCGACTCAGATTCAACCACGTCATCAATCCGTCCAAAGCGGCCTCTTGAGTTCCGTCTCTAAAACGATCGGACGTTGTCAAAAGGAAGGAGCGACCCGGAACGAACCGATCCATATTCATATAAAGGTTTTTTTGTCACCGACTGCGGCGCTGTCAAAGTAAGGAGCGGCCCGGAACGAAGCAATCCATATTCATACAAAGATTTTCTGTCACCTACTGGTTCAAACAACTTTATGTCAGCGTCTAATCAATGCCTCGTTGAATCAGGATCCTAATTTTCCTTGTTCACTCGGGTACGCTTTGCCATATTCATACAACTCCGCAAAAGATGAAGACACCAGCGCAAAACAAGCAACAACCATCCATGACGAAACAAAAGTCCGCACCGTTTAGGTTGCGGGCATTAATTGAATCATGAGGGAGTTGTTTATACGAAAGCAAGTTTTATTATTAATTTTGGTTTTTTGAGTTCTGGTGTTTGGAGTCTATTTACAGTGTTATTTTTGAGGAATTCGAATTTGGGTGTATATAATTTTGTCTTGGAGTCCCAGACTTGTGAAGACCATACTTTCTTACCACAATATAGGAATATTCATGTAATGAATCACTATTCCACTTACTTATGAATTATGAGGGAGTTGCTCTACATTTATTTTGGCTGAGGAAATCAAATTTAAGTGTATATAGAAATCAAATTTAGACGTATATAGTCTTGTCTTGGAGCACAAAACTTATGGAGACTATACCTTCCCACTATTCATGTGACCAATCACTATTCCCTCTAACTAGATATTCTTTTTTGATCTGGCTATTTTTTCTTATGTAGGGTGACCATAGGGCGGGGCAATCCCACATGACTTACGTCTGACTATTTGTGAATACGACGAAAGCAATCAAGTACAACCAAGCTATTTCTCGTGAGTGATGAACTGGGCATAAGGCTAATTTCAGAGCAAATCGCTCAGTTTCCGACATTATTTTGGGGAAGCGTTTTGTCTCGCATTTGACAGATGAAATTGCAATATTTTCAACTTAAACCCACCCCGCACACCTACCTGACCCCTCCCCCTCCCCCGCCCCTCCACCCACCCCTCCCCGGCCCCTCCCCGGCCCCTCCGCCCACCCCGCCCACCCCTCCCCCTCCCCCGCCCCCTCCCAGGCCCCTCCGCCCACCCCACCCCCTCCCCGGCCCCCTCCGCCCGCGCAGGGCCACCCCGCCCCGCCCAACCGGCGGCGGGTCGATTTCGGGAATCGACCCGCCGCCGGTCGGGCGGGGCGGGGCGGCCCGGGGGTGGCGCCGCGGAGGAGAGGTTGCGGTGGAGTGGCATTTATAACATTTATAACATGTTAATGAGTGTTGTCCAGACTTTGAATTCTATTTATCCGCTTCACCAAGTCTAAGCACACACAGACTTTGGTCCCATCCTGCATATGACTGAAAGACCGTATTTCCCAATTTTCTTGTGCAACCCAATAATGAAAACGGCTCCGGTCGATTCTTGTTGACAATATTTTTATTTTATGATTTATTAAACATAAAATATGAATTTCATCTAATAAACTATTCATGTATTATGTTGTCAGACAACTTACCACGAGGACTACTGTACGTGTCGTTGAAGTTTATGATTTTTATAAAGTGAAATTAAAATTAAATAATACCGAGGGTTGGTAATAAAGATATAATGAAAATAATAAACAATATATAATGAATAGACTGAAGTTTACGGTGGACGTGAATTGAAATAAAAATTAAATAGTAGTCAGGGTTAATAATAAAATATACCATGAAAATAATATAAAATATATATGAAAAAAGGTTTAGATAAGTTTAATGATTAAGAATATGTCTGATTTAAAAGGTAGGATATTTTCAGCCCTTAAATTACTTTAAAGAATATTTTTACAGATTAATTGAGTTGATTGTTAAAATTTATATACTTTTATCTAAGTAGCAAATAAATTAATACTAATGTGACGCATTGAGTAAGACAACCTAGCAGAAGAATACGACCAGGGTTGTCAAAGTTTATGACATAAAAATTAAAATGCAAATTGATATAAAAATAGTTAATAATAAATATATATTAGGAAAGCATTAATAATGTTAACGCTGGTTCGCCCCGGATGCGGGTGTATTTAACGCATGAATGGCAGGTGGCTTGTCACATGGGCAGCTGGCAGCCCGGACAAGCCACCATATATCAGCCGGCCGAGGTATTAACTGCGATGGAGGGTGAAGCCATGGGGAGGCTCAGTTCGGCTCAAGCGACAATCAATGCGAAGGGGATTTTTCTTGGGATGTCAAGTCCGGTTCAGGCGCCATTCAATGCGCAGCCTCGGACAAGGAATATGGAGATCCATAAGTTCGGACCCCATGCTGTATTCATGCATTCTTCCAAGCGGCTTCTGCAACTTCTGGAAGCGACAGAACATACTCTGGCAAGGTGTAAGCTTTCTTCAGGGGATTTGGTTAAGGGAGGCAGTCGCAGGATGCCAATTGAGAGGCTCAGGATGAGCAGTCGACGCGGTGGTTCGAGGGGTCGCTCTGCTACTCAGAGGCCCGCCATTTCACCCTCCTCCTCTGTGGACATTCCTCCTGGGCAGAACAGAAGCCCGAGCAGCACAGTCAGCCGTAGCATTGAAAGAGATAGGGGAGAAATCCTGGATTGCGGTCACAGGGAGCATCCAGCAGTCAGATATCGCATCCCCTGTACGCTGGAGAATAATACGCTCATTGTTTCTGTCACTGTGGAGCATTGCAGCGATCTCCGGAGGCCTAGGGACAACCTGACAGTGCCAAGGGTGGATATGCAGGTTCCCAGAGTGGATATGAGACGACCCGTTCAAGCAGAAGAGGCCGGACCCAGTGAGCCGGCTCAGAGAATGTCGCGCCCGGATGTGGAGGATGACAAGAAGCTCAAGGGCGTGGCGACGGATGAGCCTTACCTCACTGATGAGGATTAGCTCAGAAGCTTTCGTCTTCATGGCCAGGAACGCTACTCTCAGTCCATCTCTTTCTGTTTTCTTTGTCTGTTTGTTTGTCATGAGGTCAATGTCCGCCGCGAAGGTTTACGTGTCTACCAGGTCAGTCTACATGTCAGCTGTGTCAAGTTATGGGTCCATCGTGTCAAGTTATATACCTGCTGTGTTGGCTCAAAAGCCTGTTGTGTCGATTAAATGCTGATTATGTCGGAAGGAAGAAACTGGTCCCTTTTTGCCTGTTGCTCAGAATGGCTAATCATGGGAAAATCTCTTCGAAGATGCGAGGCTACGGCCCTTTGTAATTTTGGATGTATTTTTGGTTTTTGTAATATAAATTAGTGCAGTTTTACGGAGAAAAAAAAATGTTAACGCTGGTTCGACGATTAGAATGCATTTCCAATCTTTATTAAAGAATCAATACTAATTTCTTTAAATTAAGCGGAGGGTATAATTTTATATTTAATTAGTATAATAATAGTATAAGGGATTAATTTAAATAATATTATCAATATTTAATTTAGGAATGATAATGGTGGTGGTTAAATTACTGATTTTTTTTTTATGATTTGTTTTGAAATTTGATCAATTAGGTTTAAAAAGTTTTAAGAGAGAATTTTAAAAGTATTATAGTTTTGATGAGTTAGTATGTTAGGAAGTTTTTATTATAACAAATATTTTAAAAATGTGATTCAATGTGGGTGGATGTGTATACAATATTTTAAGGGAAAGGTGCTTTTCATTGTCAATTTTCTACTGAACCTTTTTGTAACAAAAATGACAATTTCTTTTGACCCATGCCATGTGATAAAGTATTCAAAACCCCATTGGCATTGATTTTGTAAGAGCTTGTGCTTATTCTAGCAATGTTAATTTTTTTATTTACCTTAGTCAAAGTACAATGGGGTTGATCACTTCCTTATAAAATCTTAATTTTTTTTATCTTCTAATGATGTAATACACCATAATTTCTCCTTAAATTTAGATGTAATGACATTTTCAATATTATCAATATTTTGCATTATAATCCTTTACTCTATTCCCCAGTGATTTAGCCAAGGCTTGACATCTTTTATGATACCTTTGTTTGACATACATGTGGTTTTGACTAAAGTTTAAAGTAATATCAGGAAACCTCTTGTCTTCCATGTCATTTATCTTGTTCTTGTGTATTAGGAACCTAGTCATAGCCATGCTTTCAAGAGGGGCAAGAAACTAAGGATACAAACTAAGCCCTCCAATTTGAAGAAAAGAATTGGGACGTTAATGGAATCTAAGTCTTAGTTTGTATCCTTAGTTTCTTTAAGTGAATGGTATATGGACTCTTTCAGTTCTATTGTAATTTAGTTTTCACTTATATAATTTTCGAAGGCTTGAAATAATTATACTAGGGTTTACAAGTTTTTCGTTGGATAACTAATAAGTATGGCCTTCGACCATCTATTAGTATCTGTTGTATGGATTTTTCTATTACTTAAAAACTCTTATGTGAATTTGCATTTAATTATCTGTTGTATGGATTTTTCTATTACTTAAAAAAACTTATGTGAATTTGCATTTAAATGATCAATTTCTCTATTATGAATTGTTTCGTTTACAATTGTTTTTCTTTCTAACTATGGTTTGTCAACTCATTGTTTATTAACCCTTTTAGGTTTCGAGTTTATAAGTATCTCTTCCACCATTTGACTTATTTTTGTTTACAATTTTTTTTTCTTTCTAAGAATGGTTATTCAACTTATGGTTTAGGATTCGAGTTTATAAGTTTCTCTCCCACTATTTGACTTCTGAGTCTCAATTTGACTTGTTTATAAACAATTCATTCTTGTTCTGCAAGATCAAAATATGATTCTTTATTATTAACCGAACTAAGAACTCATATGTAACCACAATCTCTGCTACACTTCATAGAAAAAGATATTATTACTAACTTGGTAGATTGGTGTGACTTATTTTTCCAGCATTGCTATTTATCTTCCTGACGAAGGCGGAAACCACAAGCAGATCTCTGCTGCACTTTTTAAAAAACGATATTATTACTAACCTGGCAGATTGGCGAGACTAATTTTTCCAGCATTGCTATTAATCTTCCAGATGAAGGAGAAAAGAATTAAGGAATCTAAGTCTCCAGATTTAGATTTAAGTAACTTGCACCTTAATTAATGGAGAGCTTTCTGAAAAGCTTGTCGCCATTGAGATCTCGCCTTTCATGTAGTTGACACCCAAACAAACACGTATCAACAAAACCGCGCCTATATTTTGATGATTCTAATGTATTTTATCAAACAAATACTTTTGAAATAGTTCTTAAATTTATTTCACCACATTGCATTATTGTAATACCATTTTGAAATAGCTGTGCATAATATTTTTTATTTTTCCACATGTAAAATGTTAGCTTTTGTTGTTGAATAATCAACTCTTATATTGTTTGGCAGTATTATTTTTTTCTAATGGATGATAACAATTTTTTTATTAAAAACCAGTTGGTAAAAGTGATATGATCCATTTCCAGGATCATCATCAAAGTATTTTTTATAACTTTTCATGACGTTTTGTTTAATTATATATCACTATTAATCCATTTTAATCAGAGATTTTGCAAGAGCTAAGAAATACGAACTTTTTCCTGAGTTTTTTTCTATTTTATATCAGTATAAACGCATCTTAATTAGACGTCTAGCAATAGCCCAGAAGGACGCAATTTCTTAACATGAAAACTTCTTTTACATTGCAAAATGCCAATAAAATATTTGGGATTACAATCTATATATATATATATATATATATATATATATATATAGAGAAAGCAGTTGTAATTTTTATGTTGTAATTTTGAATGTATAAAATGAAATTTATTTGAGCATAAAATAGTGATACTGCTTAAAATGTTTTAATTATAAAAAATATTTTTTTCAATTACTTTATATAATGTTTATATTGTTCATTGAGTTGATAAGTTTATTTTACAACCCAGTATAAGGGAGATGTGGCTAATTCTACAACCCTTAGGAGATGTCTAATTTCATCCACAGTCAACCATGTGCTCAGCAATGTAGTCCATAAATAAAATATTCAAATGTATGTATTAACTAAATATTTAAATTTCAACTATGTATATATTATATATGATTAAAAAACTATGTATACAATATATAAAGCAATTGAAGAATTGTATTGTGCACAACTTAAGTACCCAATTAAATTATAGAGACATGAAATTTTAAAAAAATTAAGAACCATTTATACATTAAAAAATGTAATTTAAACAATGAAAAAATACATTTTCTGTGTGTCTATATATATCTTTTAGAAAATATTGTGGAAGATGACAATGATGAAACTCTAGAGGACGAAGAGTTTGGATTACGTGACATTGTTGATTAAATTTAAGTTATACCTGGAAATCAAGCTTTGCAATGTTTTGACTCTGACATTTCATGAAAAGAATAATCAATGAATTAAAGTTGTTATGTGTTCAATATTTGTAATTTGTGATTTTCGCATTGATTTTTAAGTTAATTATTATTTTTTGAAAAAAAAAATTGTTATTATTATTTTTTTGACATGAAATTCATAAAAAAAAACTATTATTTGACCATTTTTAGTTAATATTTTTGTATAAAAATTGTGATTTTGACATGTTAATTCTAGCAAAAAAATTATCAAAACATTTAGTTTTTTTGTTATATTTATGTTAAAAATGGTTATTTTTATGTCCATTGTTAAAAAATGTTGTTTTTTAGAAACAATTATTTCATGTGGATTGAAAAATTAATTAAGGATGTATAAATATGTAGATTATCTAAAATTCAAACTATAAACTTTCTAATTTAAAAACGCAAAACAATAAACCCCCCCCCTAAAAAAAAAAAAAAAATTAAGATAGAGAACAAGAAAATATGAATAAAATGACGACTTCAAAAACTATCAAATTTAGAAAATAATTTTTCACATTTCACACACTAGAAAATTAAAAGTCAAAAAATAGGTCTTTTAAAAAAAGGGTGTGATGCAGAATACTCACTTTTCAAAATCAGCATGAAAATCACTACCATTCTAAAACTTGATTTCATCCTTGAACATGAAAAAAAAATAAAGTTCCAAAAACCATGTTCTAAAAAAAAACATGTGTATTCTGCATCACCGCTTTTGAAAATCGGGTCATTTTTTTGCTATCTCTACAAAACAGGTAACAGTATCAGTTCACGTTTCAAAGTTTACATTGTTTTCACCAAAATTCCTCTCAAGGGTGTCTCAAGCCTCCTTGGTTGTCTATGCATCTACAATGAAAGGAAGAATGATATCATCCACAAATTCTTTTATGAATTTTACTGTAAAGAATTTTTTTTTTCTTTTTGCTTCCAAATCTTTGAAAAGATCTATAACTTCTCTTGTTGTCACTTTGGCATTCTCAACCTCTTGGTTTTTCCCATTTGTTGAGCTATGGCTGACTATGGCTCAACAAAATAAACAGCTTGTAGACAACGGTTTTCTGTGGTTGTGCTTCCATTAGGGAAATTTTGAGGTCTAAATTAAGCCTCCTAAGAAAAATGTACCACTAAAAATATTTAAGATGGTGATGTCGACCATGGGGGATGATTCACCATTTTTGGAGTAAAAAAGTAGAAAGATTAAAAAAATATATAATAATAAAACTACTTCTTCAACTCATAGTTTTAACCTATATCCCTAAGGTTTTACTCAAATTTCGAATGGGAGTGTTCGTTGGATGCAGAATTCAGTTCCTCATCCGACTACCCATATTGCATACTTTTTTGGACCCTGCTACATGAAAAAATGTGATTGCAATCACGTTTTCCATGTATTTCTCCATTTTCATGTAGTAGGCTCCACCGAAAGCATGCAACATGGATAATATTTGAATGAGGAATCAAATTTTGCATCCAACGAGTGTTGTTGCTCAAAATTTGAGTAAATCCATAGGGAAATAAGGTTTTTTGTTTTTTGTTTTTTGTTTTTTTTTTTTTTCACCGAAAGTATGCAACATGGATAATCTTTGGTTGGGGCATCAAATTTTGCATCCAACGAGTGTTGTTGCTCAAAATTTGAGTAAACCCATAGGGAAATAAGTTGAAAAAATAGTTTTTTGTTGTTGTTGTTGTTGTTTTTTTTTTTTTTTTGTCACCAAAAGTATGCAACATGGATAATCCTTGGATAAGGAATCAAATTTTGCATCCAATGAGTGTTGTTGCTCAAAAATTGAGTAAACCCATAGGGAGATAAGTTGAAAAAATAGTTTGTTTGTTTTTTCTTTTTTCTTTTTTTCTTTTTTTTTTTTTCTTTTTTTCTTTTCTTTTCTTTTTTTCTTTTCTTTTCTTTTCTAAAATTTGATGATATAATTTAATATTATTTTATTATTTCCTTAGTAGACCCATTTTAGACCTCAAAATTCCCCTAATGTGCATTGGTTGATTTGAAGCTCAGATTTTACAAAATAAAAGATTCTACAAATTCTCTACAAAGGAAACACTTTTGCAAAAGCTTTTACAAACCAATTTTTTAAGAAAATATGCCTTTTTAAAAATAATTATCTTTTTTGAAAAGAACTATGAACAAGGACCCTTCTAAAATAATATCCTCCAAACAATTTTAAGAAATCACATAAGCCCCTTTTTTAATAAAACATAATAGTCATTTCTAAACAAAAATGAATCACTCCTTAAAAAATCTTGACTTTAAAGAGGTCTTTTTTAAGAAAGAGAGAGATTAAGAATACACCATACACCCTGAGCCTTTGACTCTTTATATGTCATGTGTGGTTACTTTCATTCAACGTGTTGTCAAGAGAATTCAGCTAACGCCCATTTGGTGAATAGAAATCACATTAGAGCGAAAGGGATGCAAGGGATTGAAACTAACATGACTCTTTCACTTTCTTAGTTGCATTAGTAACACCTAACGTGGATTCGCAATTGCTAGCTTATGTTATAATGTGCCTTCTGAACTGTTGGGGTGCATTAGTAACACTTATTCTCCCAAAAAAATTAAAAAATGTAGACATTCCCATAATGCAGATTTCTAACTTCTTCTTGCCCTTGACTTCACAGCGACAATCTTCCTTGCAATAGAACGCGTCTCATGACTGCTTCACATTTGTTGCGTTCTCTACTCCTTTTATGTGAATACACACATATGAAATGTTTCTCTCAAGGATTCTTATGCAACCTCACATTTCCTCTCTATTTCTCTCATGGATTCTTATGCAGCCTAAGATCTGATACCATGTTAAGGAATGAAAAACGTGGAGCAGAGGTCTGCTCTTCTCACGGGTGAGACTACTTTCAAATATATTCCAAACACCAAAACTTTGAGGCCTGGGTTGGTGATGGGACTTGCTTTAATATTGTTTGTATCCTCCTACACTAAGGGTGTATGGGTGACACCTCTAAAGATTTGAACATAGGTGAGACTACTTACAAATCTATTCCAAACACCAAAACTCTGATGCCCAAGTTAGTGGTGGGACTTGCTTTCATATTGCTTGTATTCTCCTACACTAAGGGTGTATGGGTGACGTCTCAAAAGAATTGAACATGGGCGAGACTACTTGCAAATCTATTCAAAACACCAAAACTCCGAGGTCCGAGTTGGTGATGGGACTTGCTTTCATATTGCTTGTATCCTCCTACACTAAGAGTGTATGGGTGACGTCTCCAGAGATTTGAACATGGGTGAGGCTACTTGCAAATCTATTCCAAACACCAAAACTCTGAGGCCCGAGTTGGTGATGGGACTTGCTTTCATATTGCTTGTATCCTCCTACACTAAAGGTGTATGGGTGACACCTCCAAAATTTTGAACACGGGTGAGAATGCCTGCAAATCTATTCCAAACACCAAAACTCCAAGGCTCGAGTTGGTGATGGAACTTGCTTTCATATTGCTCGTATCCTCCTGTAACACTAAAGGTGTATGGGTGATGCCTCCAGAGATTTGAACATGGGCGAGGCTACTTGCAAATCTATTCCAAACACCAAAACTCTGAGGCCCGAGTTGGTGATGCGACTTTCTTTCATATTGCTTATATCCTCCTACACTAAGGGCATATGGATGATGCCTCTAGAGATTTGAACAACGGTGAGACTAATTGCAAATCTATTCCAAACACCAAAACTCCGAGGCCCAAATTGGTTATGGTACTTGCTTTCATATTGCTTGTATCCTCCTACACTAAGGGTGTATGGGTGACGCCTCTAGAGATTTGAACATGGGTGAGACTAGCAAATCTATTCCAAACACCAAAACTCTGAGGCCCGAGTTGGTGATGGGACTTGCTTTCATATTGCTTGTATCCTCCTACACTATGGGAATACGGGTGACGCCTCCAGAGATTTGAACATGTGTGAGACTACTTGAAAATCTATTCCAAACACCAAAACTCTAAGGCCCGAGTCAGTGACGAGACTTGCTTTCATATTGCTTTTATCCTCCTACATTAAGGGTGTATGGGTGACGCCTCCAAATATTTGAACATGGGTGAGACTACTTGTAAATCTATTTCAAACACCAAAACTCTAAGACCTGAGTTGGTGATGGGACTTGTTTTCGTATTGCTTGTATCCTCCTACACTAAAGGCATATGGATGACGCCTCCATAGATTTGAACACGAGTGAGACTATTTGCAAATCTATTCCAAACACCAATAGTTAAATAGATTACATAGAAAACATCAACAATAAATTACTGCAGTGAGACTAAACTACATCTCAACCAAACTGCACTGAACTCTAACTAATTGTGACACTTGGATGGACAGGTACGACACTTAGGAGTTGATTAGAAGTAGATTATCGAACACTTTCACTCGTACCAGATGCCTCTGAATCTTTATTCATTAACCTATTGCCCTAAATCCAAAAAAATTGAACTATTAACAAAACAAATAATTATATAAATAAATAAATAAAAATCTAAATATTCTCTTTAACATCAACCAATATTTTATGTTTTTTAACTTATTTTTATTTATTCAAATTTATTTATACCATTTATATCATGCAAATTATCAAATAATAAATAATAAAGAAAAAAAATCAATCCAATTATATCACTTTCATTTGCTAAAATATTATTATTATAATAATTACATTTCCGAGTCTATTATATAGTATATACATCTATGTAATGTATTTATGACTCTACTACTTACTTTATAAACTTATATATATATATATATATATATATATTGATTTTATTTATAAATTCTTATATTAACTAAAAACATAATTGCTTATATAGATTTTTTTGTTATGTTATTAGAATTACTATTTTCGTTGAATATTTTTTCTTTTTCTTTTTAATATTTTTATATAGCACACCTTCTTTTCCAATATAAAAAACCCTAAACACTCCACATCCTTCTAGCTAGCTCAAATTTCTCATAATGGTAAAGAAGTTGCAACAAATTTCAATATGGTTGTGGCATTACCTTTTTGATAGAGAAAGACTCTGAACACTTTAATTTTTTTCATTTTAGACTTTTCACAGTGAACTTTCACAAAATTCCAAATTTTTGAATTTTTTAAATGAATCTAAACATCTCTCATTTATTAACAAAGATAGAATTGTAATGGTAACAAATAACCAGCTTATTATAAGTCATTTAATGTCCCTATTATAACCTTTTCACTATACATAACCATGTTATTGCATCCATTAATCCAATGAAACTTTTAGCAGTCGTTTTTAATATCTCCACCATTCTGCCTCGGCTCGGCCGATGGATCCATGGGATGACGTGAACGAAAAAGTTAAATTTTCAAATCTGAATTCCCCATTTTCAGGTTGTGCTTTAGAAGTATGAAGAATGCATTGAACAACTGAATTTCTTGTATTGGCTTGTGTTTTGGGAGTTGGCTGCTCGACTCCGCATTCATATTCTGCAAGCTAACTTGAGGGGCATGGAGAGCTTGTATGAGATATGAGCACCCTCTTCCGAGATGAATCCAATATTTTTTTTAACAATTAGAATAATCGGTAACTGGTGAGAGTTATCCTGAGCAGGTCCAGGATCAAATCCAACTGACTGCCACTATAAACCTAAGCTAGGTGCAACAACCTGCAAGCCACACATAACAATTAACTTATGCCTCAACAAAAACCTAAACTCTGGGGTCGCCTACTCAACCCAATATTACCAGGCACTTCCAACCTCAACAGAAAGCACCTCTGCTGACCACCTTAAAATCGTTGCAAACTTGTCTTGCAATGGCAAGATGCCTTCTCGATCGCCCCGAACCGCGGCGCAAAAGCTGTCTTGATTGTGTCCTGGACAATCCCAGGAGACTTTCCAATGAAATAAGAGAATGGAAGGCATTTTTTTATCAGGTCCATCATGGCTTTCAAAGCACCTCTGCCTACCACCTTAAAATTGTTGCAAATTTGTCTCGCAATGGCAAGATGCCTTCTCGATGGCCCCGAACCGCTGCGCAAAAGCTGTCTTGATTGTGTCGTGGACAATCCCAGGAGACTTTCCAATGAAATAAGAGAATGGAAGGCATTTTTTGATCAGGTCTATCATGGCTTTCAAAGCAACATGTCAATGTCTGTAGTTTCTTTCAACAAAACCGGTGTATAAAGATGATGCATTACTTCAAGGTGTAGCTGCCTCTTGGTTTGTAGGTTCGGGAATAGAGATGTTCAAGCCCAAGTGGTGAGGTGGGTTAACGAAGGCTGCGGGGCTCACCTGATTGACGTTTATGGCATGCCCGGTATTGAGAAACTGTCTCTCTTCCAAATGGTCTACCATAAACCTAAGGTCAGTGGAAATGTCTTCGATGAGAGGATTTGGGTCAGAACTTGGGAGGATTATACTATGTTTGAATTGCAACGTGATATTGTACATCAAACATAGGAGTCGTCTAAAGAGGTGGAGGAATTGGTCGGATAGCCAAAAGTAGCTAAAATTCTGGTAAAAGAATTTAAAAAAAAATGTAGAGACAGTGTTTGAATAGTGTTTTTTTATGGTGGAAATGGATTCAACACCATCAAAAACGTCTAGGACACCTAAAATTTTGAAGTTTAACAACTATAACTTAGATTTACAAAAATCTTCTCCAAATATGACCGGAATTTCCATAACTTTGTGGGAAACTCCTCCGCCTCGTTAAACTATGCGTCGAACATATATAACATTCCCAAGCTATTTTGATGAGAGGAAGATGGAGCTGTCTACATACCTGAAGCACCTGAACTTTTTTCTTGCATTCAATGACTTTTGAATGTATAAATTGATTTAATATTTTTGAATTCAAATTAATGATTAGAAAATATTTTTCAACGCCATTTTTGGTGTCAACTTTTTAATACTCTACTGTGAATCATCATGACATAGATGGAGGACACTTCATGACATAGATGGAGGACACTCCACTGTGAATCATCATCGTGATATAGATGGAAGACCCGACCCAACAAGAAAAATAGTGTTGAGATGCTCTATAAATTTCCAACTAAAAAATAAATAAATACACAAAGTCAATATTAAACAAACAAGTCAAAAAACTAACTAGTAATAAAAAATTAATTTGAACGTTGTAAAAACATAAAATATAAATATAAAATGTACTATTAGAAATTACTATAAAACAATATATTATTTATAGATTAAAAATTATAAAAAATATATACAATTTTTTTTAAACATATAACTAATAAAAAAAGGCAACAAAAAGGCTAATTGTTTAAAAACTAGCTCTGAACACCAGGTCGGAGTTGGTGATGGGACTTGCTTTCTTATTGCTTGTATCGAAAAAGGTCAACAAATTAAAATTATAATTCATATTATATGAATAGAAACTTTAAAAAACTTTCTAGAACACTCAGATTATATAGATTTCATAACTCAAAATTGTAATTCCAATAAATCTCTACCAAATGCCAATCAAAATTGACCAAAAAAATACATATAAAAAGGGTGTAATATAATTTATAGAAGAAAATGTCTTTTTCACGGTAATCTGGTATACAATTTCAAGCAAGATTGTGATTTTGTATTACTTAAAATACATTTTTGGATGCATAAATAGATTCAACATCTATAGGGCACTTGAATTCTACAAATTAAACAACTTAAACTCAAAATTTGAAAAATATATGTTGGATTTTGGTTAAAATTAACCATAAAAAATGCTCTAAAAAGGTCATTTCGTCTATAAATTCAATTACGCCATTAAAAAAACAAAACATAAAAAACTTTAAATTATTACAAATTAAAATATTACTTTTCCATTACTCTTACCCACTTTTAAATGTAAATAAAATTATAATAATAATTTATTATTTTATTATTTTTAAACATTTCAAAAATCAATTTAATAAAATGGATTATAATTAAATTTATAAATTAAAATCATTATTTTAAATATTTTAGTCCAAAAAAACATTAAAGTTATATAAATTATTTATACATTATTTAGAATTGTTAATAATAAATGATTTTCTACTCTTGTGGTAAATTATATATTGACCAAATTATCAAATTATTTAAAGTTCATGTTAAAAAAACATAAAGTCACAAACTTCTTTACAATTATAAACACTAAACCAAAATTTTTACTTCATAAATCTTTTACTCCACTCATATCATTAAAAATTTCTTAGAAATGAAAAAACATTTTAATAATTTTAACTAAGAAAATTGCTAACTTAACAAATCTTGGAAGTTTATCATCCAATATTTAGTCATTAAGAGTTTTTCCTCTCACTTTCTCATATCCTTCCTCTATATTCCTAAATATATTTAGTCATTAAGTGTTTTTCCTCTCACTTTCTCATATCCTCCCTCTATATTCCTAAATCTATTTTTTATCATTAGTAAAGTTTTATTTATCTATGATAATAAGTATATTGTCTAATTAAATAATTAGATGTTTTAAAAACTACATAAAATTTAATATCCAAAATTTCAAACATTTAAATCATTAGACTTTTTAAAAACTATACATAATTTAATATCCAAAAATTGCAAACGCCATATATCATTAATTAGTATATTTTTTACTTCTTTAAATGGGAGCAGATTGAGGATCCCTCCACCTGGTCTATGAGAGTCTCAAAGTTGCATGTAGAACATCAACCATCTGATCTGGTTATTATTCGCATTGGTTTTGAATTGTGTCATGGTTGTACAATCGTTCCAGAGGATAGTTGTGGTTATCATTTGCATTGGTTTTTGAATTGTGTCATGGTTGTACAATCATTCCAGAGGATAGTTGTAGGGATGAAATGAATTCCTAGCATGGGAAAGAAGGATGCATGATACTCCCTCATTGTCATTGTTAAGACAACCATACAAACATTCTAAGACATGATGGGGCTAGGAAGTTTGATATACTTGGGCATATTTAGGGAGATTTTTTCCATTTATGGACTCGAGTTGCTCCATCCTCTTTTGGAGCAACACGTTGGTTTTGAGGGGGAAAGTTACATCACTTGTTTTCCCAGTTCATTTTCCTCACTCTCCTTTATTTGTGGTTGTCTCACTGGCTTCATTTTCTACACTTTGATATGGGAAGAGTCAAGTCTAGTCTTTGGTAGAGCCTCCTTGGCAATTGCTAAAGTGAGTTGTTTAGTTCATTTTTCAATGAAATTGTCTTTTTAATTGGATCATAAAAATATTATCTTTTATATCCAAATTGTACAAAATACAATCACTACTCTCTTAGAAACAAAGAAAATGCATATAAAAATAAAAATAAAAAATATATTATTAATAAAAAAGATAATTTTAAATTAAAAAAATAAATAAATAAATAATTAAGAAAAGAAAATAGCCTTATCTTAGAGAATGAGAACGAAAGGAAAACTTGGTTTTAGGTTTTTAATAATCACCACAAACGATACTCCTGATATGAGGCTTAAAATATTAAGTCTACGCAAACTAGAGAAAGTATATATGTCCCTCCATAAAATAATTTAATCTCTACGGTTAAAAGAGATCGGAAAGACGTAGGGATCCATCCCGGGCCGAATCCGAAGGAGTCGTTTAAGGTGGTAGAAGAATTGTCTGGATGGTTAAAAGAGATCGGAAAGAGTTCGGAAATAAAAAAATGTATGGACGGTTAAAAGAGATCAGAATCTGGATAAAAAAATTTCAAAAAATCTTGTAGTTGCTGTGTTTGAATAGTGTTTTTGATGGTGGAAATGGATTCAGCACCATCAAGGACACCTAAAATTTTGAAGTTTAACAACTATAACTTAGATTTACAAAAATCATTGCCAAAAGCAAACTTTCAACTTGTGCAATATCAAGGCTTATTCTTGTGGATTTTCTCGATATCCGTTTGTTCATGTGGATTTACTCAATATTTATTTTGATAAGTGTTTCCATATGTAATGACATGAGTGTGATCTTGCAAGCATTTGCTGTGTTTTAGATATGTTTACATATATGTTTGGTTTGTTGTCAATTTTTTAAATTGATATTATAAGTAATATTGGTGTTTTTAAATATTGGGAAAATTTATTATAATTTAATTGTGAAATTTTCAGTAACCATAATTATTACTGGCTGTTATGTGAATGCTAGGTCTCTTTCACTATTACCATATATCTATGAGCCTTGAGCCATTAATTTGTTTCCTCAAAATCTTAACCAAACAGAGGCATACCCCATAACCTCTTTTTAGAATATTATTATTTATTTATTTATTTCATATTTTACTATACATTTTACTTTAATTTATTCTTTAATCTTATTTATCTTTAATCCTTATTAATAATACCTTTTACCGAGAGCCAAATTACACTAATTGACTTTTTTTCTTTGTATTAATTATATTTTAATTATAAATTTTCATCTTTATTATAATGATTTTACATTAATTAAATATATTATTTATTTTTTTGAATTTATTAAAATTGATTTCTCCATTATACTATTGATATTGATAATGATAATGATAGAGAGAATTGAAATATAATTTTCCCAAACCATTATGCTTTTGTTGAGTTTACTAAATTTTTAATTAGTTTTTAATTTCTCGAAAAGAAAGGCTTAAAAGCTCCAGATTTGTTTATGCAAGTAAGCTCTTCTTCCATCCATGCATTAAAACATATATGAATGGTACGAATAGATTGTTTTCACTATTAACATTAAGGCTAACTAGAAATAAATACATGGTTTTTTGCAATTATGGTATTATAACAATATATTTAAAGCAAACATAATAGTATTGGTAAAGCAAACATAATAGTATTGGTATTGGATTACTTTTTATTTGCATTAATTTTCTTGCAATTGTATAATTTGAATGACAATTGTTTAATGTATTTTTAGATCATGGAAAGGTAAGTTTTATATGTTGGGTTTTATTTTATGATCTTGTTTTCCTGCATATTTGTGTTGTTTTCATGCATATTTGTGTTAATTTTTGTTAATGTATTTGGATAAATATATTTTCTTACATTCATATCTAATAGCTCTAAGTTCATTTTTCAATTTAGATCCAATTATTAAATTTATATACAATTCAATTCAATTAAGTTTATATACTCTCTAGCTTAAATCTTTTACTTCTACAAAGCAGTTTTGTGATAATCTTGTTAACTATTTTGTACATTCATTTTCATCATTATAATTTTGTAAGGTGATATAGGACACTCAAGTCCATTCAACCATGATGATACCATATTCAACTTTATTGTATCAAGAACTCTACTTTAGAATGTTGACAACTATGTACCTAAGTGATATCCTACCCATAAATTTAGAAAATATTTCAAATCTTCAAGTAGAAGTTTTAGATTTTCCATTCTCAAGCATGGAGACAATTTTATCCAACGATGAGTTGCAAGAAACTTTAGAAGATTAATTTATATTTTTGTCCCATAACAAGCAAAGACATATTATCCAAAAAAAAAAAAATTAACGAGAGTTGAAATGGGGCAAAGTGTGTTTATTATTTCAAACACTTCAGTTGCCCCTAAAGAAAACATCACACATCTTTTCTTGAAACATATATCAAGCATTGTTTAGTGACCAAGCCTCTTAACACATCGTAGATGAGGCCAATCACATCTCTACTTGAGAGGATGATGAAAGACAAAATAAGGAATGTTGGGAAACTTTCTATTCTCAATTGTAATAAGATTGTAATTTTATTTGATAACTACCATGCACCATTTTTAAATAAAGAAAATATAATTATAATAGAAACCAATAACATACATATTTTGTAAGTCCTAATATAATTTTTTGATAAGTTTTATGTATATTAAAAAGAAATCGATTTCACAAAATTTGAGCCACATTGTTTTCTTAGCAAGACTTTCAAAGTACTCAACTTTTTTTGAATGAGTACATTAGAGTTTTAGATCTCGAGTCCACCTAAGCTTCTTATGATCCACCAAAGTTGGATAACTACACAATGTACCAGGATTTCTAACCTCCACTAGCAAACTTTCCCTATGTTTGTTTAACTCATTACGTTTGGGTTCTAGATAGATCCCCACTAAAATATCTTGGATGAATATTTGACTCCTTGATGAGGATGGAAAATTATAGGACATCAAGTTCAGATACAAAATTATGTATACATTAGACGTAGGAAGGCATGACAAGAATTGTGGAAAACCCATGCCATAAAATTCTCCATGAATAACAAAAGTTAGCGATAGTTTAGAATATTGCATCAATTGTGGGAAAATAGTATTTATTTTTTCCTTAACTCTTGGGAATAAAGGAAACACAATGAAAATTATAAAGGAATAGCCTTAATTGCATTCCCAAATGTAACATCCCTGGTCAAAATTCTATGTAAAAGTTAATAAAGGCAAAAATAAGACCAAGGTCATGGGACACTTATTCCAAGTTGAATGTTGGGCAAAAACATCCTAGTGTGGGCATTCATTTGGTTTATTATGGCTAAGGAAATTGGCAAAGGCTTTGGAAAGGCATGAGGCATTAATTGAAATTTTATTTATGAAAATAAAGGAAATTAGGAGAAAAGGAAGGCGAAAGGTCACAGGTTTCATGTGAGGAGGAAGATGAAGGAAAATTGAAGAAAATAGAGGCCTAATTAATAAAAAATCTTACGAGGATCAGTTGACAACCTTTTGTTAGTTCAATTTTGGAGCTCTCCCTCTCACTCTTGGACACTCAGAGTTTTCTTGGAGCACTTCAACATTGGATCAAGGAAAGAAAAGAAGGTGAGAGGAAGAAAATATCAAGCAAGGAAGAGTGGGATCAAGCATTTACAATGGGATTATTTACAGGTATCGATTTTCATGTGTGTTCTTGGTTCATTTGTTATCATGGTCATGGGTTTTGTCAGGTGTGACAATATTCTTTAGCCTTACCTTGCCATTTCCAAATAGCCATGGTGTGATGGGTTCTCATGTTTTGGTTGAGTTAGACACCCAGATGGATTCGAGACTAAGTGAAGTGGTCTTTGAAAGAAATAATAAATGGCCTAGTGATTCGGTGTGGATTGCAATAAAGCCTTGGCTTAGTGACCCCTGAACCAGACTGTGGGTTGTGGTAAAGCTAGATTTTGTGTTACCTTGGTGGGCCTAGGAATCCTTGACCGGTGAATACAGAGATATAAAATAAATCCTAGAGGTGGGTACTCTCCATCAGGCCTAGAAATCCCAAGATGGGATATACAGTAAAGCCTAGAGGATGGAGTCTAGATTGGGCCTAGGAATCCCAAGATGGGATATATGGTAAATCCAAAAGACTGGAGTCTCAGTTAGGCCCTACTGATCTGGTTTGGATTGTGATAAATCATAGAGACTAGGAGACACACAAATTCCTTACCGTGTAGGTGGAGAAATCCGGTGGCATCCATGCTTGTTTTATCCTAATGTTCCAGTAAGGATTGTGGTAAAACATGGTTCTATTGATGAGGGTGAGGTGTTGCAGCCTCAGGAAGCCTTGGTTTAGTTTTGGTTATGAGTCATGTTAGCACTCCAGGAAACTCTCATAGGTTGTAGCTCGGAGATGCCTGGTAACATGTAAATCTTCAATATCGTTCTCTGAACTGTTGGAATGGATTGGGTTTTGGATCAAGTCAAATGATTGTTTCAACTCCGTTTTCACTCAAGACATGCATGAACACCCTCAGCTTGACAAGGCTTTCAACCACTAATGCTCAATAGTTTATAGATTCAATGAATAGATGGAGAATCCTGACTGTACCAATGGATACATACATAAACACATATGAATGGCTAGCTACAGAAAGTAAATGAAGCTTGCAAATCTAATTTATCAATGCAGAGATAAGATGACAATTATTTGGCATTAGACACAAAAGAAAACATGAATAACCTATTCAAGTGCAAGTTTAGAACAGAGGAGAAGATGGCAATTGAACATGTAACAACAAAAGAAGCTTGTATTACTAGAATGAAGATGAGACGCTAGGAGGAAGAGAGTATCCACAGTCTCCAAAAGTTGAATCTCTATTCCTTCAAATTTTCAGCCATTTATAGGCATTTTACAATACTCTCGAACTCTCTGAGGCTCGAGATGTCTTAATCTGTCCCCTTTGTCTTCTAACTACTTGATGCCATAACTAGACAAACATGAGCTCAAAGAGCTCTATTTCTAACAAACACGGTAATCAAATTCTGGTAATTTCGCCGTACTATTAGGTGGTTCACTCATGCCAGCGCATTCCATGATTATTTCCGTTGGTTCGGTTGCATTGTGATATTGTTTTTCCCATTTCGGCCATGCATTCTGTTATTTCAGTTCAACTGTTCGATTGTCAAAATTTCTGATAAAGCCAACAAATTTCCTCCCCGGGTGACTGGTGGGAAGTGGGGTATGGGGGTCGTTGGATTAGAAGGAATGGGTGGAGGATATCAATCGTTGGAGGCTTGAAGTCATGGCGGGAGCGGAATAATTCCGAGTCGTTAGATCTTAGATGGGTAGATCGAACGGCTATCGGGCAGAGGAGTTACTCGAAGGATAACGCCCAGGAGTGGTTTAATCAAGAAGAATATGGTTTATATCAGACTGTCATCGAGCGGTAAGTGGTAAAGGTCGGAGCCCGCCCGATTCCATTCATCGGGCGCCATGTAGCAGCGGAGGAGAGAGAGGAAACCGCTTCATTAGGCGGGTATCCCTCTCTCTTTTTGCCCAAGCAATATGCACGATAACCATTAGATCTAGCGTAAATGATCTAATGGTGGTGATTGGTCGGGGCGGGTGAGCATAAATTGTTAGTCGGATGAAGTGTGGACCATTAGATCAGTGGGAAGATCGATGACAGGGATTGGAGAATGGAGAGCACAACGAAAAGGAGATGAACCAAGAGTAGACCCGCCAATATTTATGAGCGCGGGTGTATAATTTTTTAAGTTCAGCTTATGGCCAAAGTAGAGCAAGAGGATACGTGGACTATCGGAGCTAAAATATGGGACATTTCCATCAAACTAGTAGCAGTGCACCTCAGGGCTAACACTGGCTCCTTCTGGGGATGAAAGCCTCCCCGTGAAGTTTCAAGAACGGCAGATTACTGCTTTTCCAGTAACAGCCAAAACAAATTTATCTCCTAGTGTTCCATTGGGCATGGAGTTTATTTGCATAGAAAACAAAAATTGAAAAAAACTATTACAATATTAAGGCCTTAAAGCCTCATATGAAGTAAAGTTTCAAAAAACGCCCATTGACTGGGCCATCAAAAACACCTTCCCCCTCCAAATTGTGCAGAATGAAAGTATTGTTCATCTAAACTTGAGCAATGACGAACGGTCTCATACATAAGGCATCAAATTTACCATGGTTGCCCTTCTTTTCTTTCAATGCACCCCATTTGAGAACCCAGTCACCGACCTAAAAACTGTCCATTTTTACCTTTCTATCAAAGGTTTCTTTGATCTTCTTCTGATGAATTTTTGAATTCTCAACTAGTCATTCTCCTCGCCATGTCATTCTCTTCATCCTCTTCTTCTTGCAAGAATTTGGCCACAGGTAGAATCAACTGGATAGGAAAAACAACATCAATGCCATAAACCATCTTAAATGGAGAATTTTCTATGGACTTCTTGTTGGTAAATCTGTCAGCCCATAGTGCAAACTTCAACTTGGAATCCCAGTTCTTTTTGTTGTCCTCCAACAGTTTTTTGATTATCCTTACAAGGCTCTTGTTAGATGATTCTGCATGACCATTGCCTTGAGGATAATATGAGGTAGAATGCACCAACTGAATGCCCATGGATTCACACGTCCACCAATTCTTCTGCCCTGAAAGTTGTTGCATTATCAGTGACTAGTTTGGTTGGGCAACCAAATCTAGTGAAAATATTATCATTCAAGAACTTTATGATAACCTGATGATTAGCATTTTTAGTGGGTATAACCTCAATCCATTTGGTGAAATAATCAGTGGCTACCAAGATCCATTTATGATGGCCACTGGAATGTGGATTGATCTCACCTATGAAGTCCAAGCCCCACTGATAGAAGGGAACATTGGCATTTAATGGCTTTAAGGGCAGAGATTTTAGCTATTGTCTTCTTGTAAACCTCTGACATTTGTCACAAGACTTCACAAAATAAAACACATCAGAGAACAGAGTAGGCCAATAATACCCAGCTCTCAGGATCTTGTGGGTTGTGGTTTTCCAATAATGATGCCCTCCACAAATGCTAGAATGGAATTGGTGCATGAATTCCACATATTGTCCTTTGTCTAGACATCTCAAGAGGATCCCTGATGGGTCTTTCCAATAAAGAATGTTTTTATTAATGCAGAATTTGGCTAATCTGAGCTTAATGGCCCGGGCTTGGCTTGAGCTATGCCCTAGAGGGACTTCTAGCTTTTGCAAAAAATGAACTATACTAGAATACCATTCACAGGTGGCTAGATTTTCAGCCAAATACTGATTCTGCTCTTGCTCTTCTGCTGCTTCCTCTGTCCACTCACCACCTGAATTTGAACCTATGCAATTGATGTCTAAAAAAATGCAATTTTCCTCAGCCATAAGCTTAGCCAAGCCCTGGCCTTTGAAAAGCTTGGTGGGCTTCACCTCTATGTTGAACTCTATGAAGTTTTCAATCCATTTAGCTCTCTTTCCATCAATATCTGGCTGAGTTAGGACATCTTTTACTGAGGCTGAAGGTACATACGCAACCACTTTGGAATGTAGAATATAAATTTTGAATGCCTTTAAAGATTTTATTAGAGCATAGCTTGTTTTTCAATAAGGTCATACCTTAGTTCAACCTCCCTCAAAGTTTTTTTGAAAAAGGCCACAGGGTGCTCTACACCTTCATCATTTTTCTGCAATAGAACTGCTGCAAGTATATCATAAGAGGCAAAAGAGAAGATATAAAACTCCCTGATATAATCTGGACTAATTAGAGTGGGAGCTTCCATGATATCTTGTTTGATGGCTTCAAAATAGCTTCTTGCACCATCTGTCCATTTTATTTCTGCTCCTTTCTTCAACATGGAAGTGATGTGCTTCACTAGCTCTGCAAAGTTTGGAATAAACCTCCTGACAAAGTTAATCTTACCCAGGAAAGATTGAATGTCCCTTTTTGACCTTGGGATGGACAATGTCTGAATTGCTTGAACTCTTACTGGATCGATCTTCACACCTTCAGCAGAAACAATATGTCCTAGAAGTTTGCCTTCTTCTAGAGAAAATTGTGACTTCTTTGGGTTCACAAAATTCCAAACCGTCTGCACTTTAGAAACACCTTCTTCAAATGTTGCAAATGGTCCTTGTGACTACTGGAAAAGATTGTTATGTCATTTAGGTAAATAAGGACAAACTTGTCCTTCTCTCCCACAAATTCTATGTCCATGGCCCTCTGAAAAGTAGCCCCAACATTCATTAGTCCAAGAGGCATCTTGGAGTACATGAAAGTGCCCCAAGGAGTAGTGAAGGCGGTCTTTTCCTGATCTTCTGGATGTACAACAATTTGATTGTAACCTAAAAATCCATCAAAGAAAGACATGACTCTAGCCCCTGAAACTTTTTGCAGCAAGTGTTCCATCTTAGGCAAGGGGTAGTTGTCTTTTTTAGAGCATTTGTTCAGATTCCTAAAGTCGACACAAAGCCTGATTTCTCCATTCTTCTTTCTTACTACCACAAGGTTAGCTATCCACTTTGAATAACTTAGGGGAATTATGATCTTGGCATCCAACAACTTCTTGATTTCCTTTTCAATCAAAGGCAATAAGAGAGGGCTTATAGGTCTTAATTTTTGCTTAAAAGGGATGGTGTTCTTCTCCAGTGGAATCTTATGTTGAATGATGTTGGTGTCATAGGTCTTAAGATATTTGTACTCCTAAGAAAAAATATCAGCAAATTGTTTCATCAGGGTGCAATACTCGGACCTTTGGGAAGAAGACAAGTGAGTGGACACATTTATGTACTTTGGATGGGTTGGACTCCCTACATTATGTCTATGAACTGTAGACTCATTTTCTTTTTTGGCAGACTTATAAGGTACATCATTATGATCAAACAACTTCTCTAGGGGCACCAATCCTTTGGGTATATGGTTACTAGGCAGTTGAACAATGTTATCCTGACCAATCTCGTCCTTTAGCTTGGACTGGTTGCATTCTTCGATGGTACCGTTTTCTTGGTCAATGTGTATTTCAGAAAATTCATCAATGACTTGTAAAAACCTATTAATTTCATCATCATCTTCAAAAAATTTCTAGTATTTGACATTGTCAGGCAAAGATGATCTATTTTTCACCTGAAATTCATAAGTGAATTTAGGAGGCAAAGGAGGAATAAACATGCTAGCAGAAATAACAAGGGAATCAGCAAGTTGGTTCTTCATTCTAGGGATGTAAGAAATGTTGAAACTATTAAAAGAACCCTTGAGCTTCCATACCTCATCTCTGTATGCTTTCAGCCTTGGACGCTTTGCTTGGAAATTTTTGTTGACCTGCTAAATGATAAGGTCTGCATCTCCAAACACCTTTAGACCTTTGATACCCATTTCTTTAGCAACGTTTAAGCCCAATATCAAGGCTTTGTACTCTGCTATGTTATTTGTGACCTGCAAAGTTAACTTGAAAGATAAATGAATGCATTCTTGTGTGGGGAACACAAGGACTACACTTGCCCCTGCAGCCTCCTTAGAGAAAGCTCCATCAAAGAACATGTCCCAAATTTGTGGGCCTTCTTACTCTGTGATATGGCAAACCGGTTTCCTAAGCTGCATGGAGGCCAGCTGGGATTCTTCAATCTAAAGAATATAGGATCCAAAATTAGTGTCGACAACATAGATGGGATGATTAGCGGGATTCCTTTCATCACTGATGATATAAGCCAATTGAGCTTCTCTGTATAATCTCCTACTCTCACCTCCAAAAACTGGGACAGTAGCATAGGACAGATCATTTTGCAATGTTTCACCTAATCTCTTGATCCAACCTCTGGAAAGAAACATGCCAAACTTGGGGGGTACATCTGCTACCACAATATCCATCATCATGCTCTTCATGGGCAGCTGAGACAAGGTGATGGCTAGGTCTTTGATTAACCCCAAACATTTCACTTTTCTAGAGTCAAAAGAAAATAGGTCATGATAAGATTTGGTAATTTCAAGACCCAACTCATCCATGACAGCCTTGGGCATTAGATTATGGCTGGCTCCTATGTCTAGAAGGCAGTTGTGAAGTATTTTGTCATGAATAGTCAAAGAGACATAGAATGATGGGGCGTTGTCATCACAATTTTCAATCATTGGGATGAGAACAACAACTGATTTGTCGTCTTATAGATTTACATAGTCAATGGAGGCTTGGATGGCTTTAGGCTCAAGGGCCTCGAGGATAGATCTCTTGAAGGACTCATTCTTCACTAGTTCAATCAGAGGTATAGGTATGCTTAGCTTCTTAATTTTTGATTCAAAACTGAAAGGAGAAGGAGACTTGTTGAGGCCTCTTACCTCATGAGCCGGAGCTTTGAGGATGATGGGATCAACTGTCGGTCGTTTCTGCTTATTAGCTTGTTGTATTGCAGGGACAACAGCTCTCTGAATAGGAGTTTCCTTGGAATTATTCATCTTTGACCTCAGATCATATTTGTGTTGATCATCAGTTTGCATAACAGCTCCACCACCCCACTCTTGGCTGATCTGGTCATTGAATAATGAATTTTCATAGGCAGGTAAGGTCAAAAAGGAGGCACTGCCTTTGTCTTCCAAACAATGGATCTCATCATCTTCTTCAAACTGCTCTTCTTCCATGACTACATTCTAGAAAGGGGTCTTCACCCTTTGGTCTTCATTGGCATCTTTGCTTCTTTGCAAAATCTGCAACTGCTCATTAGTTCTTCTATATGGATTTAGATTTCTAGGAGCAAAGGTATTAGGAACTCTTCATTTCCCAAGGTGTTGCTCAACCTTTAATTTGGAGATTTCAAAGGCTAATGACTATATCATCTTGGTTATTTTATCTATCTTGGGATCTGAAGCTGATGAAGATTCACCCCTCTGTCTCCTTCTATCAATATTCCCCTTGAGCTTTTCTGCGGCCATGATGTTTGATTCTACTTCCAAGGCTGCATCCTGCATATCAACTAAGGTAGCACATCATCTCTCCCTCAACAGTAGACAGAAGTCAGAATCAAAGGCACTGGCATAGGTGAGTTTAGCAAAGGTAGTGGTGGGTTTTACTTCAGCCGGTATCTTACTCTACATGCGGTTAAAACTCTTAATAAAATTGGACAACAACTCACCATTTTCCTCTTTAAATTCCCAAACTCGATGTGGTAGTAGAGTAGATCCTTCTTATCCCCCCAATGCTTTAGGAATGCATCATCTAAAGCCTCAATATCTGCTATAGACCTTAGGGTCAATTCTCTGAACCATTTTCTAGCCTCTCCATCTAGACTTTGGACAAAGACTCTCATCCATACATCATCTTCACTAATGTCCAGGTTATCAGCATAGCTATAGAATGATTCAAGATGTTCCTTAGTTGTAACACCTTCAGTCCCATTGAACTTAGGCATATACTTCTGATATTCTCCAGTAGGCATGGCATTCAAAGGAGTGGGTAGTACTAGAGGTCCATACCTAGCAGCTATGATTATTTCCATTTTGGTAGGTGTTGTCATTGCTGTGGTGGCTATAAGGGTACTGGAAGTCTGAATGATAGAGGGTTGAGGAGTGACTGATAGGACTAAAGGAGTATGACGGATAGGAGGAGAGGCTTCCTTTGGGCTTACAACGAAAGAAGAACCTAAAGAATAAGGAGCTCTATGAATCTCTGATATTTTTTCTTCACTGCTAGTATTAGATGCTATACTCTCAACATGTATTTGTTATATTACAGGATTTTATTGAAGAGATATAGAATATTGTTTAGAGCTACCTGAACCTGATTCTCCTTTCTGCAATGCCTTTCTTTCTTTGATGATTTTTTCAAGGTCAAGTACTGGGTCAGCTCGTGGCTTCTGAGGGTTTCTCCAAGTATGCCTCACAAACTGAGCTAGAATGATGGAGTGGAGTCGCCAAGAGGTTCGTCCTCCACTAGAGTCTCCAGATAGATGACTACAACCCAAATAGTGTCCAAACTTTGTCTATCATCAAAGCTAGATCTGTGTCGTCCCCCAAGGAAGCTAAGCTTCAGTCTCCTCTCCCCGGCAATGGCACCAATTATGTTAGCATTCCAGGAAACTCTCGTAGGTTGTAGCTCGGAGATGCATGTTAACATATAAATGTTCAATATCATTCTCTGAACTATTGGAATGGATTGGGGTTTGGATCAAGTAAGATGATTATTTCAACTCCGTTTTCACTCAAGACATGCATGAACACCCTCAGCTTAACAAGGCTTTTGACCACTAATTCTCAATAGTTTATAGATTCAATGAATAGATGGAGAATCCTAACTGTACCAGTTGATACATATATAAACACATATGAATGGCTAGCTACAGAAAGTAAATGAAGTTTTCAAAGCTAATTTATCAATGCAGAGATAAGATGACAATTATCTGGACTTAGACACAGAAGAAAACATGAATAACCTATTCAAGTGCAAGCTTAGAACAGAGGAGAACATGGTAATTGAACATGTAACAACAAAAGAAGCTTGTATTACTAGAATGAAGATGAGACGCTAGGAGGAAGAGAGTATCCACAGTCTCCAAAAGTTGAACCTCTATTCCTTCGAATTTTCAGCCATTTATAGGCTTTTTACAATACTCTTGAACTCTCTGAGGCTTGAGATGTCTTAATCTATCCCCTCTGTCTTCTAACTACTTGAGGCCATAACTAGACAAACATGAGCTCATAGAGCTCTGTTTCTAACAAACATGGTAATCAAATTCTGGTAATTTCGCCGCGTTGTCAGATGGTTCACTCGTGCTAGCGCGTTCCATGATCATTTCTGTTGGTTCGGTTGCATCGTGTTGTTGTTTTTTCCCCTTTCGGCCATGCATTATGTTATTTCAGTTCAACTATCCGACTATCAAAAACACTGACAAAACCAACAAATTTCCTCCCCAGGTAACTAGTGGGAAGTGGGTGGAACAGGGGTTGTTGGATCGGAAGGAATGGGCAGAGGAGATAAATCGCCAGAGGCTTGAAGTTGTGGCAGGAGCGGAATAAGTCTGAGCCGTTAGATCTTAGATGGGTAGATCAAATAGCTATCGGGCGGAGGAGGTGCTTGAAGGATAATGCCTGGGAGTTGTTTAATCAAGCAGAATATGGTTTATATTGGATAGTCATCGGGCGGTAAGTGGTAAAGGTCAGAGCCCGCCCGATTCCATTCATCGGGTGCCATGTAGTAGTGGAGGAGAGAGAGGAAACCACTTTATTGGGCGGGTATCCCTCTCTCTTGTTGCCTAAGCAATATGTGCGATAACCGTTAGATCTGGTGGAAATGATCTAACGACGATGATTGGTCGGAGCGAGTGAGCGTAAATTGTTAGTCAGATGAAGTGTGGATCGTCAGATCAGTGGGAAGATCGACGACAGGGATCAGAGAATGGAGAGTGCAACAGAAAGGAGATGAACCGAGAGTGGACACACCAATATTTATGAGTGCAGGTGTATAATTTTTTATGTTCGGCTTATGGCCAAAGCAGAGCAAGAGGAGATGTGGACCATCAGAGCTAAAACAGGGGACATTTTCGTCAAAATAGCAGTAGTGCACCTCAGGGCTAACAAGTCCCACATTCATGCTTGGAATATGGCATGAGGGTGATTGGCTGAAATAAAAATTTGGTTCAGCCAATCTATGGTTGGGTGGTTCGTGGAAGTCCCATACCCGGTTGGTTTTTTCCTTCAATAATAAGAGTTCCTTTCCTTGATATTTTATGATAAAATGTACTGGTTCATATGTGACATTTATGGCTTATATATCCCTATTATTTATATTGTTTATATGTTGGTTATGAGTATGTTTTATGATAGTAATGATGTATGAGTTTCATCATGTTTTGATTTGTAAATGAATGAACAATGAATGTATTACCTAATATATGACAATGCAGCTAATGTGATAAGGCATCAATGTTTCTTAGCGATTCTTAGATAAGTATGAGATCCCTATGCTCAGATCTGTTGTTATTACATATAGATTTCATATTCGTTACATGTTTGACAAAATGCTTTTCATGGCTAGTATGGGTCCAGTCAAGTCCTTGTTCAAATATTTGTATTTGTATCATTGTATTGATATTACTTTTCATTCCTGAAAGTTTCATGGAGTTCTGGGTAGTGGCCTAAGTCCTGGCCCTGAAAAGGTGGCACCGAATCTGGGGTCGCAGGCTCAGAACTAGCTAAAAAAGGCCCCAATCATTTCCATGCCCATGATGTGAGAGTGACTGGAGGGCCTCAGTTGAATGCATGCCCATATCATGGGAGCGACTGAGGTTTTAGGGCAGTGAAGTATCAAGTTTTCTTAGGGGTTGATGACCTAGAAGGGTTGGTTAGCTCTTGTAGGTTTTGTGACATGTGTAGACATTGGTCGTGTTGTGTTGGTTCCACTTCCCTAACTATACATGGGGATTTGAATCATATTGTAGTAGCTTCTCGTCACATGTTTACCCCAATGGATCGGTTAACTTGAGTAAATGTGGGAGGAGGGTGTTGCACCAAATATGGAGAAATTTTAAGAAGAGAATGCCAAGTTTTACCTTCAATGCTACAACTAGGGTTTACCCTGTTTGGCATTAAGCTATTTTTGTCTATTGCATAGAATCTCATAAGTCACTAGGCTAAAGAAGCATGAACTTACAACTATAATGGGAGAGAGAATCTTTATGTTTTCCAATATATATGTGCATCTTCTCGACAAAGTTCAATCTATGAATGGAGGATCCATCAAAGGGAGAATATCAAGGGTTCCCAATGTGTAAGTACATCTCCTCTTGGATAAAAAACTACCTCCATGCCATTTGAGATCATTTCCTTCAAATGGAATTGTCTATGGCATGCATATTTTATTAGAACCAAATTCAATGCTTCACATATGAAGTGAACTTGTGGCATGTGCCTAGTCTATGTGTATGCTTATTTAATTTTACATTAATGTCTCATTTCATGGATCTAGTCTAGATTCTACATGTATAGATCAATAATTCAAATTGATTGACATGGTCCCTCTTATTACCCACTCCCTTAACTACGATTGTACATTCTACTTAGACATATAAGGAACCATTTGGCTTGAAGTTTTTCAGATGGTGCTTTAACTCACCAAAGGTTTCCTTGGATCATAGGGTTCAAGTGATGTGGGATCTTAGTGCACTCAATTTCTACCTTTCCCTCCTTCAAGGTCTATGGATCTAGGACAACATCATGTATTATTTGGAGGATCCTTTAAGTGATCAATAAATGTGCATAGACATAAAGGATATCCAAGTCACCCTAAACAACCTATCACCCATTCCTCCTATGTTTGAATCTAAAGAGAGGATATATGTCAACAAGGAACTTTTTGACATGATCATAAGGTAACCTCTAAATCTCAATACCTTAACTTAAATTCTTGTGTTCCTAGATTGATGATGATAACCACCTAGGATCATTATAGAATTGAAGGTCAAATACAAAAACCCCATGCATGGATTCAATTGGACACCTACCAGTTGTTGAATACCAATTCAAGCTCATAGACCAAGAAGGAAATTTAATCCCTCCTTAATTTAATGATTCCAACAAGTTTTCCATAGAAGGTGAAATCCCTCTCAATTTGATGGCAAGGGGATCTGGCTCGAGATAAATTAAAGAAGGTAATGATGGGTATGAGCGGTATGGTTTAATTCGGGAAAAACTAATGAAAAAATTAATGATTAGTATCTCCTTCCCCAATATTAGACATTTTATGGGGGAGGCAAGAGCGTGAAGTGTTTTATATAACCCTGACAAAAAATTAGTAACCCAATTTTCTTGGGGTCTCGACTCAACGACCAACAATTTTGTAAAATATCTTGCATTATGGAAAGAATTGGAAATTTCTATTGACAACAAAATTTCAAGATTATTAGTATTTGGAGACTCTATATTAGTTATTTTTCAATTTACTTAGGTCAAGAAGGAAATTTGCTTCAACTCCCCTCCTCTAAATCAAAGAATCCTCATCTTTGGCTCCAAATTTAAAAAAAATGGAATTGTTTCACATATATAGACACTTGAATTCGAAAGAAAACATTTTAGATAAAAAAAAAAATGTTCCACCTTAGAGCAAGGAAGGTTGAAAATAAACAATAGAATCAACATATTTCCAATTTCATAATGATGGTTGAAGAATGAATCCAATTTCAGACTAGAGGGGGGTCGTCTATTTCCCGTATTAACGCTCCATTGAGTATTTCAAGATGTAATTATTTGATTATAGATCTGATCATTGGGGGCATATATGAATACATTTCATGGTTAGTTTTGCATTTTGTGGTTAATTTCTCGATGAAAACGGGTCTCGAGATCTGGTGGCCCCCCTTTCTCCAGCCACAAATCCCTACAATCCCTCCCTACCATTTTAAATGGAGCTACAAGTGGCAAGCCATTTTTCTCGCCTCGGTTGAAGGGTTTCTTTTCTATTTAAATCTCCTTTGGTGGATTGACTCATCCATGAAGGTCACTTCCCTATTTTTCATTATGGAATTAACTCCTCCATCCAATGTCATTCCTCATATTTCCATTATTTGTTTGTTTCAGACATGGGAGATAGCGCAGGCTTTCTTGTGGTAGTTTGGCTCGTAGAACAGTTTCAGTTTCTCTTATGTTTTGAACTGCTTGGCTCCCCAGACACATATGTTTTCAGTTTATTCTAGCTTTGAAACTGATAGTTGTGTATTCGCGGGTTCTCTTGTTGGGAGTTGGATAACTGGTTTGCAATGGAATACACTCCAATCCCTATGGAAAACGTTAAATCCAATCTTGTGCTTGACAAAATTTTGGATGCATCTCAAGCTCTCTTAGTTTCAATTGAGAAGCCTGAAGACATGATTGAGAGGCTGTGAAATTATTTCCATATTTTCCTAGAAGTGAAATTGCTTAAGAATCAGGTTGAAATGGAACAATTAATGGATAATATGCAAGAGGATGTGCACTCACTTGGTGTTCACCTATTTTCTTTGGAGGTTTCCAAGGATGGAAATGAACAAGTGACTGAGGGAGGTGATGGATCTATTGTTGCTACAAGCAAGAGAAGAACCCATCGCTCAGGGGGTATGATTTCAATGGTCAAAATCGATGCTAAGTTTGGTGTTTCATGTATGTAGGTGGTGCATTTACAAAATATGTTTTGCTAGGATACAATGTAGATTTTATTAATTATTGGGGGACTTTTGTGTGTGCTTTTTGTAGAGTATATAATGGACATAGTTTCATACTGAGATGGAATTGCAACTTGAGAGAAAGCAAGTTTTTTTAACAGATTATTGATGTGAAAATATTATATATGAAAAACTATGTAAGGGTTCTGGTCTCCGATCCAGTGTTTGTTAATATAAATTTCTTATTCGTTTATATATATAAGACCTTCTACAATTTGTGGCTTAGGATGAAGAGGACCAAGGAATCCTCATAAAATGAGTAAGTGCATTGGATGTAAATATAATGTAATCCATGTGATATTGGGAAATAGTGTGAGGTTAAAAAATAATGGAATTTGAGAAATCCTTTCTAGTTGGAATATTTCCAAGTGAGAGAACAAAATTGATCTCTCTAAAAAAATAGACAAAGGAAAAAATTGGAAAATTTTTAGGATACATAGTAAGAAGCATGGATCCAGTTAAATGAACACTAGGCTTGTTTTTTTTAGTTTATAAAGACACGTATGAAATTCTATGAAATTGTTGTAAATTGAGGTTGTGGTCTGTCTTCCTTAAAGAATGGCATTTGGAGTTTAATGCACATTCAACATAGGTAGATTTCACCCTTTTTTGGATTAGAATGCTAGATATCTTGTTGATCATGTGGTCCAAGGAATTATTCAAGGAAATTGGAAACACTTTGGGACTATACTATGAAGTAGATAGTTCTTTTTAGGAATTGGGATATATAGGGTTAGTGAGAATTTGTATGGGCCTTAACCTAGCCAAAGGCCTAACAAACTCCATCTTCGTAATAAAAGGCTTATCCTTCTTTCATCAAGTGCATGATTATAAAGGAATTCCCTTCATATGTGGGAGGTTTCACAAGCATGGACATATGGTTTGCAATTGTGCTATTTAATTTTATAGAAAGTTTTGGGTTCAAAATAACTCTCCTCTTGATAAAGATTATGCACCCTTGATGAAAGAAACAATCACTCTTGCATCATTGGAAACCATCCCATTGGGAAACCTTCCAACATAAAATCTATTAGCAAAAAGGCTCGTGGTTAAAATAGCAAGACTCTCCCAACGATCTTCCCCCTCAGGTGGAAAAGGAGAGATTCTTTACTATAAGTAGGTTTCTCTCCCACCATTCTCTGATAATTTCCTCTACTAATTTACATTTTGGATCATAAGAAGTATAATTAGAGCATGAACCTAAAATCATTAAAAGAGACTTCCTCTACAATCTCTCAAGATTCTTGAATCCTAAACCTATTCCCTTGGATGGGTTGGGAGAGACCCTTTCTATAAATGTTAAACCCCTTGAACCCTATCCTCCCTACTCAATATATCTTGCTAAAGATTAAATCAAATAAGGTTCCCCTTCTTCTAAGCTCTCAAAGTATAACTTATACTTTGCAACAAGGGAAATGGGATCTTCAAAAAAAATATTAAAGCCATCATCAGATGCCTAGAAGAGAAAAATGCTAAGGTAAGGGAAAGGGCCTTTAATATTACATCGCCACTACTCATAAGTATCATAATTCAAAGGTTAAAAGTGAATACAAGAATATTTCCTCAAGGCCCTTAGAGAAACTTCCCTAAAGGCAGTTGCAATTTTTCTTTCTATCCTAATCTATAAATGATTGTTAAAACCCTCTAATAGATTCACCTTTGAGAGGTTAATTACACTCACAACCCTTCTATCATTTCTTTCCAAGATCTCGTGACAAAATGGAACAAAATTATGTGAGACCTTTCAAATATTCTTAAGGGATGGGATATTAGTTATGTGGATGCACTAGATTGTTTAGGAGGGGTAATTATAGGTTAGAAGACTAGTGTTTTTACCTTCTCTAATTCATGGGCTTTTGATTCAAGGTTGGGTGTCTAATTTCTCTCAATTAAAATGGGAAAAGAGATTAATTGTGTGAACCTCTATGGGACCTATGTGTATCCTATAGAATATTAGGACCATCCCTTTTCTAGATTGTCGATTCAGCAAGGGTTGATAATCTTAAGTGAGGATTTAAAATTCACTATGTGCCTATAAGGTTTGGGGACTAGTGGTCCAAATGGACCTCTCTCAAATTTTCTTATCAAAATATAAAAACAATTATGCCTCTCTAACAACAAGCTTTCTTAGCTCACCCTCACTTAATAGAAGAATTGTGAAGGCTTGAATATCAAAGTGGTGAAAGTACTTCCGAATTTTTGAAGATATATTAGAAGAAACTCTAAAAATTCGATAATGGGTATTAGTAGGAAGGGACTTTGACCACAATCTAGTTTTGTTAGAAGTGCCCCCTACACTGAAAAAGCCCCCAAGTCCATTCAAGCTAAACCATGAATGGCTCAAGGATGAATATTTCCTCTAAATATTGAAGAATGCTTAGGTCCCCTTCATCAATTCACTTAAGGAATAACAATCATCCAATTTCACTTGAATCTAAGAAAATCTAAAAAATTGTTTGATCGAATGGTTAAAGGAATAATGGGAAAATGATGGCAGACTCCTTCTAGAAGTAAAACCAATAATCTCTATAATACTTAAGGAGGGCTTCAAATACCTATTGGATTCATAGAAGGAAGGGACCCATCAGTTGGAAAACAAAAGAATAAAACTACTTCTATAAAAATAAAAGAAACTGTGCTTAAAGAGTAGGGTGACATGGCTTGAGTAAATTCTTCCATCATAATTTTGCAACTATAGGAAAAAGGTCAAATTATTCCAAAAAATAGATATAGGGGATGACTCACAAATTAAAAGTTTTAATGATATTCCCCTGAAAGGGGTTAACCACTTTCAAACACTTTTTAAAGAGGATGATCAAGCCACTATAGATGTTATTCTTTAGCTTTCTAGTTTCTTCCCTAGATTTGTAGCCCTAGAAGACAATCAATACTCACAGTAGAGGTGGAAAAAGAATAACTATTCTAAACCGTTTACAAATTTTATAAAGACAAGAGCCTTGAATATAATTTTTCCTTGGTTTCTATGACTTCATAAAGGAGGATCTTTAAAGGGTAGTGGAATCCATAGATTATTGAGGATATTTTTCGCTACCTTCAACACCACATTTATTGGAGTTATCTTGAAGATGGAAAACCCTGACAACCAAAATTGATATATTTCATCCAATATAACTCTACATTTGTATATATAAGATCATTTGTATAATTATCTCATGTAGACCAAAAGAAACTCTCTTAAATCATATATCTCAAAATAAATTTGGTTTTCTCAAAGGATGTCAAATTCATGAGGTGGTTGGTGTTTCTCATAAAGGATTTCATTCTATGAAAACAAAAAAACAAGGTCCATGATAGTTAAAGTAAACCTTCCCAAGTCCTTTGATAGAGTCAACTAGCTCTTCCTTCAGCTCATACTCATTCATTTGGTCTTTAGCTTACATTTTGAGGCTTAGGTAATGGCCTGCACTAGCTCTGTGACTTTCCTAGTTTAGTCGATAAGTTAGGTTTACCCTTCTTCATATCTAAAAGAGACATTCAACAAGGATTTCCACTCTCCCCGTTACACTTCCTCCTAGTAGGAGAAGGCTTAAGTGGGTATCTTAGGGTAGCATTAATGGATGACTCTTTCAAAGCTATTCTAATTGGAAATTCCTGCACTATTTGTCATTTAATTTTTGTGGAGTCTCATAGACTCTATGTGTAGGCGGGTGTTGACATGGCATGATGACATGTCACATTGGTGTGGCATGAGCGACAACTTTGAGTGAGATCGCATGTTGATCTATTGCTTGTGTAGCATATCAGCATGGTGTGATGATGTGGTGAATTAAAGTGCAAAAGAGTTAACATGGTAGTTGTATTGTCACTAGTCATGGTAGGTGACATGGAATCCATAATTCTAAAAACCTAAAGTTTCATTTAAAAGGGACTTTTGAGATTTCCCAAATCTGGATATCCAGATTATTAACCTATTAAACATAACAAGAATCTAAAAAAAAGGAGTAACCACAATGGAGAAAAAGAAAATCATGTATCTAAATGGATTTGGAAGACCAAAAATTTAGAAAATTATAATAATGGGGATTTGTGGAAAATATGAGATTCGGATGTGAGTGATAAGCTGACATGTCAAGCAAGGACATAGTCCTATGCGGTCACAGACATGTATTAGCTAGCATATAATTGTATGATAGAGACGTGGGAAAAATGAATAACACATGTAAGGTGCATGGCAATGGTATGGATTTTTGTGTGGTGCTTGAAGGGAAAATATTTATCTGGAAATAACTTGGCATCCAAAGCATGATTTTGGATTAAATTTAGATTATTAAAAATCTCTTTACAAATAGAGGACAATGTTGATCTTATAAAATAAATTTTAAAGTGACTGAAGAAAGAGGAATTTTGATAAATCATTTTCAAGAAATAATCTTGAAAATTAGCTACACCCTATTCCCTTAAAAAACCTTAATCAAGAAAAGCGTCTTTACACCATATATATAAATTAATTAATTATAATATAGGTATAACATATTATATATAATTTATTATCTACACACAAACATATTTACTAAAAATGTATATATATTAATATAATATTATATATTTTCTAAATATATGTTAGAATATAATATTAAAATATATTATTAATATATATTAAAATATAATATAAGTAAAATATTTTTTTTTAAATATCTGTCTAAAATACACTAAATCAAAAATAGTATCAACATATTATTTTGACTTTTTTTGCTACTCCATAAGTACACATCTCGTGGAAAGACATTCACAAATTAATTAGATAACACTATTAAATAAAAAGAAATATCTAAATATAAAATAGTATTACCATTATTTACCAAATATTTTGAAATTGATGAGATAACACTATTATAAAAAAAGAAATATCTAAATATAAAATATTATTACCATTATTTACCAAATATGGTAAAGTTATTCGCATTTTAAGAAAGTTTATATGTTGGAACATGGAATTAATTCGATGGTTGATATCTCTAATTCTGTTGGTAAATCTGAACTATTGATAAAAGCACTCCGATGTAGGATAAAGATTAGAGATTATTTTAGTGTGACAATAATGAGGATGACATTTTCAATAATTGGATGGTAAATCTGAGCTATTGATAAAAGCACTCCAATGTAAGATGAAGATAATTTTAGTGTGACCATAATTAGGATGACATTTTCAATATTGCATTACGCATAATCAAATAAAATAATTTTATCTTAAAATCAAATACAATATTTTTATTAAAAAAAAATGAAATGAGTTGACTATTTTTTATTTTTTTTCAGAAAGAAAAGCACATATATTATATTGAGGTAATATATACATCATATTCTGATGGATGTCATGAAGAAGACCGCATCAGAGAGTCTAATAGCTGAGAGGCCTATCAGAAGGAAAACATGAAGCAACACATAGGAAACATAATAAGAACTGGAATCACCAGTATCACCAACATTGTTATAATGCATTACAGGAATAGGCACAAAAACAAAAAAGAAGCCCACATCATCCAGATGAAAGCCCCCAGAAACAATCGAGGGCACAAAACCAAAGATTTAAACGCCATACATACTGCACCCATCGACCTATCATCGGATAGGAGGATAGAGTGCTGAGACTGAAAACAGAACATATTTGAAAGAAATATTTGAGTCTTCAAAGATTTTTAAATTCCTCCACTTCCAAAGGCACCATATTGTGATCGTAAGAATTGGGCGCTTGTCAGCTTCTTGACTTCCCCTCCAGGCAAAAGCTGCATCAACAGAAGAGAAATTAAGGTGCGGAAAAGAAAAATACGAAGCTAGATCATACCAGATTTGATGGGAGGCCATGCAATTGAAGAACATATGATAGTTTGTTTCCTCCTCCATTTTGCATAACACGCATCTGCTGGGACTGTGCCAAGAATGCTTCCTCAGATTTTCCCAAGTTAAATTCTTGTTGTAAAAGACTAACCAAGAGAAAATGATCACTTTGAGGGGGCAGCCGAGTTTCCACCAGAATGCTGGAAAAATATGTCTAGCAAGAATAATCTTTTTGGAAATGAGATCAGAGTATATGTCCTTTATAGTAGCTCGAGAGTGAGAGAGAGATAAAGACCACACCGCATGGTCATCAGTCCCAGCCCGATTCAAGCCACCTTGATCAAGAGTGTTCTTGAGGTTATCCCAAAGAAGAGACAAGGCCTGTGGGATACCAAGATCAGCAACATTCTTGAGCGAAGGAGAGAGCCCCCTCCACTCCTTGATAACCCTGTTCCAAGTAAAGATACCAGATCTATGAAGGTAAAAAAGAAGAGGATCTGGAACCTGTAGATTACCCCTGAAGCCAGCAAAAGAGTCGAAGCCAATGAAGATCTTCCTTCTAGAGAACATCCTCCATTTTATATTGTTAAGAAAGTATTTCTCAATTCTCCTGAAGCTAAGTCAAATAGAAGACCCCTGTTTTTTTCCAATGGAGCCAAACCTGAACCAGAACTCCAAGCTTCTTCCTTTTTGATACTTTTGGTGGATAATTGCACTCCAGGGATTTGAGTCAAAGATGCCTCTCCATAAAGATTTGCAAACAAGAGCTTTTCCAAAAATCCTTAAATCCATCAGACCCCATCCACCATGTTTTTTTGGCAAAGTTAAGTGATTCAATTTTGAAAGATGAATTTTACCTCTTTCAGCTTTCGCCCCCCAAATAAAATTGGCAGAGATCCTGTTCATGGCCTGAATAATACTAGCCGGGAGCAAATAAAGGTGAGCCCAGTAGACCGAAATCTGCATCAAGACTGATTGGGCAAGGATGACTCTGCCACCCAAGGATAAAGATCTGTATTCCCACAGCGCGATCTTACTATAAAATCTTTCAACAAGCCATCTCCAGTCATCCTTTAAATAAGCCTTGGCTTTAAGGTGAAAGCCCAGGTACTTGATACCTTCAGACAATGGTTTAGAGTCGATTCCAAAGAGTTGGGAAATCCAAGATATTGTGATCTCATATGTTCCATTATGATACAGAACTGATTTGGCCTTATTGATGGCAAGCCCAGAGGCCCTTTGAAAGCGGTCAAGAATAGACTTAATGCACATCCAGGATGCTTTAGATAGCATATCAAATAACAATACGTCGTCTACAAACAGATTATGAGAGATATGTATTTGCTTACAGATCTTGACTGGAACATATGCTTTATCCTCCACAGCGCGATTGATGTGCAAACTCAAAGCATTTATGGCAAATATGAATAGGAGAGGCGACAGTGGGCAGCCCTGTCGAAGGCCCCTTTCCGCCCGAAAGAAAGGAGAGGGAAGGCCATTAATTAGAAAAACATAGTTAACATTTTCGATACAAGCCATTATCCATCGAATAGGCCCCGGATTCAGACCGACTTTTGCGAGAAGACATTACAAATATCCCCAGTCCAAAACATCATATGCTTTCTGAAGGTCAATTTTCATGATAGTTGCATTAGTATTATGCACAGACATAGAATGTAAGCATTCTTGTGTACTGGCTACGGCATCAAGAATATTACGGCCCTTTAAAAAAGCGTGTTGATTAGGAGAGAGAAAGGATGCCAAAGTGCCTTTAATTCTTTCTGCTATAATCTTTGTAATAATCTTGAAAGTTATGTTGCATAGGGAGATGGGCCTAAAGTCCAAAAAAGATTCAGGCTCTCCCTTCTTAGGAATAAGAGCAATGAGAGTGGACGAGGTATGGTTGTGGATGCTGCCCGATAGTCTGGATGCTTCCACCATGCTGAGCAAATCCATTTTGAAGAGGTCGAAGAAATGGATTAGGAAATATATTGTCCATCCGTCAGGACCAGGGGATTTATCCTTCTTAAATGATTTCATAACATCAAGAAGTTCATTTTCAGAAATTGGTCTAAACAGAGCATCATTCTTTTCTTGATCAAACATTTCAAGCACCAAGTCAATGTTCCATCTGATGTCGTTGAAAGCAATATCATTACTCCTGCAATATTGTTTCGAGAAGAAACCAATGGCCTACTTTGTAATATTCTCCTGGGAAACAGCATATCCACCGTTATCGTCCTTTATTTTCCATATGAAATTCTTTGCTCTCCTTGCATTTGCATATTTATGGAAAAACTTCATGTTTTTATCTCCTTCCTGCATCCACAAAGCTCTGCTTTTGAGCCTCCATCTAGCTTCCTCCTGTTTCAACAAACAGAGCTTCTCCTTCTCCAGATTCCTAATACGACACTTCATCTCAAAAGAGCATGTGGAGTAATCTGTTGAGGCCAATACCGAATCCAATTCTTGTTGAAACCTCTGAAGGTCCTTTTTATCCTTCTGATGTTTTTGGAATTGCCATTTTTTCACCAAACCCCTTAACTCAGCCAGCTTTTCCCTTAAGGTAGAGAAGATAAATTGTTTAACCCTGTCCTTTATCAATTTCCATTCATTTTGAATGTATTCATTGAACGCAGTATCTTGAAGGAGGCCTTTGTCAAACTTAAAAGAGTATCCTCTTCTGAAAAGATTTTCAGGCCAGGTGAGAAGGATAGGATTGTGATCCGAAATCATAACATTTTCGACAGATAGCCTTGGCATACCCATTTTATCGATGAGACTAAAATGAACAAGAACCCGATCAAGTCTTTTTGCTATATAAGCCCTGCCCACTTTGCCATTTGACCAGGTTGGTTTCATCACAGCGGGATTAATGTCAACCATATTCCTATTGAGCATCTCAGAATTAATAAGATCCGCCAGAGCGTTGTTTATCTTTCCCTGACCCCAAACCTCATTCGATTTCAAAACCGTGTTCATATCGCCAGCTATAAGGAGATTGTTTATATCAAGCAAATCTGAAGCAAAGAACCTGTTCCAAAATGAAGTGCGGGATTTATATGGCACATAAAGATTGAGAATATTAATGGGAAAGGCGCATCCTCTGATTGAAGCCGAGATTATAATCCCAGCACATCATTTATATGCCTTAGCTTTAACCCGAGTAGGATCCCATAGAGTAGCCATACCGCCAGACAAGCCGTTTGCCTCTGTTGCAACCATGAACCAAGTGGGAAGTATTTTCCTGAAGTAAGTAACAGTATCCTCCTTCTTGTGCATTGTTTCCTGAATAAGGATAATTGCAGCCCTGGAATGGAAAAAGAAATTTTTTAGCGTTATGTATTTAGGATCAACGCCAAGACCTCGAATATTGAAGGATATAATGGGGATCATTTAGGTGATTCAGCAGCCAAACTCGCTCTAAGGGGCTGTGATTCAGAGACATCAAGGATAGGCACCTCAATCAGAGACAAATTTCTAATGCCTTCATTTGATACTATAGTTCTCCCTCTAAAATGTCTGCTCCCACCTCTACTTTTCTTCCGGACCGTGATGTTTCTAGCCGAATCCGAGCATATAACAGGCACGACGCTTGGACTAGGCTTATGAATCGTGAGCGGCTCTAGATCAAGAGATTCCCTATAGAGCATATGATCCAAATCACTATCAAAAAGGTTAACCGGAGATGATGTCGGGGAGTTTAAAGGAGTCGGTCCAACACATAGATTTTTCCCTTTGTTGACGTGCGGCTCGGCACGTTCCGGATGCGGAGACGAAGATGAAATGGAGATGGGAATAGATCCCACAGAGAAGTCAACCCCTTTCGAAGGCCCAGGATGATGGTCAGAGATGAAATCCTTCTTATGCATGGGAGGCAGAGATGGGACTGGGAAATCCTCTCTAGGCTCTGCAAAAGGGGAATTATGGAGCCTTGTTTTGATACAGGTGAGAGGGCTTTTAGCAGATGACAGACGACCAGGGACGGATTGCGGGCGCACAGAAGGATCAACCAAAAGATCACGATGATCACGATGAGGCACTGGACTTCTTGGACTATGGCGCGGAAAGGATGGAGAGTTGGGAGAGGATTGACTACCATTGAGGAATGACTTTTTGCTAAACCTTCTATATCCGTATAATTTAGCACTAGGACAGTTTTTAACTAAATTACCCATTCTTCTGCATGCAGCACACCTAAAAGGTATACCCCAAAAATCCAACCTTTGATTAATGGTCTGATTCTTCCAGCTAATCTGAATATGGTCAGGATAGCCGCCCCTAAACGACCTTTGAATAAGAATCCATGCTATTCGTTTGTCCCTTTCACCCAAACACCAGGGATCGACGTAGACAAAACGACCAATAGCATTACCAATCATCTCCAGGGTTTCGTTAGACTAGAGTTCCAAGGGAAGATTCGGGCATTTAACCCAAATTAGATTATTTACTGGAGTGTTTTTCAAGGGATTAAAGCCAATGTACCATCTATACAGAGCAAGAAAACTCCTCTTGAATACCCATGGCCGGCTCTGTATGGCTTCAGCGTCTGCAGCATCTAAGAACTAGAAACAATACCACTCTCTCATAAGGCTTGAGATTACCGGAATATAGCCAATAATTGGTTTCCAAAAGTTAGTCAACCAATTCCTCATGTCGATGTCAGACATTTCTGGGAAATGCCATTTCCCAATAAGTGCCTTGTGCTGAAGGCTATCTATTCTTTCGTCAAGCTGAGCAATCTCGATTCTTATCGACTGAGGTGGAGGGGAGGTTTTGGAAGGTTTGTGCTGCTTGTTATGATTGTGATCCATACCCTTTTTGCTGGTGCCGTCCTTTGACGTGGATGGTTTGGTCACCAAATCATCCAAAGTTGCCAAAGTGGCAGTAGACCAAGCATGTTCAGCATCCACAGCAGCATTGACAAGGTCTTCTGATGCGATGGAGTCATAGAGCCCCTCCATACACCGCCAAAAAAGGAGTCCTCGAAAAATGAGAACGATCCAGAAAGATCCAATTTTCAAAAAAGGACCGAATATCAGATGGAACCTACCACCTTTTCAGACTCACCCAATAGGAAATAAATGATCAAAGCAAATAGGGAGAGGATAAAGGACACAGGAGGAGAGAGAAACAAGTACAATTTGTGACAAAAACTTCTGCTTCTGAGCTTAGAAGGTAACCTTCCATACCACCTGCAATCCCAAAACGGATATATTCCCGGATTTAGATGTAAGGATACGTACTGGGAATTTAAGCTGACTTTACTTTCACCTTAATGCCAGGACCAATTTTGAAAAATCAGGAGATGACGTAACTTTGACCAGCTATTGGAAAGGGAAAAACCCGGAGATGCCGGAAGTCGATACCAGGACCTCTGAGGGAGAATCTAGGGGCTATGCAGGAGGCTCATCACAGAGCAGACAACAACAATAGAATTTAACAATACACCACCAATCGTCAATCTTAAACCTTACATTCTTGCATGGTTTATATATGATGATTATATTCCTGAGTCTGTGACAAAATGATTTAATCATCCTGGACTTACTACAATTTGGACATATGAGCTGAAACCACTAAAACTGTGCCATTGACATTCAAGCCAAAATCCAAAGCTTTAACAAACAATGGTACTGCTTAAAACTAGATTGATAAGGTATACATCCTTGAATTCTAGAACCATAGCAAGCAGTAATGTATAAGACTAAAATTATAAAAACACAGAGTTATGCGAAAGAGAAAACTTTCACTAACTTGGAGCCAGAGCCAAAACACCCGAAGCGAACACACCACATGAACCATACAACCGCCATCCATCCAGCAAAAAACATAGGAAAAAGAAAAGCTTTCTGAACAGGATAGAGAAACAGAGCTCCGTTGGGGAGATTACAGAGTATTAGAAAGCATCTGGGACGAAGAAGGTGGCGGAAGCTGGGTGAAAAGAGCTCGAGCTGCAGAGCTCAAAGCCGAGATAAGGTGGCGGAGCTCCGAAAAAGCATCTGGGACGAAGAAGGTGGCAGAAGCTGGGTTTAGATTAGAGAACAAGTCTCGAGCTGCAGAGCTCAAGGCCGAGAAGGTGGCGGAGCTGGTATGAAAGAGGAAATCAACAAAAATCTTATCCAACGCAGTAAAAGAGCAAAAGACGATGAGTGGACGATTTAAGTAAAACCTGTAGAGAAGGTCCACCTCCCACCTACTGCACGTCCGAAGGACGTGTCTAGCCCTCGCATGGACAGCCGGAAGTAGGCATATAGACAAGATATCACTTCACAGGCCGGTATTGGGTGGCTGTGGGGCGCCTGGACGCTGTATGTTCAGTTGGTTCGACACGTCGCACACGATGGCTCCGCTCCCGCTCCCGGTTGTAAATTCCAAATGAGTTGACTATATCATTAACTACTATTACTTTTGGTCGTCATATCCACAAATCACGAATAATATCTATAAATAATAAATAATATCCAATAATATATTCATTAAATAAATATAGTTAACAACTTTAAACCTAGCAAAGAATGGACCTCATCTTTAACAAAACTTCCAATATCACAATATGCTTAATTAAATTAAATAATTGTAGTTAAAATAATTACTATTTATTGCATTGGTTTGAATGAACTATTTATTAGCATTGCTTTTATTGTCCCATTCACAAATAATAAACCGTTTTCAATATTATTTTAATTAAATAATTGAACTTGATAGCTTTGAACGTTGCAAGGTGCACATCCCTCCCCTGTAAAGGAAATATATATATATATATATATATATATATATATAAATAGTAACTCTAATTGAAATAAAATAGTTATAATTAAAATAAAATCCAGTGCCTCTATTTGAAAACAAAGAATGTTGAAGTGATTTGACTATATCATTCATTACTATTTTTTTTTTCTACGCACAGATAATGAATTATATTTAATAATATTTTTATTAAATAATTAAATCCGACGATTTTAAATATTATGACGTGTGGATCTCGCAGTTGTAAAAAAAACTCAAGTCATATAGTATTTATAATATTGAGGTTAATATTATATTAACTTTCATGTAAATTTGAGGTTAATATAAAATTTGATTGTGGTTGATTATAATCAATCATTGTTAATTTTGTTTTATAAAATTAATTATGGTCAATCATGTTTAATGAAAGTCAATTATGGTCTCATAAAGGATTGAAGTATCTATGGTAAGTTTGGAAGGCGATTTCTGGTTTCGCGGAGGGTTCTAGGGTTTAACTAAGAGAGTGATAGAGGGAAAAAGGAACCCATGGAAGCACAGGGAGGAGGGAGTGGAGCTCCCTCTTATAGCGATATGGTTACAAACAGAGGAAGATGAGGGAATAAGAACAAACCTCCACAACCCTTGGAGGTCAAGACAAAAAACACTGAAACTTAGAAGGTGGAAGGTAGCAAAACCCATGCAGATTAAAGGGGCCCACAAAGAAGACTGTCAGGAGGAGATAGCGGAAGATAGAGGTCAAGGAACAGAGAACAGAGCCAAGATGGGGCCCTGTAAACCCAAGACCATATCTAAACCTCGGGTTATTCTTAATGATCCAACTCTGCAAGCACACATGTATCACATGGAAAACTATGCCATCATATGAAAATTTATGGGAATCTAGCCGTCAGAGAAAGCGTTGTACACCTGGATAAAATACAACTGGAAACCAAAGGGGGAGTTAAATATACATCTTGGATCCAAAGGTTTTTTTACAGTGGTGTTCACGAACATGGAAGACAAAGACAGGATTTTTGAAGGAGGACCTTACTTCTTTGCAGCTACTGGTCTCTATATGCGGCCATGGATGATGAACTTCGTGCCAGAATGAGAAACCTTCACTTCGGTACTGGTATGGATTAGACTATACTCCTTACCCTTAGATTACTGGATGCCAGAGTCTTTAAAAACTATAGGCAATAAATTAGGTCATTTCTTAAAAATTTCAAAGGCAACTCTACAGGGAAAATATACCTCCTATGCCCGTATATGTGTGGAGATGGACCTATCAGGAGCCCTTCCAGATGAGGTCATTCTAGAAGTCTATGATGAGGAATGGGTTCAAACAGTTGACTATGAACACATCCCGTTCAGATGTCACAAATGTCATGAGCATGGGCACCTATCTAGAGACTGTCCTCTTAATAGAAGGGAGGAAAATATAAACACCAACAAAGGGAAAGACCAGACAGGTTTCACCAAAGTAGGAGGAAAAGGAAAAGGAGGGGGAAGGAAGACACAAAAGAACCCTATTGTGAATGATAACAAAACAAGAAGTCACAATAGTTTTGAGATCTTAGGAGAAAAAGAAGTAGATGGAGGTGATAAAGAGAGTACAGAGAGTCAGACAACAAGGGGGAAAGGAAAAGAGACCAACATGGAATTCACTCAGGAATAAAATGAACACACGACGTACCCTTTGAGTACCATGGAAATAGAAAAATACCAGGAAATGACTCAAAATGAAAGTGGTATAGAGGACCAAGACTTACAGGGATCCTAGAAAGGGAGAACCTAGAGCTAGAAAAATTTCTAGAACAAGGAGGAAACCTGGGAATAAACTCCATCCCTTAGGAGGATGTGGACAAGGTCCAACAGATATTCCTTAAAAAGTCACATCAAACAGCTGCAAGAGTCAAAAGAGGACATGATAACCAAGAAAATAAAGGGACTTCCTCAATAGGATTAATAACAGGAAAACTAACAAAAAATCCAAGCAAGAGGAGGGGAAGAAAAAGACAGAAAGAACTACTGTTGGAGTGTGGCAAACTCATGATTGACTTAGGAAGGATGAAATACCTTTCCAGTTACTCCTTTAAAACCCCACCTCAATGAAAATCACAACCTGGAACATTAGAGGTCTAGGGAGCGGAAGAAAACAGAGGAATCTAGGTAACAGGATCAGAGAGGAAAAACCTGACATAGTATTCATACAGGAAACAAAATGCTTAGTGGAGAGATCTGTGAAAAACATAGCAAATGGTTAAATAGATATGAATACCTTGAAGTTAAGGCAAATAAATCTACTGGTGGCATTCTCACTCTATGGGATCCACAGAAATTTGGTGTGATTGATGCAGAGGCATCCAAACATCACCTTTCTCTGATTTTCCAACCGGTGGGTGACAGAAAATGTTACATGATCACTAATGTCTATGGTCCGTAGCCAATGGAGGACAAAATTCGACTCATCACAACATTAGAGGATATGAAGAAGAGATATCTAGCTCTACCCTGGATTCTTGGAGGTGATTTTAACATGACAAAATCACTCATGGAGAAGAAAGGAGGAACTAGAACACTTGGTAGAGATTTAGTCGCCTTCAAGAACTTCATCACCAATATGAAATTGGTTAATATGGAAACAAGCAATGGAATTTTCACTTGGAATAACAAAAGAGGGGGCCCTGCCCAAGTAGCCTCAAAATTGGACAAATTTATTGTTTCAGAGGAACTTCTTCTCAGGGGAAGTAGCATTACTACGTTCATACTACCTTTTGGAGGTTCAGATCACTGGCCTGTCCAATTGGAATTGGAGGCTTCTATTTTTGGTAAACCAAGGAACAACCCCTTCAGGTTTGAGAACGCTTGGCTCACACATTCAAACTTCCTCAAAAACATTGAAAAATGGTGGAAGGAAGAACTACACCTTAAGGGTACAAAGATGTTCCTTCTACACTGCAGGCTCAAACACATCAAAGGCAAACTCAAAGAGTGGAATAAAAAGGAATTTGGTAACATATTTAAAGCTAAAGGAGATGTGGAAAAGAAACTAAAGGAAATAAACCAGATTCTCATCACAGAAGGCTACACAGATGAAAGGAAAGAGATGGCAAAGTCACTCCAGCAGGAGTGGGACAACAAATGTCTTCAAGAGGAAATATTCTAGAGACAGAAATCCAGAGTACAATGGATTAAAGAAGGGAAGAGAAACACAAAATTCTTTTACAGATCCACCATAGCTCACAGAAACAACAATAGAATTGTGAAACTTACAGCTCAGCATGGAATAGAAAGAAACACTCATGAAGAGATGGAGAAGGTTCTAGTCCAACATTTTCAGAAAATTGCTGAGGAAACCTCGGAAGACAGAAACCAGTTTATGAAAATATTTACTCAGTACATTCCTAAATTGGTTACTAGAGAAGATAATTACAATCTCAACAGACCAGTAACAGAGGAAGAAATTGAGGAAGTCGTTAAAGAGATGCACAATGGGAAAGCACCAGGCCCGGATAGCTTCAATGTGGACTTTTTCAAAGCTTGTTGGAGGATAGTGAAACAGGACATCCTGGAGGTAGTGGAAGACTCTCGACGATTTAAGATAGTCTTAAAGGCACTCAACGAATCTTTCATAGCCTTAATCCCCAAACAGGAAAAGGCCACCTCTCCAGACAGATTTAGACCTATAGCATTATGTAATGTGGTATACAAAATTATATCCAAATTAATTTCCAACCATCTCAAACCACTCCTTCCAACTCTAGTGTTAGAGGAGCAAACGAGCTATGTGGAGGGAAGACAAATTCTAGATAACATAATTCAAGCACATGAAATGGTTCATTCACTCGTTACCAATAAACAGGAAGGAATGATAATTCAGCTGGACATAGCAAAGGCCTATGACAAACTTAGTTGGTCGTACATAAGAGAAATATTAAAAGCCTATGGCTTTGATTACAATTGGATTAAATGGGTTATGGCGCTAGTTACCACCGCCAGCTGTTTAATTATTCTCAATGGCTCTCCCTCCAAAACCTTCAAGCCCTCAAGAGGTCTCAGGCAAGGCGATCCTATTTCTCCTATCCTTTTCATTCTAATGATGGAAGGGTTAGGGAGAGCAATTAGAGCTGCTAAGGAGGAAGGGATAATTCAGGGTCTGAGACTTACTCAAGGTGGGGACATGGTGACACATCAACAATTTGTGGATGATACTATGCTTCAAGGCACACCCACTGTCAAGGAAGCCAAAGCATTCAAACAGATTCTAAGTGAGTTTGCTAGGGCAGCAGGCACAGAGTTAAGTCTTACTAAATCAAAGATTTTATTTTTCAATACTGATATTTCAATACAAAGAAATCTTTCCAGAATTTTGGGTTTTCAAAGGGAGCCACTGCTTGCGAAGTACCTGGGAATTCCCCTCATCGACAAACCACTTCACAAGGATATCTGGGAGCCTGTTCTTAATAAGCTGAAAGATAAGATTAGCAAATGGACAAATAGAACACTAAATCTAGTAGGGAGACTGATTCTAACTAAGGCTATCTTCTAAAGTATCCCTATCTATATGCTATCTGCCATTCCGACACCAACTGGTGTAATTAGTAATATAAGAAACATTCAGAGAGACTTTCTCTGGGGGAAAGGTGAAGAAAAGAAGAAATGGGCCCTTGTGGCATGGGACAGAGTTTGCAAACCAAAGTCCCATGGTGGCTTGCGTCTTCATGACCCAGGAATTCTTAACAGAGTTCTTGGTGCCAAAATATGGTGGAGATGGCTAAAAGAAATACAAGCCCCCTGGGAAAAACTAGGGACGCAAAAATATGCAAGAGAATGGTAGGAGAAGAACCTAATGAGAATGACAGGACAAGTAAAAGGTTCTATAATTTGGAATAGGGCATGGGAGAACAGGGCCCTAGTCCAAAATCACAGTTTCTGGGAGATTAGAAATAGAAATCTGGCCTGGTTCTGGGAGGATAATTGGCAACAGGAGGACAATCTCCGAAGTGATGAATTAGCAGACATTCTGACCGATACCACCAACAAAGGATTAAGGTGGGTAAGTGACTATTGGGACCAATCAAGGAATAATGGGAATGGATAACATGGAAACTTCCATATTATAGTGGCATGGGTATGCTGCATACTCAAGCTATAGCCCTTAAAGGTCTTATAGACAAGAGGCAAATCTTAAACTCAAACTTGGACGATCAACTAAGATGGGGAAAGAACAAGGCAGGTCTCTTCAACCTTAAGGAGGCCAAAAGGATAGATTCAGGGCTAAACCTTTCAAACACTGATAAGACGTGGAAAGAACTCTGGGATAATCCTCATTGGATGAAAGTCAAACTGTTCAAGTGGCTGGTTCAATAGGGAAAGATTCTGATATGGGATAACCTAAGAAAAAGAGGCTTTGTTGGCCCCTCAAGATGTCATTTATGTAGACAATAGGAAGAAACTACAAATCATCTCCTGAATATATGCACTTTCACTACAATACTTTGGAATTGGGTTGGTGAAGTCTTCGAGCAGACAGACAGAAATGTAAATAACATCATTACTACTTTAAAGAACTGGCGGAAAAACTTTTTGGATAATGAGATCATTAACTCCGCCTGGATGCTGACCCCAGGATTCATAATCTGGAATGTTTGGAAGGAGCGCAACAACAAGATTTTCAAGGATAAAGCAAGTCCGGTGAGCAGCATCCTTAAGCTAATTCTTAAACAACTCAAAGAGACTATTCATATCCTGGGAGGTGTAGCTACTGGCAAACCCATTGGACAAAGACAGGCCAGAATACTGGAGAAGTTAGAGTTCAAGGTTCGCCCCCCTCAGGGTTCTATGCAAATCAACAAGATTACCTCAGCTGTGAAGTCTTCTTGGCAACCCCCTTCACATGGCTTTTTAAAATTTAACATAGTTGGGGCATCAAAAGGGAATCCGGGGGAAGCAGGATATGGAGGGGTCATGAGGGATGAGGAAGGAAACATACAAGTCATCTTCCACAGTTATCTAGGAAAAGCAACCAACAATATGGCTGAGCTCATGGCGATGGAATTATGCCTGGAAATACTGCTCAAGTACAATATTCACAATGTCATCATTGAGGCTGACTCGGAATTAGTCATTAACTCAGTGAAGAGGATAAATGTTGGCGCTACACCAGAGAAAATCTCATAACACTGGCGGCTTCTGCAAATCTACCAAAGAATCCAAGCACACCTAAGAATGCTGAGAACTCTTAGGTTGGTGCATGTTCACAGGGAAGCCAACAAAGTTGCGAACTGGCTTGACAATGAGGGGCTACGAAACAAGCATATTGACTTGTACTGCTGGTGGGAGGAGGTAACGGATGACAAGTTGAAGGAGGGATGTTCATCCTGGGCCCTCAGCGACAGACAATAGTATCAGGAAAATTCAAGAGACAGAATTTTACTTCATGAAAATGATGGATAAGTTCACTTCAGACGGCCTTTCAAAGGAGTTGAACAGTTGGTTATCGAGACATAAGATATTTGTTCACAGGAGGAATGATTCCATGGAAGAAAAAGGCATCAAAGGAAGAAATTTCTGGGGTCAAAATTGCCTAAGACAAACCACTTGCTTCGGGCAACCTCTGACCTGGGAGAAGTTTTCTCGGAAGACAAGCGATGCCATTCAGCAGGCGACGCATGGAGGTGGCTGGACAGTGATTACCACCTTCATCGCTGGGTATTTCTTGAGCAGTTGTGTGGTCTGTTTTGGTCTGTGGCCGTCAGATTTGGAGAGGGCAGATCAATGACCACCTTTTGGTGTGCATGTTGGTGGGGCCAACACGATAAAACCACTAATGGTTTACCACCTTCATCGGGCACCTTCCAAACCAAAGATGGTTTTAAAGAAAAGCCAACAATTCCACTCAGGAAGCAACACGTGGTGGAGGACCGAAAAAGAAAAATGCCTTCATCGCGCGGTATTCAGCGGGCTTTTTAGGCCGCACGATATGGAATCCAGCCATTGGATCAGAAGGAAAAGATCAATGATTAGTGTTGATCGTGCAACTTTAAGGTTTTTCATGAGCAGGTGTGGGGTCCGATTTGGTCTGTGGCCGCCAGATCTGGAGAGCGGAGATCAACGGCTACCTTTTGGTGTGCATGTTGGTGGGGCCGAAAAGATAAAACCACCAATGGTTTATCACCTTCATCGGGAACCTTCCAAACCAAAAACAGTTTTAAGGAAAAGCCAACGATTCCACTCAGGAATCAACACATGGCAGAGGACCAATAAAGTAAACCGCCTACATCGCGAGGTATTCAGTGGGCTTTTTAAGCAGCGCGATATGGACTCCAGTCGTTGATCAGAGAAAGAAGATCAACGGTCAACATTGATCGGGCAACTTTAGGGTTTTTTGGGGGCTTCGCCCCTGCGCGGGTTGTTTCTTGACCGTCAGATTATTTGAAGACAGATCTTTGGTCGATTTTAGGGAGCGGATCTTGGATCCACTGGCCCGCTCTTGGTTCCAAGGTAGTCTAGGCCTTGTCACTGTCTGATTTTTGGAGGTTTTTTTGGGTACTTTGGGTCTTTTCACTCCCCTTTGAGGGAGTTTATGGCTTTGGGCATATGTTGTAACATGTGTAAAATATTTTTTTTACCTAAGTGAATAGAAGGACCGTCTCTTGCTTAAGCAAAAAAACAAAGTCAATTATGGTCTAACGTCACATTGTGACAAAGATTGTCTCAATATGAAAATCAATCATTATCTCAACCATGATACAATGTTGCAATATTACAATTATTGTCTCAATATGATAATCATTGTCAATCATGCTCAAACATGGTCAATCTTGTTTAACCATGGTCAAGCACAGTCGAATGTTGCATTGTCCACCATGATTATGTTGCTATAAAAGTCAACAATACTTAAACATAATCAACCATAGTTTAAAAATTACCATAGTTAATAATAATATTAATAATTTTTATTATTAAATAATAAATAATAATAATAATTTATTTTAATTCATAACTAACAGTAATTATCACAAAAATTAAATTATAATAAATTACATTTAATATTAAATAATAATTAATATAATTTAATAATAATTATTAATTATAATGAAATTAATTTTTTATTGTAATAGTTTTTTTTTTAATATCATTTTTATTATTATATATTTATCAATAGTAGATACAAATAAAACTTTCGTCTTATACCAACTATATTAATATTTTTAATGTGGTTGTGCTAGTATTTATAATATTGAGGCTAATATTATATTAAATTTCACGTAAAATAAGTTCGATATCAAATTTCTATAACAATATTATGTAGATTAGAATAATGTAGTAAATTAAATATATGTTTCTGTATTCAAGCTTCTATGATCCATAATGAATTAAACAAAGTTTTTGGGTAAAAATTACATGAGAGAATTTTTTGGACGACGAGTTTCGAACCAACAAGTGTGGTTCCTGATTAGGACCAGATGAAGAGGCAGACCATGGCAAAGGCTTAAATAGAGAGCAATGCATAGACATAATTTCAATTAAAAACATATATGTTTCACATTCCTTTACTTTTGAATAATAAAATTTCAATTATTAATTCATGTTTTTTTTTTTTTTTTTTTTTTTTTGCATAAACTCGTCTCATCTTTTGAATTTTTTTTCAATCCAATCATAAATATAACTCACAACCATATTCTTTTTTTATTGAATAGATTAAAAAAATGTTTTCTCTTTTTAATGATCTTGGATGAAGGTACTTGCCTTGCTAACCAAATTCCTAAGTGCATAAGTTTACTCCAAACTTAAAGGCACTATTGCTAACAAATCCCTCAACCTTTTTATGAGTTTGATGAACTAACAAATTTATGTGTATTTCGAGGAGGGCATGATTTAATACCTATTTATGTTGCATTGTTTGAATCAACAAGACATGAGCAATATTCCATATCATTAATACCTATTTCATTATGACAATTTAGACAATTTAGACTAGGATAAGAATCAAAGCACATTGGAAGTTCTATTTAGATTTCTGGCCTTGACACAATTGTTTCATTTAAGTCAAATTAAAATTGTAAGCCTTTTTATAATAGAAGTACAGACATTTCGCATTATATTATCACTCAGTGCATTGTTACTTCTAGTATAATGCCAATTTGTAATACATGTCTATAAACATTTCAAGCACAATCATAGAAGTGCAAATTTAACTTTATATATGGCATCAAGAGTGTCTTTATTTTGGCAACAAAGTTTATATTTATTGTAACTTTTTGGTTCAACCACATAACTTTCATCAAAGGATTTGAATTGTTGTACATTTGCATGCAGTCACTTGTTCCTCCGATATGTTAGGTTGTATAGCACCAACTTCTTTTAAATGTTGCATATGGTTGAATATAATTCAACGTTTCTTAATAGTATATGAATTAAGCAATCGACCTCTCTATGGAATGCATTGTTTCATTGTTTCTCTCACTTAGATACATGTTTTTAGATATTCTTGATATGATTTAATTGCATTTTTTTTATCTTTATTGGAACATCAATTTTTTTAAAGATTTTTTCCACATATTTTGATTAATAAAAATATGCATATATATTAGTTAAAAAGTAATAAACGCAAATGTCATTGTACAATACAATCATGAAAATTAGTTACAAAAGCACTTACATATTTTATTGTTGGCTAACTAAGTGGAATCACGAGAGGGAGACAGATCCAAGACTTAAGACGTGAAATCCAAACACACTTAGGCATACTAGCAAGCATGCAAAACTTGATTTATTCAGGACACAATCTACAAGACAGCCACACACTACAGGATTATGGTATTGACACAGACTCGAATGTCATAGTCAATTTGCGGTTGTGAGGTGGATGCTCTGGTACCAGTTCAAAGGGCACAAGCATGTTTAAGGACGCAGTCAAAGGAAAGGAAAAATCCCAAACCAAACCAGCATTATCCCCTGAACTACCAGGGCCCTACATAGTGGAGCAAAAATCTCAAAATCTCGCATTCACAGTCTCAATACCTGAGGTAAATGGTTTGTATTCTGATTTTCTTACCAAAGTAGTCATATGCAGATTTAATGGGTTTTGGCCCAAATATGATCTTTTGCACCAATGGATTTTTTTTGCTTGGTCACCAACCTGTGAAATCCTTTTATGTTCCAAAGGGTTTTTTATTGTCAAATTCACCATAGTACAAGAAAAGGAATATATACTTAATAAAGGACCATGGTTCTAGGGCAATGCAGGGCTCTTCATGACCCCTTGGTTCCCAGAATTTGACACCAACACAATGGTGGTATCAAAAATGCCAGTCTGGGTCAGATTACACAACCTCCCATTACATTTTTGGCATCATCAAGTGTTAGAAGGTATAGGGAACTCCCTGGGGAAGTTCCTAAAGATTGATGTGGACAGATTCACAAGGGGCATATTCACTTTTGCCAGGATATGCGTCGAAGTAGACCTTAGTCAAGGACTACCCGACAGTATTACATTGATCTTCAATGATACACACTGGACACAACCTCTGGATTACGAAAATACAGCTTTTCGATGTCGTGGATGTTTGCAGACAGGCCACCTTCACAGTGCCTGCCCATAAGCTAAAAAAGATCCCAAAAAGAACAAAAAGCAACCCAAAAAGCCAAAAGGCTGGCAATGCACGGAAATGTTGGGAGAAGATGCAGGACAAGCAGAAGTAGGAGAAAATAATGCAGAAAAGGATTTACAGAAAGACTAGAAAAGCACACAAAAGGAGGAGACAGACCCTACCACTACCTGCATTTTTAGGCCCAGCAACCCCTTATCATATCAGGAGTCCCAAAATACAGGAATGGAAGTGCATATCAGCAAACGAACTCATGGATCTAAGGGATCTAATTCTGACAAAGAATATCCTACACACAGAGATGAAAATCAAATGTCCATTGTAACTTCCACTCCCAACACTGGAGGTTGGAGAAAAGTAGAAAAGAAGAAAGGTAGAAAATAATAGGTTGTTGTAATTTCTAGTTTCTCTCATGTATTTTGTGTGAACAGAATCAACTCATTTTGCATCTACAACATGTAATTTTCTTCTTATGAATAAAATTATGATTTTTCCAAGGTGAAAAAAAAAGTGGTCTTAGAATATTTTAAAAAAAAATATTTGTTCACTGAATTCATCCAAAATCCTTACAATTACATTTTGTACAAATTCATTGTCTTGAGATGAGTGCGAGATTTCTCGTAAAGCACAAAATATGTAGAACTTATTTTCCATTCTTTTGACTTTATTTCCAATATTCTTCAATCATGCTTAATATGCATGCCATATACATAATAATATTGCGGAGTTCATCAAAGTCCTAAAATAATGTAACATTAAAAGTGTAAGTGTGTGTGTGTGTATAGTCAAGTGAGTTTAGCCTGGTTGGTTGGGTGGAATAGTTGTTATCCTTGCCACCTAGGTTCAAGTCTCGTAAGTTGACATGTTGACGCTTTGGAATAGAGTAATTGTGTTGCGCTCTTAAGTGAGTATATATTGAGGGCTAGCCTAGTACCAACAACCTCTCTCTTGCCTTCAGGCTGAGAGGGAGCCAAAATTTCTTCCCTGGATGGTACCTAATGCCCAAAAATTTTATTGTTTAATACACACACACACATCATTTTTTCTTCTTAATAAATAAACACATCACTTTAATGTCTCAATTTCAGCTACATTAGAATCTATGATGAAAACTTGAACATGCCAATGTAGATAATATTTGCTTCCAACTCCAAATGATGTTAACATCCAGTTACAAATATCATATGAAGTGTTGTGGGATGAGGTGACCCAAAATAATGAAACCTCATTGTAATGTTCATAAGATCCTTTAATGTGTAAAATTGATGCTACAATTAAAACAAGACGTAATTATAGTTATATTTAAGTTACCAGTATTGGAAAATAATAAATAAATGAATATCATTTATCATAGATATGTAATTGTTTGTAGATTTCTATGGTGTGGTTTTTGAGATTCTGAGCTTGGATATTCCACAGTATTCATTTTTATGTTGTCTACGTTTCGAGTCTAGAACAAAGCTCATCCTCAGGACTGAATCTACAAAGAAGAGAAAAAGGCGTTATAAATATGATATGGAGTGTTGTCAAAGTAGGTAACCAACCAGCTGAAGGTAAGTAATTACTTATTTTATTGAAACAAAATTTTTATTATTTTTTATGTCATATAATTAATAAATTTTTTATTTATAAGTTTTTTATATTCTATTTAATTTTTTAAATTGATGTTTTAATTTTTGTTAATATTCATTTTAATCTAAATTATATTATATGAAATTTATTCAATTTATTAAAAAAAAAATTATTAAATTTTATGCTTTTAATGCATTGTAATAAATTTATTAATGTATTTAATAACATTATTTTTAGTTTTTTAAATGAATTTCACTTTAATTCCATTTTTAATGGAATTTATTTATTTTTTATTATTATGTATCCTATACTTATTTGTATAGGATGTTGAATCCATTGTTATACCATTGTGTTTCGCCATCATTGAATGCATTCACCTTATTTGTATTATCTATTATAAACCATATGTTTTCAACCATGCTTTATTCTTGGTAGGTAAAAAAGTTTTCATGTACCAGCACTTTATACTTGTTAGATTGTTTTTATTCGTTGCATATTCTAACCTTTTTAGACCATTCTAAATGTTTAAAATGTCTTTTTTTTGTCATTAAGGTATCATGAGTTCTTCCTATGAGTATTTCACTAGATTCATGTTCTACAATTGGGATGAAATTGTCTGATATCATTGTAACATTAAAACCATTTTGAATCAAATATTGGACACCGGCTGGTTTTCTTTTTCAAATTTGGTACATAATTGAATATTTACTACTTATCAATTAGATACTTCCCATGATTGAGAACATTTGATTTATCAATATGCCTACATGTAATATGTGTTACAACAACATAGTCTAGTCTATGTTGAAGTTGTTGCATAATGAAGTAGCATGAAAACTAACTTTAATTCTTCATTATAAATCATGTTTTTTCCTTTGCAAAATCTAGTGCATTCATGATAGATTTACATTTGGGTTCTAGACCATAAACACATTAATATTTGTATATAGAAATTTATGAGAAATTAGATAAAATATTTATGCATGTTTACCAAAGTGAACCTGAAATCAAAATTTATAAATTTACTAAAGAACAATATCAAAAATCACAGAACATACTCTATATAGATTCCAAAAATTAATTTCTCTAATATTATCTATTTAACTATTCCATTTAATATGAATAGCAATTTAAATAAATGCACTTTCACTTAATGATCCCCATTTATAATATCTTTAAATTGATAATATAAAAAAATTACAACTTGGTATTTCCAAACTTCTATCCATATCAAAATTTCCATTAAAACTCCATATTTGAACATCCAACTCCTTAATTTCGTCACACTTCTTCATTATTGAAATCCCTATGCAGAGAAAATGATTTGGTTTTAATATTAATTGAATTTGAAAATTTTATAATAATATCTTAAGTTTTATTATAAAAATTATAAATTTAATAATTATTAAAATATTAAATTTAAATTTAAATTTATATATATATATAAATAATAGATTATTAAAAAAAGTATTATTATTATTTTCTCCAAAAATTTAAACAGAAGTAAAATCAATATAAATTAAAATTATTATAGAAATTTATAGTAATATCAATTTGATTTAATTATATTAATTTTTTTATCAAACCACATAACATCAATTCCACCAAATTGCATTGCTTTCACTTTGAAACCAAATTACATTATTTTTTTACTAAATTACAAATAAATGTGGTCAATGTTGTTGCTTTTCTTTTCCACTTTAATTTTAATAAAAACATATAACTATTATTAATTTTAAAATAATGAATATAAAGTATAAATTTCATCAGTTACAAAAATTATTACTAGAGTAGTCTAGATCTATCTCAACTCTGGATCTACCAAGTGTCGAGAAAGATTAGGGATCAAATCACTTTTCACTCTAAAAAAACATCTCAAGAGATTTGATCTCTCCACACTTGATAGATCTAGAATTAAGATAAATCTATATTGGTTTAATTATTAATTATTAATTATAATTATTAAATATAATTATACTTATAAATTATAAATTATAATTATAATTTTTTATTTTTATTTTTTTATTTTATTTTGATCAAATTAAAATGTTAAACAAAATATTACAACATTCCATTATATTTAACTAGAAAACATTTTTTATACAATAATATATTATTTAACAAATTTAAAAATTTAAAAAAAAAATTCACTAATAATAATAATTAAAGAGAGTTTTCAAAAAAAATATTTCCATTATTAAAAAATATGTTTGGAATTTCTCAATAATTCTACAATTACGCCGATAGGCATCCCTCCTATTGGAGTTGGGCACTTTTCTTAATTAATCTTTTTTATCGGATGGCTTAAATTGAAAGATGCCAGTATATTCTCATAGTCGTCACTAAATCAATTAATGAAATTCACAACAGTAACTTTCTTGCATGTCTAAATCACATGTTTAAAGCATACTTAAATTAATTTCTTACAAAGCATGATTAAAAACTTACCATACCATTTGTTAATCGCCACCTATTATGATTAAGACGAAGTGGAAAGATTAAAAATGGTTGTGAAACGTATGAATCACCATCACCATCCGTTTCAATTACCTTAGGAACACCAATAGTTTCAATTCCACCTACACATCACTCACTGTTTCAATTCTCCTATACGAAATGTGGATTCCAAGGCGATTAACCTCAGGAACGGCTATGCGGAGATCAAGCGAAGACGAGATGATGGCGAGGAGTTGGAGAATGACCGAGTTTGGTCGAGGGTGCTTAGCGATGTAGAAGAGGAGGGATGTTCCAAGAAGAAGCTTAGACTATACAAAGAACAATGTGTTGTTTTGGAAGAAAGCTTCAAAAAGAACAGGGTGCCCGAACCTATAAGTTTTTATACACAGTATTCACTTACAAGTTACTAGTCTATCGTTTGTGTTTCGCATTGCTTTTGGCTGATGTAACTTCTTCTTCTTTCATAGAAGGAAAAGCATGCGTTGGCCTTACAGTTGAATCTCCGCCATCGACAAGTTGAGGTGTGGTTCCAAAATAGAAAAGCAAGGTTAGCTCTAGTCCTTTATTGATTCATTGTATTTTGCATGTCGAAATTCATATGGAAAGTTCCATTTTGGAATCAACAGCTACATAATTTGGCCTGTAACTATGAACATAATTTGGCCTGTAACTATGAAGAATGACGTGGAAATCAATTGTTGTGCAAATTTATAGTTCAGAAAACTTTGATCCGATGGAGATCCTATTGTGTTGACAGTTTTATTGACTCATTTCTGTTATAGGTTAATTAAATGTTATGAATTTGTTTCAGGACGAAGCTTAAGAAAATGGAAATGGACTACGAGCTTCTGAAGAGATATAATGAGGCACTTACAGACGAGAACAAAAAACTTCGCATAGAGCTGGAAAAACTGAAAGCTTTAAAAATGTCGCCACCTCTCAGGCCTGCGTCAACCATTACCATGTGCCCCTCCTGTGAAAGAGTTTCAACGGTTGACAATAGTAGCCACTTGACTTTGGCAAAGTCTGGGTCTATGTTTTTACGTAGCTATTCCGGCAATGAATTGTCGGGTATTACTTATAGTTTCTTTACTCGTCGTCATTGTTTAGCAATGGTGGACACCGTCTCTTTGTTAAACATTTTAGGTTTTCTCTAAAGGTTCACTTTATGAAACATTTAGGGTTTCAGTATATTTTTTATTAATTGACTTCGGTTTAGAAAGCGCTCAAGTCTCTGTTAATTTATTGAATGAGATGAGGCATCTTGATAAACCAAGGAACGTATAGTTGTACAGAGTGGGAGTCTATGAAATAAACATTGTATGTAAAATTCAAATGTTTATGTGAGATCATCTCTTTCTCTGAACCTTCTTGTGTTTATGAATTTTCTCCTTTTTTTATTATCAATCTAAACATGTATAATAATCGTTTTCATTTATTATTATTTTTAATAAAATACGATGACAATTTCTCTATTCATGCTCATAGTAAAAGTAAAAGTCATCATTATCGCTAAAAGCAGTACTTATTGACTAGTCAATGCATGCATATTAATGCCTACTTAATAACTATCATTAACACGATTTTTTCTTTCAAGGTTTCATGTTTGAGTTATACAACATAGGCAGGACACATGAAAATATTGTTATTGTAAAATGATTTAATAAATAAAAGACCTTTTTAGGTTATTTTATCGTTATTTTAAAAATGTTATAAAATTATAATTTTATTAATCATTGTTAATTTTTTTAAAATTTATTAATTTTATTAATCATTGTTTAGTTTGAACAATACAACATATTTCTATTGATGATCTTAAACCTGTTAAAAAAACTTAAAGTTTTTGTAAGCCCAGACCACTCATCTCGAGACACTTACAGTGTGATTTTTACCCTTTATTACCCCTGGTTCCAGCCCTCAAGTCGCAACACTTATACATGGAGTTTTGTGCTTTTAAAAATGTTTACAGTGTGAGCTTTACCCTTTAGTGCCCCTGGTTCTAGCACTAAAGTCCCAACACTTATACATGAAGTTTTGTGCGGCTAGCCCGCTCAAAGAGAATTGAGCAGCAGAATAGTTGAAAAAAGAAACCCTAAAGAAAAATTAAAAACACAAAGAAAACATTGAAGAATGAATTAAAGACAATTTAAAGGGACGAACGAAGAAGTGTGGTTTCAGTATACGGGAACCCTTGGATCTTATAGATCAACAGCGTGACAACAAAGAGCAAGAACCATCGATCTCATAGATCAACGGTCATCGCTCAGTGAAGGAGCGCAGGAGTTAACGCAGAGAAAAGGAGGGTTTATAACCTTATGCGGTATTTCGGGCGAGGAAATTTAGATGGTAAGTGGTTTGAGCGTTGATAAATTGATTCCACGACTCGTGGCAAAGAGTTGGAGTGGGGAAACCGCTTTATCGGACAGTTAACCCTCGTGTGTGTGGTCAACCGAAAACCAATGTGAATCGTTGGATCTTTCGGGAGAAGATCAATGGTAGAGAAGTAATGTGGCACAGTTAATAAGTTTTGAGATCCGAAATTGCATTATTGCATATCGGATGCGATAGAGGTCTTTGTTAACAAAACATGCGGAGAATCGCGATTGCGATAAGTGAAAAGGTAAATCGAAAAGCGTGCCAAGGAAGAAAAGTTGTGGTAAGCGTATATTTCCTTTGTAAATGGTTTATTAATAAAATAATGCCAATGGAAGGTTTATGCACTAAATATATATGTAACCAAGGTTTAAAGAGGAAAATGTTATATATGTGTGGCTAAAGGGTTAGCGAAGGTTTTATAAAGGTTAGTGAGAGGGTTTTAGTCCCGATAGGAAGGATTTGAAAGCAAGGCTTTAATAAAGTATTTTTCCCTTGGGTTTATTAATTCCCAATGGTTTATAATATCAAATTATTGTTTTTCTTCATTCTTCAACTTTTTAATATTGATAATTCCTTGGGTTCATAATCCCTTGAGGTTTTAGTGTTAATCCCTTAGGTTTATTATTCCTTTGGGTTTATTATATCAATCCTTTCAGTTCATTATTCCCTTGGGTTTATATTATAAAATAAACCATGTTTATTTTAGTGTTTGTAGTATTTATATTTGGGTTTCCCAATGTTGGGTTTATAATATTATTCCCATGTTTGAATGTCACATTTTGACAAATATTGTCTCACCATGAAAATAAAACATGTTTATTTTAGTGTTTGTAATATTTATATTTGGGTTTACGAATATTGTGTTTATAATATTAGTGCCTTGGGCTTAATATTGCTCCCTTGGGTTCATAATCCCTTGGGGTTTTAATACTGCTTCCTTTGGTTTATTATTCATTTGGGTTTATAATATCAAAATTTGGGTTATTTATTCCCTTAGGTTTATAATATAAATCGTAGCCAAACATGGTGAACCATGTTTGAATGTCGCATTGTGACAAGGATTGTTTCACCATCAAAATAAACTATGTTTATTTTAGTGTTTGTAGTATTGATATTTACCTTTACTCGATGTGAAGTTTATAATATTAGTCCCATGGGTTTAATATTATTCCCTTGGGTTTTAGTATTAATCCCTTGGGTTTATTATTCATTTGGGTTTATAATATCAATCCCTTGGGTTTATTATTTCCTTTGGTTGATAATATAAATCATGGTAAACCATTGTCAATCATAGCCAAACATCGTCAACCATGGTTGAATGTCACATTGTGACAAGAATTGTCTCACCGTCAAAATAAACCCTGTTTATTTTAGTATTTGTAGTATTTATATTTGGGTTTACCAATGTTGGTTTTATAATATTAGTCCCTCGATTGAATGTCGCATTTTGACACAGATTGACTCACCATGAAAATAAACCATGTTTATTTTAGTGTTTGTAGTGTTTATATTTGGGTTTAACAATGTTGGGTTTATAATATTAGTCCCATGGGTTTAATATTATTCCCTTGGGTTCATAATCCCTTGAGGTTTTCGTATTAATCACTTAGTTGTATTATTCCTTGGGATTTATAATATCAATGCCTTGGGTTTATTATTCCCTTAAGTTTATAATATCGATCATGGTCAACCATTGTCAATCATAGACAACCATGGCCAACCATGGTTGAATGTCACATTGTGACAAGGAATCTCTCACCACGAAAATAAACCATTTTTATTTTAGTCTTTCTAATATTTATATTAGGGTTTACCAATGTTGGGTTTATAATATTAGTCCCTTGGGTTTAGCATTATTTCCTTCAGCTCATAATCCCTTAGGGTTTTAGTATTAATCCTCAATCATAGCCAAACATTGTCAACCATGGTTGAATGTCGCATTGTGACAAGAATTGTCTCACTGTCAAAATAAACCATGTTTATTTTAGTATTTGTAGTATTTCTATTTGGGTTTACCAATGTTGGTTTTATAATATTAGTCCCTTGGTTAAATGTCGCATTTTGACAAAGATTGACTCACCATGAAAATAAACCATGTTTAGTTTAGTGATTGTAGTGTTTATATTTGGGTTTAACAATGTTGGGTTTATAATATTGGTCCCATGGGTTTAATATTATTCCCTTGGGTTCATAATCCCTCGGGGTTTTCGTATTAATCACTTAGTTGTATTATTACTTGGGGTTTATAATATCAATGCCTTGGGTTTATTATTCTCTTAGGTTTATAATATCGATCATGGTCAACCATTGTCAATCACAGACAACCATGGCCAACCATGGTTGAATGTCACATTGTGACAAGGATTCTCTCACCATGAAAATAAACCATGTTTATTTTAGTCTTTCTAATATTTATATTAGGGTTTACCAATGTTGGGTTTATAACATTAGTCCTTGGGTTTAACATTATTTCCTTCGGCTCATAATCCCTTGGGGTTTTAGTATTAATCCTCAATCATAGCCAAACATCGTCAACTATGGTTGAATGTCGCATTGTGACAAGAATTGTCTCACTGTCAAAATAAACCATGTTTATTTTAGTATTTGTAGTATTTATATTTGGGTTTACCAATGTTGGTTTTATAATATTAATCCCTTGGTTGAATGTCACATTTTGACAAAGATTGACTCACCATGAAAATAAACCATGTTTATTTTAGTGTTTGTAGTGTTTATATTTGGGTTTATAATATTAGTCCTATGGGTTTAATATTATCCCTTGGGTTCACAATCCCTTGGGGTTTTCATATTAATCACTTAGTTTTATTATTCCTTGGGGTTTATAATATCAATGCCTTGGGTTTATTATTCCCTTAGGTTTATAATATCGATCATGGTCAACCATTGTCAATCATAGACAACCATGGCCAACCATGGTTGAATGTCACATTGTGACATGGATTCTCTGACCATGAAAATAAACCATGTTTATTTTAGTATTTCTAATATTTATATTAAGGTTTACCAATGTTGGGTTTATAATATTAGTCCCTTGGGTTTAACATTATTTCCTTCGGTTCATAATCCCTTGGGGTTTTAGTATTAATCCTTTGGGTTTATTATTAACTTGGATTTATAATATCAATCATCGTCATCTTTATGTTTCTCTTGTGTTTGTAATATCAATTCCTTGTGCTTCTTTTTCCCTCAGGGTTTTAATATTTTTCTGTTGGGTTCACTAATTCCCTAGGTTTATAATATTAAAGAGTTGGGTTTATTAGTTCCTTGGGTTTATAATATTAGTCCTTTTTGTTTAATATTATTCCCGTTGGTTCATAATCCCTTGGGCTTTTAGTATTAAACCCTTAAGTAATAATAAACAAAAGGGACTAATATTATAAATATTAAAAATACTAAAGCCTAAGAATAATAATAATAATAATAATTTATAATATTAAACCATTGGGTTTAATATTATTCCCTTGGGTTATAATCCCTTGGGTTTTTAATATTAATACATTGTATTTATTAGTCCCTTAGGTTTATAATATTAATCCTAAGGTTTTATAATATTAATCCTAAGGTTTAAAAATGTAATCTTAGGGTTTATATTCCTAGGGTTTAATATTAATCATTGGGTCTAATGTTATTCCCTTCAGTTTATAATCCCTCAGGTTTTTAATATTAGTCCAATGCTTTTAGTAATTGCTTTGGTTTATAATATTAATCCTAGGGTTTTGATATTAATCATAGGGTTTGTATTCCTAGGGTTTAATATTAAACCTATGGTTTATAACATTAATCTTATGGTTTAATATTAATCTCTTTAGTTTATAATCCCTTTATTTTATAATATTAATCCCTTAGGTTTATTAATATTAGGGTTTATGTTCCTAGGATTTAATATTAATCATAAGGTTTAATGTTATTCCCTTGGCTTTTTCATATTAATCACTCAGGTTTATTAATCAGACAAGTCTCTTTGTCCAACATCGCATTGTGACAAAGATTGTATCAATATGAAAATAAGCAATTTTCAACCATCATCAACCATGGCAATTCATATATGTGGTCCAACATCACAAGATTTGAGAAATATTGTCTCAATATGAAAATCAACCATGGTCAACCATTTTAAACCATATTTAACAATGGTTGTATATGCGGTTTTATTAATGGTCTACCATGGTCCAACATCTGACACACGGTTACCCCTACTTTACCCACAGTATGCATCTAGACCTATGCATAAACCATTTTCCCAGGAATAGATATGACCTACCAGGTCAAAACTTCATTAATAGTAATGGTTAAGGCCCTTTCCATTATCTCTCATGTGGAAACATATTAATAGACTAACCCAAAGTCTAAACCCTCATTATTGAGACTTTAATCACCCCTTAACCTTCATTACCTTTAATATTGGGACTCATACAACCCCTCTAAGCCATTATTAAATCCTTATTCCACACCATATACAAAACCCTCTTTTAACTTTGGGTTATAATTGTGCTTAACCTTAAAACCCTTCTATCGCGCTTCAATCCATTATAAACCCTTTATAATTGATAACACATAAAACCACATACATCATACCTTTTTTCGCCAATCCTCGGTCTTTGCACAATTCCCGAGAATCACCTTTATCGTAGTTGCTCATCGCCAGTTACTGTGGTCATACCACATACATACCTTTATCCCCCTCTGACTCCGATATGTGACTATCGGAACGTTTGAATAACACTTTTGCATAAAAGCCCTCGGCACAACACTTTATAGAAATACAAAGGAAATACATCAAATTTCCACTCCGAACCATATAAGAGGACCCGAAACATATATATACTATGTTGTAAAGTACAGGCGGGTCCGCAATAACATAGCGCGCCTTTATATATATATATATATATATATGGGTTTCGCCGATTGCGATATGCAATGGCCGGACCCGATATTACATATATTATGTTTAAATCTCCTGGCGAGTTCATGATCATTGCATAATGTTTATATCTATATATGAATGCCGATTGCGATTTGCGACGGCGATCTGGACCCAAAATTATTTATATCGCATTTTATAACTCCGGTGTGTCCATGAAGCGTACGAAGGGTGGATTTAAAATTATAAGTGGGATTTCGGGCAGAGTTAAAGTGGTAAGCGGTTTTTAGTGGAGCTCACCCGATTCCACTTATCATTCGACACGTAGCAGTTGGGTGGAGAGAGAAAACCGCTCATTTCGGGCGGGTATTCTCCGGGCTTATGTCCCACCCGAAATCTTTGTAGACCGTTTGATCCACTTAGGGCAGATCTACGGTGGGGATCTATCGGGAAAACCTGTTGCCTAGAGAACTATGCAAAGGCTTTGAAAAGTGCGGAAAATGTATGTTATGCATGCTTTATAGGTATGTTCATTATAGATGGTTTATAATGAATTTAGCGCGGATATAAGGGTTTATAGGTAAAGACCATGGTATAACCAATGTTAAGGAGTGACTTAAGCAGGCATATATATATTTGGGTTAGTGTTTGTAATATTTATATTTGGGTTTACCATATTAGTCCCATGGTTGAATGTCCCATTTTGACAAATATTGTCTCACCATGAAAATAAATCATGTTTATTTTGGTCTTTGTAATATTTACATTTGGGTTTACGATTGTTGGGTCTATAATATTAGGCCCTTGGGTTTAATATTATTCCATTGGGTTCATAATCCCTTGGGGTTTTAGTATTAATCCCTTAGATTTATTGTTCATTTGGGTTTTAATATCAATCCCTTGGGTTTATTATTCCAACAAGCTTTATAATATCAAACATGGTCAACCGTGGTTGAATGTCACATTGTGACAAGGATTGTCTCACCATGAAAATTTTAGACATTGTAATATTTATATTTGGTTTTACGAATATTGGGTTTATAATATTAGTCACTTGGGTTTAATATTATTCCCTTGGGTTCATAATCCCTTGCCATTTTTTATCCCTTTGGTTTCTAATATTTTTCCCTTGGGTTTATTAATTCCCAATGGTTTATAATATCAAATTATTGGTTTTCTTCGTTCTTCAACTTTTTAATATTAATAATTCCTTGGGTTCATAATCCCTTGAGGTTTTAGTGTTAATCCCTTGGGTTTATTATTCTTTTGGGTTTGTTATATCAATCCCTTGGGTTTATATTATTAGTCCCTTTTGTTTAATAATATTGCCTTAGGTTCATAATCCCTTGGGGTTTTAGTATTAATCCCTTGGGTTTATAATATCAATCGCTTGGGTTTATTATTCCCAAGTCAAACATGGTTTATTATAATGTCGACCATGGTCCAACATGGAACCGTGATAGGAATTGTCTCAATATGTAAATCAATGATGGTCAATCATGTTTATTTTAATGTTTATAATATTTTTCTCAGGGTTTATATACGTTGGGTTTATAATATTAGTCCCTTGGATTTAATATTATTCCTCTGGGTTCATAATTCCTTGGGGTCTTAGTATTAATCTCTTCGTTCTATTATTCCTTTGGGTTTCTCATATTAATCCCTTGGGTTTATTATTCCCTTAGGTTTATAATATTGATCATGGTAAACCATTGTCAATCATAGCCAACCATGCTTGAATGTCACATTGTGACAAGGATTGTCTCACCATGAAAATAAATGATAATCCCTTGGGTTCATCACCCCTTGGGGTTATAGTACTAATCCCTTCGTTTTATTATTCCTTTCGGTTTCTCATATTAATGCCTTGGGTTTTTTATTCCCTTAGGTTTATAATATCGATCATGGTAAACCATTGTCAATCATAGCCAACCATGGTCAACCATGCTTGAATGTCACATTGTCACAAGGATTTTCTAATCATGAAAATAAATGATGTGTATTTTAGTGTTTGTAATATTTATATTTGGGTTTACGAATGTTCAGTTTATAATATTAGTCCCTTGGGTTTAATATTATTCCCTTGGGTTCATAATCCCTTGGGGTTTTAGTATTAATACCTTGGGTTTATTATTCCTTTGGGTTTATTATATCAATCCCTTGGGTTTATATTATTAGTTCCTTTTGTTTAATAGCATTCCCTTTGGTTCATAATCCCTTGGGGTTTTAGTATTAATCCCTTGTGTTTATCATATCAATCGCTTGGGTTTATTATTCCTGAGTCAAACATGGTTTGTTATTATGTCGACTGTTGGGTCCCTATAATACTAGTGATTACCCCATTACTATTGTAGTTATACCCCTTATTTATATTGTTGTGCCCCTATTACCCCCATATTGTTATTTCTGTGCCCCATAGAATCCCTCTATTGTTATTTTTGTGGCTTTATATTACTATTGTTAGGTCGGTTGGATTATATTGTGACTCCTTAGACTCCTATATATAGAAAGGAGTTTTTGTCATTTGTATCATCCAAGAATTGTTCATTTATGTAATGTAAAGGAGGTTGCCCCCTCAAAGAGGCTGAATTCTAAGGCGTGGATCTCTCTTTTCTATCTTTTTGTGAACTGGTTTCATAACATTTGGTATTGGAGCTTTGGATTCTAGGGTTTCACTGCTCCAAACAGATCATCATGGAATTTTCGCTATAACTTTTTTTCTGTGACGTTTCAGAAGTCGCAAAAAAAACCCATTTGAGAAGAAATCGTGCTGAACCTTGGGTCCGAATTTCAGAGCTTTTTGCGCGATATTTACGAAGATATGATCTGAGGAAGTTGGTCTTTTTGCAGACTCCTGAATTACATTCAAAACAGGTGACCTGGGGAAAATCGTCATAACTTTCTCTCTGGGGATCGGATTGAAATTTTGTAAGAAGGTACAGAAAGAGGACGGACTGTAGTTTCTTGTGTGTGTGTGTTTCAGATTCAAAGGTTGAAACAGTGACTCGTGGCACGTCGTACAAGTTCGCTCTACTGAACCAGTCTAAAAGCAAGTCACTGTGGGAGATTTCACATAACTCTTCCTTGGAGAATCCAATTTGGCTCCTACTTGTGGCATTGGAAAGAGGACGCAGAGGGCTACTACAGTTAGCAGTTTCAGACCTGGATGATCTGAAATTACAGAGATACATCAGATTCAATATCAGGCTTCTATAAAGTGAAAAAAGGTGTGTAGTTTTTTTTTTTTAATTTTTGTGTAAGCTTGATTTAACGGAATTCAAAGGGCATAGTAAAGCATTATTATCGGTAACGGATGCCCCGAGGAAAGAAAATGCAAACACATACTAAGGAACCTGAAAGCTCTAGCATGACTCATGAAGAAGAGGAAGAAATCCTACATGATATATCAAAATTACAAGAACAAGTGCAACAAATGTCACGCTCACAAAAGCTAACAGAAGCTAAGATAAGTGGCGTGGAATCTAAGATAAATGGTGTGAAATATAAGATAAAGGGCATGGAAGCTAAGATGGAGGATTCGATGGCAGATTTGAAGATAGATTTGAAGACAGACATGGAAGAATTGAAGAAGTTGCTACAAGAAAGGGTCACTAATGGTGAAAAGGTAGTAAAGGAAACTCATGATGAGAACAAAAGAAATGTTAATCATGATTCCATAGACGCTAATGTTGGATCGAAGAATCACCATATTCCAAAAATCGATATGAGGAAGTTTGATGGCAAGGATCCCGCCACATGGATATTACAGATGGAGCAATTCTTCGATCTCAATAATGTGCAAAACGCACAAAAGGTACGTATGGCAACTGTATATTTGGAACCAAATCAGTTTGTATGGTATCAATGGCTTTGCTCTCGTAAACAATTTATCACTTGGGAAATTTTTACGGAAGAATTGATAGCACATTATGAAGATACAAAAAGCAACACTTTTTTTAGCCAATTGATAAGTCTCAAACAAAAGGGTTCAGTAATGGAGCACATTGAGGAGTTCCAAAAATTGAACATAAGGGTAAAAGATATTCCAGAGGAGCATAGGATTGATGTGTTCATAGGGTCTTTAAAGGATAATATCCAACATGATGTTTGCCTTTGGGAACCTGATTCATTAGAGAAGGCATTCAGGTTAGCAAGAAAAATGGAAAGCAAAATTATGGCAACCAGGAAGCATACCACTCACAACTATAAAGACGGAAGTGTTGTTGCCCCTAGTCTTCCACAACCTATAAGGTTGACACCACAACAATTGGAAGAAAAAAGAGCAAAAGGGCTTTGTTACAGTTGTGATAGCAAATACACTAAAGGTCATAAGTGTGCTGAGAAGAAATTATTCTACATAGATTGTGAAGAGGAAGAAGAAAAGGAGCAAGAAAGGTCAAAAGAAGAAGATATACTCCAGGAACAAAGCCTAGATGAAGAACAAATAAATCCGACCATATCTTGTAATGCATTGGAGGGAATTACCACTCCTCAAACCATCAAGATAGAAGGACAAATCAAGAAGAAAAAGGTAATAGTGTTGATTGATTCAGGAAGCACCCACAATTTTATTCATTGTAGGGTAGCAAAAGAATTGAATTGCTTCCTATATCCAGCACCAGAGTGTCAAGTGATGATTGCAAATGGAGGAACAATAAATTGCTCTGGAAAGTGCCATAATATCAAGCTATCCATGGGAGAATATGTATTGACTAGCCCAATGCTTTCCATTCCAATGGGAGGTGCTGATGTTGTACTAGGAGTCCAATGGCTACAATCCTTGGGTACAATAGCTTTTAATTTTCAAGAACTTTTCATCAAATTTTCTACGGAAGGAAAGGAAGTTGAATTAAGGGGTATTGCAGGGAAACCGGAAAGATAATCAGCTCTAATGGCATGACAAAGCTTCTAAAAAGGAGCAAAGAGGTGTAATTGCACAATTATGTTCGCTAGATGTTTCCACATTGGAATCATCTATTTCTCCAGATCTCCAAAAAGTCCTGGACAATCATTCCAAGGTATTTGAGACTCCCAAAGGTCTCCCACCTATGCGTGATCATGATCATGCTATTCATCTGATTCCAGGAAGTGTTCCTCCAAACATCAGGCCGTACAGATATCCCTATGCCCAAAAAAGTGAAATTGAACGTATGGTTGCAGAAATGCTAGAGGCTGGTATAATTCAACCAGTCAAAGTTCTTTCTCAGCTCCAGTAGTATTGGTGCACAAGAAGGATGGATCATGGCGCATGTGTCCGGATTATAGGGAGCTCAACAAGCTCACTATTAAAGATAAGTTCCCCATTCCTGTTATTGATGAATTACTGGATGAATTGCATGGATCAATTTACTTCACCAAGTTGGATCTTCGTTCGGGATATCATCAAATCAGAATGAAGATTGAAGACATTCCGAAAACGGCATTTAGAACTCATGAGGGTCATTATGAATTTTTGGTCATGCCTTTTGGCCTTACCAATGCACCTTCAACATTTCAAGGTTTGATGAATTCAATTTTCAAACCATTCCTTAGAAAATTTGTGTTAGTATTTTTTGATGATATACTAATCTACAGCAAGTCTTGGAAGGATCATGTTGAACATGTTGACAGGGTGCTACAACTATTGGAGGAGAAACAATTATATGCAAAAAGATCCAAATGTTTCTTTGGAGTCCAGGAGGTGGAATATTTGGGTCATATTGTATCTCATGAAGGAGTTAAGGTAGACCCTAGCAAAATTAAAGCCATTAAGGAATGGAAAATCCCCACATCCATAAAGCATCTGCGAGGATTTCTTGGGTTGACAGGGTATTATCGCAAGTTTGTTAAGAATTATGGGAGAATAGCAGCACCTCTAACAACATTATTGAAGAAAGATTCATTTTCATGGACTCCGAAGCAACAAAGGCCTTTGAACATCTTAAAGAGGCAATGTGCCAAGCACCGGTCTTAGCTACACCGGACTTCACAAAAACCTTTATTGTGGAATGTGATGCTTCAGGAAATGGAATTGGTGCTGTTCTAATGCAAGATGAAAGACCCATTGCTTTTGAAAGTCGTCCAATCAAGGGAAAGTTTTTAAGCAAAGCTATTTATGAGAAGGAAATGTTGGCAATACTCCATGCACTTAAGAAATGGCGACCCTACCTAATGGGAAGACACTTCAAGGTAAAAACGGATCATGATAGCCTTAAATACTTTTTAGAACAAAGATTATCCTCTGAAGAGCAACAAAAGTGGGTCACAAAGATGTTGGGTTATGACTTTGAAATCATCTACAAAAAAGGGAAGCAAAATGTGGTGGCAGATGCACTCTCAAGAAAGGATGAGGATGTGGAAGCATTGTTGTGTGCCATTTCTATTATCCAACCAGATTGGATAAACGAAGCAAGGGAGGAATGGAAGAATGACGAAGAAGTGTGGGCACTTATTCGAAAGCTACAACAAGATTCCAGTACTTCTGATACATTTAGCTGGAAAAATGATTCGTTATGGTACAAAGATCGCTTATACCTCTGTAAGAATTCCCAGCTAAAACAAAAGATTCTTATGGAATTGCACACTTCTCCCTTAGGAGGGCACTCAGGATTTTTAAAAACTTACCACAGGGTTAAGAAGGAATTTTTTTGGGATGGCCTTAAATCAGATATTCAAAAGTTTGTGGCGGAATGTTTGGTTTGCCAGCAAAATAAAGTTGAAACAATTAAGACACCGGGTCTATTACAACCTTTATCCATTCCAAGCCAACGTTGGGAGGAGGTTTCAATGGATTTTATCACAGGTTTACCCAAGTCTGAGGGAAAGAGTGTCATCATGGTGGTAGTTGACAGACTTACCAAGTATGCACACTTTTGTGCATTATCACATCCATTTAAAGCCAGTACAGTTTCTACTGCATTTATGGAAACAGTTCAAAAGCTACATGGAAACCCAAAGATTATTGTAAGTGACAGAGATCCCATTTTCACTGGAAATTTTTGGACATAATTATTTTCTTGTCTTGGTACTCAGTTAGCTCATAGCTCATCTTATCATCCTCAATCTGATGGGCAAACTGAGATAGTAAACAAATGTTTGGAAGGATATCTTCGTTGCTTTGTATCTGATAAACAGACACAATGGGTCAAATGGTTGCCTCTGGCTGAATGGTGGTATAACACTTCCTTCCATACAACAACAAAAATGACCCCATTTATGGCACTTTATGGGTATCAACCACCATCCATCACATCATATTTAAGAGAAAATTCTAAGGTTCAGGCAGTGGAACATCACATCGAACATCAACAACAAGTCCTCCAACTCTTAAAGGATAACCTCGTGTTGGCACAAAATAGAATGAAACAACAGGCAGATCAACATCGCAGCAAAAGAAGTTTTGATGTAGGTGATTGGGTATTCCTACGGCTACAACCATATAAGCAAATGTCCCTAAAGCAAGCTAAGAAGGATAATAAATTATCACCAAAGTATTATGGTTCGTACAAGGTGTTGCAAAAGATTGGTACTATGGCATACAAATTGGAGCTTCCTGCAGCTTCTCGATTGCACCCAGTTTTCCATGTTTCATGTTTAAAGAAGGTTATAGTTGACAAGCTCCCAATTCAAACAATATTGCCAGAACTTGACGAGGAAGGAAAAATTATATTGGAACCGGAAGCAGTCACAGAAACAAGAACTCGACAGCTACGAAATCGATCAATTTCAGAGTATCTTATCAAGTGGAAGAACTTATCCGCTGAAGATTCCACATGGGAGGATGAGAATTTTATGCAGAAGTATCTAGAACTACTCAAGCGTTGAGGACAACACTTTTTTGAAGGAGAGGGGCATGTTGGGTCCCTATAATACTAGTGATTACCCCATTACTATTGTAGTTATACCCCTTATTTATATTGTTGTGCCCCTATTACTCCCATATTGTTATTTCTGTGCCCCATAGAATCCCTCTATTGTTATTTTTGTGGCTTTATATTACTATTGTTAGGTCGGCTGGATTATATTGTGACTCCTTAGACTCCTATATATAGAAAGGAGGTTTTGTCATTTGTATCATCCAAGAATTGTTCATTTATGTAATGTAAAGGAGGTTGCCCCCTCGAAGACGCTGAATTTTAAGGCGTGGATCTCTCTTTTCTATCTTTTTGTGAGCTGGTTTCATAACATCGACCATGGTCCAACATGGAATTGTGATAAGGATTGTCTCAATATGAACATCATTGATGGTCGATCATGTTTATTTCAATGTTTATAATATTTGTCTTAGGGTTTATATATGTTGGGTTTATAATATTAGTCCCTTGGGTTTAATATTATTCCTTTGGGTTTAATATTAATCCCTTGGGGTTTTAGTATTAATCCCTTGGGTTTATAATATCAATCGCTTCAGTTTATTATTCTTGAGACAAACATGGTTTATTATAATTTCGACCATGGTCCAACATGGAATTGTGATAGGAATTGTCTCAATATGTAAATCAATGACGGTTGATCATGTTTATTTTAATGTTTATAATATTTTTCTCAGGGTTTATATACGTTGGGTTTATAATATTAGTCCCTTGGATTTAATATTATTCCCTTGGGTTCATAATCCCTTGGGGTCTTAGTATTAATCCCTTCGTTTTATTATTCCTTTGGGTTTCTCATACTAATCCCTTGGTTTTATTATTCCCTTAGGTTCATAATATCGATCATGGTAAACCATTGTCAATCATAGCCAACCATGCTCGAATGTCACATTGTGACAAGGATTGTCTCGCGATGAAAATAAATAATAATCCCTTGGGTTCATCACCCCTTGGGGTTTTAGTACTAATCCCTTCGTTTTATTATTCCTTTTGGTTTCTCATATTAATCCCTTTGGTTTATTATTCCCTTAGGTTTATAATATCGATCATGGTAAACCATTGTCAATCATAGCCAACCATGGTCAACCATGCTTGAATGTCACATTGTCACAAGGATTTTTAATCATGAAAATAAATGATTTTTATTTTAGTGTTTGTAATATTTATATTTGGGTTTACGAATGTTGGGTTTATAATATTAGTCCCTTGGGTTTAATATTATTCCCTTGGGTTCATAATCCCTTGGGGTTTTAGTATTAATACCTTGGGTTTATTATTCCTTTGGATTTATTATATCAATCCCTTGGGTTTATATTATTAGTCCCTTTTGTTTAATAGTATTCCCTTTGGTTCATAGTCCCTTGGGGTTTTAGTATTAATACCTTAGGTTTATAATATCCATCGCTTGGGTTTATTATTCTTGAATCAAACATGGTTTATTATGATGTCGACCATGGTCCAACATGGAATTGTGATAAGGATTGTCTCAATACGAACATCAATGATGGTCGATCATGTTTATTTCAATGTTTATAATATTTTTCCTAGAGTTTATATACGTTGGGTTTATAATATTAGTCCTTTGGGTTTAATATCATTCCCTTGGGTTCATAATCCCTTGGGGTTTTAGTATTAATCCCTTGGATTTACTATTCCTTTAGGTTTATAATATCAATCATGGTCAACCATTGTCAATCATAGCCAACCATGGTCAACCATGTTAATCATAAGGTTTAATGTTATTCCCTTGGGTTTTTCATATTAATCGCTCGGGTTTATTAATTAGATAGGTCTCTTTGTCCAATATCGCATTGTGACAAAGATTGTATCAATATGAAAATAAACAATTTTCAACCATCATCAACCATGGCAATTCATATCCATGGTCCAACATCACAAGATTTGAGAAATAATGTCTCAATATGAAAATCAACCATGGTCAACCATTTTAAACCACATTTAATAATGGTTGTATATGTGGTTTTATTAATGGTCTACCATGGTCCAACATCTGACGTAGGGTTACCCGTGCTTTACCCATGGTATGCATGTACACCTATGTGTAAACCATTTTCCCAAGAATAGATATGACCTACTAGGTCAAAACTTCATTAATAGTAATGGTTAAGGCCCTTTCCATTATCTCTCATGTGGAAACATATTAATAGACTAACCCAAAGTCTAAACCCTCATTATCGGGACTTTAATCACCCCTTAACCTTCATTCCCTTTAATATAGGGACTCATACAACTCCTCTAAGCCATTGTTAAATCCTTATTCCCCACCATATACAAAACCCTCTTTTAACTTTGGGTTATAATTGTGCTTAACCTTAAAACCCTTCTATCGTGCTTCAATCCATTATAAACCCTTTATAATTGATAACACATAAAACCACATACATCATACCTTTTTCCGCCAATCCTCAGTCTTTGCACAATTCTCGAGAATCACCTTTATCACAGTCGCTCATCGCCAGTTACCGTGGTCATACCACATACATACCTTTATCCCCCTCTGACTCCGATATGCGACTATTGGAACGTTTGAATAACACTTTTGCATAAAAGCCCTCAGCACAACACTTTATAGAAATACAAAGGAAATACATTAAATTTCCGCTCTGAACCATATAAGCGGATCTCAAAATTTATACATCCGCATTTATAAATATCGTCGGGTCCACTCATCGGCCTTCACATTATCCTCTGTCATTGATCTCCTCCCGCAATCCAACACTTTACATTGGTTTCGAATCGCATCGCAATATTTCAAAGGGAGGAAGCGATTGCGACATGCGATGTATGGTTGAACCCGAAACCTTATCGAATGCGACTTAGAACCCATTGGGTTCGTAAACACATGTCAGATCAGAAGTTTTAAAGTGTAGGGATCAAGCGATAGCCGATAGTCGATAGTGATAAGTGCTAATCAGAGATCGGGCAGATTAGCAATCAGAGATCGGAGGAGGAGTAGCGCAGCAGGAGGTTTGTATGGAGGGGCGGACCCGACAATAAATATAAGTGTGGACTATAAATTCTGAGTTCCGATATAGCGGAATTTTAGTGTATTTCCTTCTTTTCATATTAAAAGGTGGTTTAATTGTTCTGATAGTCGCATATCAAAATCGGAGGCGCGACAAAGCATATATGTGATAAGACCGTGAGTAATTGCGATGGATAATTGTGATAAAGGTAATTATCGATAACTATGCAAGGCTTATGAAAGGCGGAAAAGGTAAGTATTTGCGTGTTTGGGGTTATTTCCTTTGTAAATGGTTTACGAAGGATTAAAGCGTTGATAGAAGGGTTTTATGATTTAGTCCAGTTATAACCCAAAGTTTAAAAGGGGGTTTTGTTTATATATGCGGTTAAAGGGTTTTATAAAGGTTTTAGAAGGGTGTATGTGTCCCGATAGTAACGATAGGAAGGATTTAGGGAAAGAATTTAATAAAAGGGTTAATGAAGGCTTGGGAGTTGATTTAATTCCTGATAGTGAAAGAATATGAAGGGTTAGACTATGTGCTAATAGATGAATGTTCCCACATGAGTTCTAACTAATGGGGGCCTTAACCATATAATGTATTGAGGATTTAACTTGGCAGAGAGTTAACAATTCCTGGGATGAATGTGATTATGCATTGTACATGCATACTGTGGGTAAAGCAGGGGTAACCTAGCATCATTATTCCCTTAGGTTTATAATATCGATCATGGTAAACCATTGTCAATCATAGCCAACCATGGTCAACCATCCTTGAATGTCACATTGTCACAAGGATTTTCTAACCATGAAAATAAATAATGTTTATTTTAGTGTTTTAATGTTTATATTTGGGTTTACGAATGTTGGGTTTATAATATTAGTCCCTTGGGTTTGATATTATTCCCTTGGGTTCATAATCCCTTGGGGTTTTAGTATTAATACCGTGGGTTTATTATTCATTTGGGTTTATAATATCAATCTCTTGGATTTATTATTACCTCATGTTTATAATATCAATCATGGTCAACCATGGTTGAATGTCACATTGTCACAAGGATTGTCTCACCATGAATAAATCATGTTTATTTTAGTCTTTCTAATATTTATATTTGGGTTTACAAATGTTGGATTTATAATATTAGTCCCTTGGGCTTAATATTATTCCCTTGGGTTCATAATCCCTTCGGGTTTTAGTATTAATCCCTTGGGTTTATTATTCATTTGGGTTTATAATGTAAATAAGCTGGGTTTACTATTCCCTTAGGTTTATAATATCAATCATGGTCAACCATTGTCAATCATAGCCAACCATGGTCAACCATGTTTGAATGTTGCATTGTGACAAGGATTGTCTCACCATCAAAATAAGCCATGTTTATTTTACTGTTCATAGTATTTATATTTGGGTTTACAATATTGGGTTTATAATATTAGTCCCATGGGTTTAATATTATTCCCTTTGGTCCATAATCCCTTGGGGTTTTAGTATTAATCCCTTAGTTTTATTATTCCTTTTGGTTTATAATATCAATCTGTTAGGTTTATTATTCCCTTATGTTTATAATATCAATCATGGTCATCCATGGTTGATTCTCGCATTGTGACAAAGATTGTCTCACCGTCAAAATAAATCATGTTTATTTTAGTGTTTGTAGTATTTATATTTGGGTTTACCAAATTTGGGTTTATAATATTAGTCCCATGGTTGAATGTCGCATTTTGAGAAAGATTGTCTAACCATGAAAATAAACCATGTTTATTTTAGTGTTTGTAATATTTTTGTTACAATATGTTCTACCTCTATGTCTCCCAAACAACTTTGACAACAATGTCAAATAAGTTATATACGATCTTGGAAAATACATGAGGTAAGTGGAGATTTATGTGCCAAACGTAATGTGTTCAATAATTTATTGTACAGCTTACAGTTTATTGCATGTGTTTTACTTGTCATCATGTATTGTATGTTTTTATGTTGAAACCTATGATTTGCTTGCTTCATTAATATTAGATGGTTGTCATCTAAATAAATTGATAAAGAAGACATAAAGTATTGGAGGAAACAAATTCCTCATCTAATGTGTGAAATGAAAAAGTATCTACCTACGACATTTTTAAATGCACAAGAACACTACCTCATGCACCAAGTCAAAGAGATTGAAAAGTATGGACCTTTACACACAAGATCAATGTGGATGGATGAGAGGAACTTGAAATCGTTGAAGGATTTGGTTAGGCAAAGAGCATGTCCTAAGGGTTCTATGGTAGAGGGATATATGGTATGTCAAACTATAGTTTATATTCATCAATATAGTCCTGCAATAGGAAAAAATATTAATGTATTGGATCACATTTTGGATGTCAACTACATGAACAAATTTTAAGGGGACCACCTATTGGGGAAAGGTAGAATGAGGAAAGTGAGATTTAAGTAGATAGTGGAGATTTATAATACATTTTACTTTTTTGTTTTTATTTTATCGTACTTACTTAGTTTTTAGTCTCCCTACATAATCCATTATTATAAAGGTATAGCATGGTAACTAATTATATATATGTGAATTGTTTTATTTTAATACAGTCAGTCGAGAGTGGGATGCAATAAATTTATACATTGCGAACAATTTTTATTGGATGAAGGAATGGATTGAATGGTATGTTATCATGGTATGTTATCATGGTATGGTGTTCCTACATTGGCCAAAGAAGTTGAATGTAGTAAAGACACCAATCTTACATAGAGGGAAATTAATTTAGCATATGGTTTAAAATATTATCACACAAGTATATTCACCCATACTAAGTTTTTTTTACAATCATATTGATGCATATGTCACGTTTTTTAATTAATTTGAAAATTTTCCAAGTATAAATATACTCATCAATTGAAAAATCATTTTTTTATGTGTTTGACGTATTGCAGTTGAAACACCACAACAAAATATGGTTCGATGGCTACAAATTTTGCATCCCAAGGTTGGATGAAAAGATGAAAATTTATGATAGTGAGATAGTTGTAGTATTTCAGGTTATCATTGTTGCCTCTAGAGGTGATAGACATCCGAAAGTCTCTAACAATCGATGTTATGGGTATCTGCATGATATAATTGAGTGTGACTCTAAATCCATAGTTTTGTTTGATGTCAAATGGTTCAGGCTATGAATCCATGAATGTGACCCTAATAGAATTGTTATTGAGCATGTTAACGGATTTACCATGGTTGATACAAGGAACGTTGAGCTAGGGTCAGAACCCTATGTTCTTCCAAGCCAATGTGAACATGTATTTTACGTACAGGTTCTAGGTAAAGAGGGATGGTCATATGTTGTTAGATATTATCCAAGAGGAAGGTTGGTAAAGTATAATGTAGTGGAAGGGGATAAAATTGAAGAAGAAGATGATGTAGAGGAGCAGGGGGTTCATGTGTTAGACAAAGACATTGATGAAGTCCAAGGATATGTTAATCAATAGCATGTTAATATGGATGAACTAGATGATATTGATCTTGTGTCAGACGAAGAACTTGAAGAAGTTGAGACAAATGTATAAAAGCATGTGACAGATGATGATATAGACAATGATGATGATGATGTTGATATGGATAATCCTTTGAACATGAATTATGAATTGGATGATACAAATGATGAGATGGATGAGGAATAATATTAATGATATCAAAATGTTGAAATGTATGAGGTATGTATTTATATGTTTTCGGTTCTTTTTTCTCTTTTATTCACCTTAAATTTTTATTTTCCTAGTTTTTATGTTTGATTGTTATTGTGTTTCTTTCAAATATATTATAGTAAATAGATTAGGTATTGGGGAATTGAGAGTGATGTGGGGGGGGAGAGGGGCCATATGTGTTTCCACCTTCACATGGCTGGGCTTGTTCAGTAGAGAACATGTTTCTCTTGAAATGAAGATAAGCTCATTTAGGTTTATACCATCATCTCGAATTTTAACTTTGGTTCGTCAAATAATTTCCATTGTTTTCCATTTACTAGTTAGTGGAAATTATGATTTGACCCCACATAGAGTGACCTGTGAATGGGGCCAAAGACAAACCTATGTTCAAATCATAGTCATCGTCATCATCATCACTGTAATCGTTATCATCATCACCTTTTTCATTAACATCATTATGAAAATCATCATCATCGCCATATAATCACATATTTATCTTCATCACTGTCATCATTTCAATCATCATCCATGTCATTTTCATCATCATCATTAATTCCATCATCATCATCATCATCAACATTATCATCATCACTAACATCTTTTTCATCTTCATCAACATCATCATTGTCGGCATCATTATCATATTTTTCGTCAACATCATCATCATTAACATCATTGTCGTCATCTTCATCATCATCATCATCATCATCATCATCATCCGTCGTCGTCGTCAACATCATCATCATCATCTTTATCGTCATCATCATTATTGTCATCATCATCATTCAACTTTATTTTCCTCTCCCCTTACTCTCTTTTAATTCCATTCATCTCTATAAACTCCATGGAAAAATCCTCATATTATTTAAGAAAGGTTGCAACTTATGAACTGATATTCACATCCTCGTAATCTCCCATTGACACTAAGTTGGGATTCTTTCTAGTACCATATTTCATTTCCTTATCTTTAGGGATGCTTGATAGATTTACTCACCTTCATCATCCCCAACCTCCTTAACAACTCTCTTTCAATCATTCCCTTAAATGTGAGGTGGTGCAACTCCTCACACTATTTTATAACCCTATAACTATATCACCTAATCACCTAACCATATATACTGATGAAATAATAATATTTATTATCTTTTTAAAAATATTAATATATAATATCACATATAGCCTTTATCCTTAATCATTTTTAACTCATGATTCTTATAACCACTGAGCACTAACACTCAACCTTAAAATCATATAACCCTTAACCTTAACTATTATAACCTCTTATCTATTACCTCTATGATATTTTATAATTATAACATTTAATATAGCCTCAAAAAATTATTTTTTAACTTGAAATACAACATCAATAAACATAATTAGTAACCATTAACCTTTGTATTCATTAAATATTATACAACATAACACTTCTAACCCTAAACACTTAACTCTATAACATGTAATATGACCCTTAACAAAAATAACCTAATTAAACCCTTAGACTGTGTATATTGATCCTTAACCCTAAACTATTGTCACCCCTAACCTGTTGGGTCCCTATAATATTAGTAATTACCCCATTACTATTGTAGTTGCATCCCTTATTAATACTGTTGTGCCCCTATTATCCCCATATTGTTATTATTGTTCCCCATAGAATCCCTCTATTGTTATTTTTGTGGCCTTATATTATTATTGTTAGGTCGGCTGGGTTATATTGTGACTCCTTAGACTCCTATATATAGAAAGGAGGTTTTGTCATTTGAATCATCCAAGAATTGTTCATTTTATGTAATGTAAAGGAGGTTGTGTTAGGATATTCTGACACATAGGAAATAGTTAAGTTCTTGGTCTAGTATAGAGTTAGGTAAAGTGTGTTTCTTTACCGTTGTACATTTTGTAACTTACAATCCGACGGTCACGATATGTAGTGATCCGACGGTTCACTCTCTCCTCGGTATTACCGACACTTGATTCGTGGCTTGACACCCGATTGGTCCATGAGTTCTATTTAAAGCGCATGGAGGGTCATTGTTCGTGTAATCCGTGCATGAGAGAAGCTTATGTAAATTTTCATTCTTTGATTAATAAATTGCTTGTAGTAGCCACGTTGGCGCAGGTCGTGGACTGTTTCCCTCTTTGAGGGTTTTAACCACGTCAAAAATACTGGTGTATTGATCTGTGATCTGGTTTTGAGCAGTGTCCTTTTGGTGTTCTTTCTGAGGAACTTACCCTGTAAATTCATACATGGTATCAGAGCTATTTGAGGGCCACGTCCGTTGGTGATCCAAATCTGAAGCCGGTAGAACTGCATGCGGCTGTCGTTTCCTAGATCTGCTGTTTCTGACTGCTTTCGGGCCGAGAGGACTGCTCTATTGCGTTCGGAGCATCTGTTCCAGTGAGGAACCCCTTTCGTTTCACGCGAAAAGGTTTCCGGTAGCCCTAGCTGCGTCATTTTTTCAGATCGGGAGGTATACAGTGTTTTTGCAGTTTACTGTTATTTTCTCTCTGCTTATTTCGGTTTCGGTTTATTTAGCCTTTTTTTTAACCGGATCTATACCTTTCATTTCTGCGTATGCTCTTTGCCCTGCGACTCTGTGCGATCTGGGAAAATCAGAAACAGAAAGGAAGGATTTTTCTCATGCGTATGCTCTTTTCCCTGCACCTTAGTGTGATCTCGGAAAATCAGAAACATTGAGAAAAATATTTAGTTTTTCGGCTAAAGCTAAGTTTGAGCCGCAAGGTTCATTTTTTAAAAATATCTAGTTTTTTTGCTAAAGCTAACTTCGAGCCATAAGATTCGTTTTCTTTGCATGTCCGTGTTGGGTTTTGTGTTTTGTGTTTTGTAGGGAAAAAGAGCTTTCTCAAGGCAAACACGCAAACCAAGCCCCCCCCCCCCCCCTCTCTCTCTCTCTCTCTCTCACTCAAATTTTTTGTATAGATCAATTGGTTCAAAGCTATTTTAAGAGAGTAGAGGTCTTGGGTTCAAGTCTCCATTTTCTGGGGGCGGACTTTTTCACTTCCGCACATTCGCGCACTTTGCCGGCAACTTCAACAATTTTTTTCAAAAAGCCATAACTTCTTCATCCGGAAGCCTTTTTCAGAGCCGTTTTTTTTTAAACAGCCTAATTTTTCGAGATCTATCCATTGGAACACTTACTTTCAGCATCTTCAGCTTCAGTTTTTTTTAAAAATGGAAATTCCATGCCAAGTAATTCTTGACAACACTAACTACTTCCAATGGATATCCTACATGGAAGATTTACTTAGAAGTAAAGGTCTCTATAGAATAGCCACAGGCCAAGAGAAGAAACCAAAAGATGAAGACAAAGCTGCAAAATGGGAAAATAGACAAGATCAAGCACGTGGTTTGATAGGGATGTCTATTTCTCCTGATCTTAGATTCCATATTGCAGAACTTGAAACTCCTCATGAAGCATTGCAACAAATCACTAAAGTTTTTGGGATTAAAAATGAAATTAGAGCCCATCAACTTGAAAATGAGTTGCTTACATTGGATCCTAATAATTTTTCTTGCATTAAAGATTTCTTGTCCAAATTCAAGACCCTTAGATATCTCTTGGAAGGTGTTAAGGTTAAGAAAGAAGATAGTAACCTTATTTATTCCATCCTTACTAAGTTGGGACCAGCCTACTCTGTATTTGTTTCCACCTTCCATTCTACAAGGGAAGCTTTCATTTGTCAAGGAAAAGACTACAAGGCCCCTTCCTTTGACTTTTTTTGTGATTCTTTAATAAGAGAACAAGAAAAACTCTTACACCTTGGTCTTCTTAATCTTGGAAACTCTTCCAAGAAAGCGTTAGCCGCCCAGCAGCAACCAAATTCAAAGAATCCTAAGAAGTCATATCCTAAAAAGAATGGTCCTAAACCAAACAAGGGTCCTAAGCAAACTCAGCCTCAAAATGAAAGATCATTTCAGCAAAATGATAAGACCAATAAAAACAAATGGAAAAAGACTGATAGACATTGTAACTTTTGTAATCGAGATGGCCACTTAGAATCTAAATGCTTTAAGAAGATGGAAGCCTTGGAAGCCGCAATGAAGAAACATAACATCCATGTGGAGCATACTTCAACTTCAACTTCAGGAATGGCACTTTCTGCATGTCGTTGTCAATCATCTCAATCTGGTTATGCATTAAATGTATCTTCTTCTTCTCATTCTCATGAGTGGCTCATTGATTCTGGAGCCTCTTATCACATGGCCAAAAACCAAGCCATGTTTTATTCTTTAAATGATTGTAACACCAAAAATATATATGTTGGTGATGATAGATCTCTTAATGTTGTAGGGACTGGAACTGTTCATCTAGACAATGGTCAGTTTAATGATGTATTATGTGTTCCAACCTTATCCTGCAACCTTCTATCTGTATATCAAATAACTCATTCAGGTGAAGGTAAAATTGTTGAATTTTCACCTCATGATTTTGTAATCAAGGATCTGAGAGATCCTAAACAGATTCTAGCTACTGGTATTGCTGATGATTCCACAAGGTTGTATAAGTTTCACAACTTTGGGTCATCAAATCTTCCCTCAGTATTTGTTGCTCATAATGATGAAGTGAGCAAACTTTGGCATGAGCGATTTGGTCACTTAAACTATCGCTCCCTTCAGCATCTATGTAAAGAAAATATGGTGACAGGGCTTCCTTGTAGGAATTTACAGGGTAAGTTCCTCAGAAAGAACACCAAAAGGACACCGCTCACAACCAGATCAAAGATCAATACACCAGTATTTTTGACGTGGTTAAAACCCTCAAAGAGGGAAACAGTCCACGGCCTGCGCCAACGTGGCTACTATAGGCAATTTATTAATCAAAGAATGAAAATTTACATAAGCTTCTCTCATGCACGGATTACACGAACAATGACCCTCCATGCGCTTTAAATAGAACTCATGGACCAATCGGGTGTCAAGCCACGGATCAAGTGTCGGTAATACCGAGGAGAGAGTGAACCGTCGGATCACTACATATCGTGACCGTCGGATTGTAAGTTACAAAATGTACAACGGTAAAGAAACACACTTTACCTAACTCTATACTAGACCAAGTTGAACTTAACTATTTCCTATGTGTCGGAATATCCTAACAGGTTGCCCCCTCGAAGAGGCTGAATTCTAAGTCATGGATCTCTCTTTTCTATCTTTTTGTGAGCTGGTTTCATAACATTTGGTATCAGAGCTTTGGATTCTAGGGTTTCGCTGCTCCAAACAGGTCATCGTGGCATTTTCGCTATAAAAAAATTTCTGCGACGTTTCAGAAGTTGCAAAAAAAACCCATTTGAGAAGAAATCACGCTGAACCTCGGGTCTGAATTTCAAAGTTGTTTGCGCTATATTTACAGAGATATGATCTGAGGAAGTTGGTATTTTTGTAGACTCCCGAATTACATTCCAAACAGGTGACCTGGGGAAAATCGTCATAACTTTCTCTTTGAGCATCAGATTGAAATTTTGTAAGAAGGTACAGAAAGAGGATAGACTGTAGTTTCTTGTAGATATTTTTCAGAGCCAAAGGTTGAAATAGTGACACGTGGCACTTCATCCAAGTTCGCTCTTCTGAAAAGGTCTATAATCAGGTCATCTTGGGAGATTGTGCATAACTCTTTCTTGGAGATTGTGCATATACTCTGTTCCTCCCAGCATCTCATCTTCATTCCAATAATACAAACTTCTTTTGTTGTTACATGTTCAATTGCCATCATTTCCTTTGTTCTAAGCTTGCACTTGAATAGGTTATTCATGTTTTCTTCCTGTGTCTAAGTCCAGATAATTGTGGCAGAATGTTTGGTTTGCCAAAAAAATAAAGTTGAAACAATTAAGACACCGGGTCTATTACAACCTTTATCCATTCCAAGCCAACGTTAGGAGGAGGTTTCAATGGATTTTATCACAGGTTTACCCAAGTATGAGGGAAAGAGTGTCATCATGGTGGTAGTTGACAGACTTACCAAGTATGCACACTTTTGTGCATTATCACATCCATTTAAAGCCATTACGGTTTCTACTGCATTTATGGAAACAATTCAAAAGCTACATGGAAACCCAAATATTATTGTAAGTGACAGAGATCCCATTTTCACTGGACATTTTTGGACAGAATTATTTTCTTGTCTTGGTACTCAGTTAGCTCATAGCTCATCTTATCATCATCAATCTGATGGGCAAACTGAGATAGTAAACAAATGTTTGGAAGGATACCTTCGTTGCTTTGTATCTGATAAACAGACACAATGGGTCAAATGGTTGCTTATGGCTAAATGGTGGTATAACACTTCCTTCCATACAGCAACAAAAATGACCCCATTTATGGCATTTTATGGATATCAGCCACCATGCATCACATCATATTTAAGAGAAAATCTTAAGGTTCAAGTAGTGGAACATCACATCGAACATCAACAACAAGTCCTCCAACTCTTAAAGGATAACCTCGTGTTGGCACAGAATAGAATGAAACAACAGGCAGATCAACATCGCAACAAAAGAAGTTTTGATGTAGGTGATTGGGTATTCCTACGGCTACAACCATATAAGCAAATGTCCCTCAAGCAATCTAAGAAGGATAATAAATTATCACCAAAGTATTATGGTCCGTACAAGGTGTTGCAAAAGATTGGTACTATGGCATACAAATTGGAGCTTCCTGCAGCTTCTCGATTGCACCTAGCTTTCCATGTTTCATGTTTAAAGAAGGTTATAGGCGACAAGCTCCCAGTTCAAACAATATTGCCAGAACTTGAGGAGGAAGGAAAAATTATATTAGAACCAGAAGCATTCACAGAAACAAGAACTCGATAGCTACGAAATCGATTAATTTCAGAGTATCTTATCAAGTGGAAGAACTTATCCGCTGAAGATTCCACATGGGAGGATGAGAATTTTATACAGAAGCATCAAGAACTACTCAAGTGTTGAGGACAACACTTTTTTTGAAGGAGAGGGGCATGTTGGGTCCCTATAATATTAGTAATTACCCCATTACTATTGTAGTTGCATCCCTTATTAATATTGTTGTGCCCCTATTATCCCCATATCGTTATTACTGTGCCCCATAGAATCCCTCTATTGTTATTTTTTTGGCCTTATATTATTATTGTTAGGTTGGCTGGGTTATATTGTGACTCTTTAGATTCCTATATATAGAAAGGAGGTTTTGTCATTTGAATCATCCAAGAATTGTTCATTTATGTAATGTAAAGGAGGTTGCCCCCTCGAAGAGGCTGAATTCTAAGGCGTGGATCTCTCTTTTCTATCTTTTTGTGAGCTAGTTTCATAACATAACCCCTATACCACTAATCCTTGTAACCCAAGTCATTACAAATTATATCTCTTATAGCCATTCTTGTTGTAACCTTAACACTCCTTAACCCTTTGATATGATCACTAAGCCATATAATGTAAAACTATGAAACTCTTAATCATGTAACTTATATAATCCATATCCCTTATAGAACACATCTTTAAGCCCCAACCATTTTGGTTACAACATCCTCTATCACAGATAATTCTTGTCATGTCACTTTGTACCTTTATTATCCCCATCATTGCTAACTATAACCTCCATAACCACAATCAACTATCTCTTTACCAAAACTATATACCCCTAACTATTATTACACCTATATATTCTCATGCAAACATCGAACTATGATGATTATTCTTTAGCAAGATTAGTTGCAAGGACATGCAAATAGTGCACCAGATGAATGAGTAAATGATAATCATGAAGTTGAAAATGGTAGTCCAATCAAAAAAATAAATAAAGAGTGGGTGAAGATGGTGACCAAAAAATGACAACATAGAAAATAGCATTTAAATACCAACAACGTGAGATTTCATTGATGGACACACTTTATCAAGGAAGTGGACTAAGGATTAGAGTTCAACATTTGAGGCATGCTGAAATATCAATCAATGACACATCATATATGCATTCATCATGACTAAGCAATGTAAGTGACCTAAAGGAACTAGGGATACCACATGGCCAACATGCATAACACAACTACCTGACTTCCTCTAGTTGATTGAGGTTATTCCTGGCATTTACATGACAAACCTAGGAACCAAATTTAGTGTCATGATTAGACCTCCTAGACTATTGACTAGGCAAGATATTTTGTAATGCTATATAGATGGGTTGTGTCCCAGGGATTAGGGGTCGGGTAATTTCACATTCAAGGGAACTTAAGTATATATAGTAAATATTTTTTCTCCATTCTTAATATTAAGAAGCCAATTTCTTTTCCAATATATGTAGAGGAATTCTATCTAAACTATTCTAGGAATAGTAAGCTTTTATTCTATAATTTAAATTGGTTAAATTGTATATTTCTTATGATAACAATAGTGCATCTCACGGGACCCTCGAACCACGGCTAGAGGCGATTTCAAACTTCGCTCCCGTGCTTGACTGGTTCTGCTCCCCAGGCTCTGCCTGGCAGGCTGCCGCCAGTCGTTGCCTTCCTCTCTCCTGCGCGTTGCGCTTCCATCCTCGGGCCTCCTGCCCGGCCCTACGCTGGGGCCCATTCCCTGATCTCGCCCTTTTGAGCTGGCTTCTCAGTCTTGAATGGCTGGGAACGCCCCCCCCCCCCTGATCCAGAGAACCATGCAGAGCTCCTCGCTTCCCTGATCCCTGATAATGCCTCTGCAAAAACTCGCCCCTCTGTCTCTAAGTTTATCAAGAAACTAGATGAAATCCCCGAGGTATCTCTCCCTCCTTCTCTGCCAAGGAAATCAGCAATCACCCTCGCTGAAAGAGGTCTCGTAGGACAGTTCACTGGCCTTTGGCCTTCTCCAAGATCAGTCCAAAAATGGGTGGAGCGCAACTGGATCGCAATGAAACAAGGGAAAATAGCCATCAGATTTTGTGGAAGGGGCTATTATACATTCATCTTCGAAACAAAAGAGGACAGGAATCTCATATTTAGAAACGACCCCTACTTCATGGACTCAAGAGGCCTCTATCTGAACAGATGGACACCAGACTTCGATCCGGAAATGGACATCCCAAACGCAGTTCCGGTTTGGGTCCGCCTCCCACACTTGCCGCTCCACTGTTGGGGGGACGAATCAGTAAAGGCAATAGGGAATGCAGTTGGCAAATATATCGACAGATCCGAGCCAAGGGAGAACATGCATGCGTGTGTCAGGATTTGTGTAGAAGTAGATCTTGGGAAAGGCCTGCCGGAAGCCATCAAGATCAAGGTCGACCAATGGACGCACATCCAACAGCTGGACTACGAGCAACTGCCCTTCAAATGCAAGGTATGTCACGAATACGGACACTTTGCAAATAGATGTAGCAAATCAAAATCAAATGAATCCATTGAAAATGAAGAATCTCCGGACGGCCAATGGGAACAAGTAAAAAAGAAAAAATCTTCTTCCTCTCAAGGGCCCAGCTCTAAGCCCTCCCTGGAAACCCCCCCCCCCCCCTCCATCCCCTCCCCCACCCAGCTCAGCTCCCTCCTTTCCCTCCACCTCCAACCCTTTTGAATCCTTGGAAGTTGAAGATCCTTCTTCTCCTCCCCCTTCCCCTCGCAACAACTCATTAGCTGTCATCTCCTCACCTTCGATCCCTCTGCCCTCCCCTCCTCCAACAATAGAGAGAATACTCACCAGAAATAAACTGAAAGAAACCAGTCTTCCCTCAGATCCCCCAAGAAAGGCAGGTAGAAAGTCAAATAAGGAACTTAGAGACGAGGCAGCAGCAAAAGAGATGGCTACTGGAGCACAGCAACCAATGGACTCCTATCTAGACAGGCAAAAAGGAAGTGGGGAAAAAACCAAGGAGAGAAGCGGGACTCACCCAAAAACTGGTAAATGATGAATCTGGTCTCTTGGAACTGTAGGGGGATGGGCTCCTCCTTAAAAATAAATGCAGTTCGTGACTTAATAAATCAGGAGCAGCCAGACTTTGTCCTCATCCAGGAGACCAAAATCTCAGACCAAGATTTTCAAAAACAAGTTAAACGATTCAAAAATTTTGAAGGTTACTCAATAGGATCAGAAGGTGCATCAGGAGGTATAGGAACACTCTGGAACAAGAATAAATGGACTCACATCAACCTCCAATCTTGCAATTGGTGGATAAGAACAGAACTCAGAAACAAAGCCTCTCAAGAAGTCTACAGCATATACAACATCTACGCTCCAAACCATTACAGGGACAAATCAACATGTTGGGACTCATTATCCTTAGAATTACAGTCCTCCCACGACAGTAGCATAATTCTGGGAGGAGATCTGAATCTCATAAGAAATGTGGATGAAAAGTTAGGAGGAAACTTTCATTCGGACCCCTCAAGAGAGGCGATGGAGGCTATAATCCAGTCCCATAATCTCATTGACATACCTCCCTTCAACGGGAAATACACATGGAGTAACAAAAGAACAGGCTGCCACAATATCAAAGAAAGGTTAGACAGATTTCTCGTGCAGGAAAGAATCGCAGCAAGCTTCTCTTCCATCAAGAGCAAAATCATTCAAGCTTCGGCCTCTGATCACAAACCTGTGGTGATGAACATGGAAAAAGGGAGAAATCTGGGGCCCCTCCCCTTCAAATACAATAAAATATGGGATTATAAAGAAGACTTTCGCTCCCTCGTTCAAAATCAATGGGCAAAGGAAGTTTGGGGATCGCCTTACTACGTCTGGGAAACCAAATTAAAATCCCTAAGAGCAGTCATTAAACAATGGGCCAAGAAATACGCAGCGACGGAGAAGAGGAAAAAAATTGATCTGCATACGCAAATGGAGCAGTGGAACAAAGAAAAGGAGAACATCCAACCCACAAATGAAGATATAATCCATGAAAATGAAATGTACAGGGAGCTATATAGACAAAATCGAGCTGAGGAAGAGGAACAAAGGCAGAAATCGAGGTGCCTATGGCTGAGGGCGGGCGACAAAAATACCTCTTTCTTCCACAACAATATAAAGCTCAGGCGCGCCGGGAATCAGATATATAAAATTGAGGCAGAAGGGCATGAGTACAGCGTCCAAGATGAAATTAAGGAGGCGGCTTTCAACCACTTTAAATCTCTTCTAGCAGCAGCCCCTCAGCAGTCGGACAGCTCTGACTTCCTCAGCGCAGTTGAGAACAAAATCTCAGACCCTCAAAACAGAGATCTGGATCAGGAGGTCACAGAAGAGGAAATTAGGGAGGCAGCATTTAGTATGCAACAGGACAAGGCTCCGGGCCCTGATGGTTTTACGGTGGCCTTTTATCGAAACCATTGGGACACAATAAAAAAAGACTTTGTGCAGATGGTCAAAAGCGTTTTTAAAAATCACAAGATGGGAGACAACAAAAAATCCTCACATCTTGCTCTCATCCCTAAGGACGTTAACCCTCGTTCTTTCGACCGCTTCCGGCCAATTTCCCTCTGTAATGTTTCCTACAAGATAGTAACCAAAATTCTTGCCAATAGGCTCAAAAAGCTCCTTCCTTATTTAATCTCAGAGAACCAAGGGGGATTTGTTCCCCACAGGAAAATCACAGATAATGTCATACTTATTCAAGAGGCAATTCACAGCAGCATCAGCAGGAAGGAATGAGGAATGATAATCAAACTCGATATGGAAAACGCTTTCGATAGAGTCGACCACCACTTCCTAACTACAGTTCTCAAAATGTTCGGGATTTCAAACAACTTCATAAGCACCATCTCTGGTTGTATCTTCAATCCTTGGACTGCTCCTCTAATTAATGGTCGCCCAAGCAGGTATTTTAGAAGCACCAGGGGATTGAGGCAAGGCTGCCCTCTCTCCCCTTTCTTATACATCATAATGGCGGAAACTCTGAGTATTCACTTAGAAAAACTCTGCAAGCAAAAAGAGATCACTGGAATTGGTATAGAAAGAGGGACTAAAGAGATTAATCATTCGCTCTTCGCGGATGATACCCTTCTCATTGGGGGAGCCTCAAGCCTAATGGAAAAAAGATTCAAGAAAGTCTTGGACGCCTTCCTAGTTGCCTATGGAGGGATGCTGAATAACAAAAAATGCAAGATCTATACCTGGAATGTCCCTGATCAAATCAGGCAAAGAATCTCTCTGATTCTGGACATTCCAGTGCAAAGGAACTGGAGTTATTTCTCTTATCTTGGTCTGCCTTTAGCCAAAGAAACAGTTAAGGCTGAGATATGGGCCAAACACATAGAAAAGATGAGAGGTCTCCTTCAAAGTTGGGGAGTTTCTTGGCTAAATCTGGCTGGTAGATCGACCCTTATAAAGGTTGTTCTCTCTGCTCTCCCCATCTACCAATATGCGGTCACTTTGGCTCCCGCCAGCACACATAAGCACATGGAATTATTAATGAGAAGTTTTCTCTGGCAGGGGGGAAAGCAAGAATCTAAGAAATTTAGCCTTGTCAAATGGGAACAAGTCATCCTTCCCTATGACAAAGGTGGGCTCGCCATTAAAATTCTGAGCTTCTCCAACCGGGCTATGGGCTTTAAACTAATTTGGAGAATCCTCACCGGCAAAGGCTCTTGGTGGGTGGAAGTATTGAAGAGGAAATACCTGAATGGACCAAATTTTAATCTACTTTCCGAAACAATAGCTGAAAGATCTTGCACCCCTGTTTGGAAACTAATTAAAAAAGTTCTTCCTCAGTTCAGAGAGAACATTTCCAAAGTGCCTGGAAGCGGCAAGGAGGTCAATATCTGGACTGATAGAATCATGGGCGCCAGACCAAGAAACCACATCCAAAATCTCAGGCCGATGCACATCTGGATGGAAGCTAAAAACTTAACCACCTTGTATGATATTTCAACTTGGGACCAAAACACCTGGCAGGGCTAGAAGGACCTTCAAATCCCCAATGAACTCAGAGAACTATGGCTTAATCTTAAGGTCTCCCTCACAGGCGCAGCACCCACCAACAGAGGGGCTGAAGATAGGTATATATGGGACCCAAGCGGTGGGAAATTCACTGTCAGAGATGGTTACAAATTCCTCCAGGCATCCACTTCGACAGCCAAATGGAACCTCTTCACAACTGTTTGGAAATCAGAATGCATTCCAAAGGTCAAACATTTCAATTGGACTCTCCTCAAAGGAAAGGTGCTTACCGCTGAAAATCTAAGGAAAAGAGGGATCTTGGGGCCATCAATATGTTGCTTCTGTCGCGCTGAGGAGGAGAGTAGCCATCATCTATTCTTCCACTGCCCCCTCGCTCAAAGTTGTTGGACTCAGATAGTCAGACCAATGAAAATTGAAGAGACTTTTGATCAGCTATCCTCCCTTCAAAAAAACTGGGTAAAATGTTATCCTTTTCCTAAGAAAGGTAAAAACAATATCATCCGTATGTGGAAATGCATCCCAGCTACCCTTAGTTGGCAAATCTGGTTAGCTAGGAATAACTGTATTTTTAATGACAAGAAGCCCAACCTTGTCCGCATACTGGCAAAAACAACAGCGCTCATATCTGAAACAATAAGTGCAAACTTGGTCGCTCCTCCAGACCAATCAAGCTGGCACAAAGAAGAGATGGAATGGTATAACAAATTCAGCATCAATTACAACAACAATCAACTAGCACACCCCAAAGCTAGCATGAGAAGAATACACTGGAAGCTCAGAGGCACAAGGGAAGAAGTAATTCAATGGATCCTAGATCAGAAGCGCCCTACTTTGCATTTCGACGGGGCCTCCAAAAATAACCCGGGGAAAGCTGGAGCAGGGGGTATCATAAAGGACAGCCAAGGCAAAACTATGGTAAGCTACGAATGGGGTTTGGGCCAAATTTCCAACAACCTGGCAGAAGCTTACAGCCTCTACTTAGGCACCCTCATTCTGAACCGGCTGAGAATCAGGAATCCAATAATAATGGGAGACTCGGCCATCGTCATAGCAGCTATGGTGGCGGGAACAGAATTTAAAAAAGAGGCCCTTAATAATGTAAAGCTCAGGATTGAGGATAATGTCAAAGAAATGGGAGACACGACTTTCAAACATATCCTAAGAGACAACAACACTGAAGCGGATCATTGCGCCACTAAGGCATCCAACAGACAGATCAGCCAAGTCAAAGAAAATGATCTCATATATGAAAAACCAATCCCGTAGTTGGCTTAGTTGCCTGTCAAACTCTCCGACCAGTCATTCCAGCATCCATTCGACCTTTTGTCTTATCATTCTCCACCCTCCTTCTTGTGATCTCTGGCCAAAATCAGTCAAGTCGCATGCTGCATGCCAGGCTTTGAATTTCAATCCCCCCTTCTCCATGCCCACCTCTAATCATTTTTGGTCCGATCACAGGATCTCGATATCCCAGCTTTCTCGTGACTCTCCCATGCAGAATTTAGGTAGAAGTCATTTCAAGATCTCCTTAGAATGCTGCAAAGATTTTAAGCTGGTGGCTAATCCTAGCCAGATCACTGAGCTCATGTCGCACTCTCGACCCGCTCACCCTCCCACTCCGCTCTATATATTCACCAATCCTTCTCTCTACGAGCACATCAGAAACCCATCCCTTTTTTCGCGGGAGAGTAATGGTTCTATATCTGGCAATCAGCTCAAGGAGTTCTGCATCAAGAGAGGCCGCTATCCGTTCAAATCTGTTGTGAGATCGTTCTCCAAAGCTCCCAGGGAAGTTAGCAATCTCCAAGATCGGAATATCGCCTTCAGCTCGGCTGCCCCTCTACCCCACGACAGTTTGGTAAATCTCTGTGCCTGGTTCTCCATTTTAAGTGTGATTTCTCCCCTGCTCTGTTCCCTCTTCGTAGCATTTTCCCTCTTTCTTGCAGGGCTCCTTCCTCTTCACCCCAGCTCCTTTTCCCTGTTCTCGCTCTGCATCTCCCTCCATATCAGTTCCCTGGAAATGGCAGAGATCCCGGCAAATAGAGAGCATGCTGAGGTTCCGGAAAATCGAGAGATGCCCGAGAATCCTCTGGACAGAGTGCTTGGAAACAGCAACTGCTCGCTGTGTAAAGCCCATTGCTTTATGATTGCAAGGTTTGTCAAACATTTCAACGAGCTCAAAGAGGACCTTCAGGCAAATAGCAGATCAAAGAGAAAGAAATTGGAAAAACAAAAGGCAGAGATAGAAATCCTAAAGGAAAAATCCAAACACATGGAGGAGGCAATCGCCCACATCAAATCCATCACTCAGAGTATGCAAGCTGAGACTTCAACCAGAGCAAGCGTCAAGAAAGAACCCCAGATTGATGACTCTGTCAATCAGCTCTAGTAATCTAACTAATGACTAGCAAATTTTGTCTTCTCGCAGGTCTGTTTGTAAGGCTATACAGTCGTTTTCTTTTTCAATCTTCACTACTCAAGTTTGTCTATAAGAAGTCAGGGTCTGCGAACCCATTTTGGACTTCTCTTTATCTACTTCCATCCACTTATGTAACTGGATTTGGCTCCAAGCAGTTTTATAATATATAAGTACCCGATCATGTTAAAAAAAAAAAAAAAAAAAAAAAATGTATATTTCTTATATTAATTGCTTTTCTTAATAGATTTACATGTTGGATTACTTTGTTTAACAGTGATTTCTTCTGTACAGTATAGAATAGATATTTCTTCTTATTTTCCTTTTAATCAAAATCGGTCCTTGGATTACACATAAGGGTTATTCTGGAATATGAATCCAGTAAACCCATGTGATAAGAATTTGTGTTTCAATAAACTATTTTATACAATCACATGCTCCATCACATATTAGATTAGATGAATGTTCCTTATCAATTTAGTATGGATTTATTTTTTAGAATGGACTAGTTTTTTTCCCCTCTACAATTAATCTAGAGTTATAAGTTGTCATCATGTATACCTCGACTCATCCTACTTTTTGAATCACAACTTTGTTTTATAGTTTTATATTACTTGTTTCTTTGTAGATCAATTGTTGAATTGTGATTTAGGGAATGTGCACTAATCATGTTTATTTTTGGTTGTTCCTAGTCTTTCATTATCATTATATCCCATCAAAACTAGTTTCCATACCACATAATCTGGAACTACTCAACTATCCCAAATAGGGGAGAGTCTAATTGGGCCTCTCTTTTGGGTTGAGTCCCTTGAACTACTTGGTAGTGCATTCTTTCCCTTTAATAGTTCTTCTAGCACTAGAAAGATGGATAAACCTATGAAACCTTTTATGGAAGATTTTGACACTCATAATGTTCATCTAAGACTACAAGGAAATGAATATGAATTTGAAGTCCCAACTCATGAAGAAAATATCTTTCAACAAGTTACATGCTAATACGCCAAGACACTTGGAAATATTCCCATCACTCCTCTCCTCCCTCACTAGATTAGGAGAAGAGTACCTAAGAGATCATAGAGAGGCTAGATCTTGCTTTGCAATGTCAAATATATGGTAGATCTATTTTTCTTTAATATACACTACCCTATGAATTAGATCCCCCATTGCCTATAGGTCCATTTAAAGTAGAATGTTCCAGAGAGGAATAAAATAATAGATATTACTAATCTAATCAAAAGGATATAGGATTGATTCCCAGGACGTTGAAAAGGAGATTTCATTTTGGGGATAACATGGGAGATTTAAATCATCCTTGGTTGGCCAAGGACACAATTGCAATACTTGAAGTAATACATAGTTTTTCTAAACATATTGATAGGATACTACCCAATTTTGACCAAGATATATTCATAAAGCCTAAATATCATAGTAAGAAATTCATATTGGCCATTTAATTGATGAATTCACAACATGAGAACAACACATGTTGACTATTACCATACACCTTTGAGAATAATATAATATATACACACCTTTAATATATATTATACATTATATGTTTAATATATAATATATGTTATAGTCAATATATATTATATTATATACAATATATTATATATTATATATTATACATAATATAGATAGCCACAGGAGAATTCGCCAAACATTTCAACATTCTGCAAGCAGTATGTCGAGGGCATGATGGCACAGGTGATGGCAGAGTCACGTAAACATTTCAACATTCTGCAAGCGGTCTGTTGAGGCCACTGTCGATGGCACGAGGGAACAAGTGGTGGCAGATACACCTACCTTCACAAGAAACAAATATGACAGTAAGCCTTCCATTGTAGCTTCGATCCTCAAGTTAGGGGCTTCAATAATTACAAAAATATCTCTAATATTTTCGAATATCTGGGATGATGCATAGAACTTCAATCTTTTCTTAGGGATACTCAGCCTTGTGGCCCAAGATAACAATCTTATTTTATTATTTATTAATCATAGACAACATCCTTCAAAGCAAGATTTTCGTCGTTCAAACAAGGTATGCGACCTTTTGGACCTGTGAAAACCCTAGAGACCACATGGATCTATCACATGGGAGTCTGAACAGAGTGTATTTGAGAGTTTTATTCCTTCAATTCATCCCTACCATGAATGGGATATATCCCACATTGATGCAAAGATATAAAATTAATTAATTTATAATGCTTATTAGCCACAAATTCTTTCCATGCATTGTGCACTTATCAAACTCCCTTGTGGCCTTCTCCTCGGCTTGGTGCTCAATACATTAGGCGCTATCTTGTGACAAGTTATAATATTTGGTTTGTGGTCTAGTAAATTTAGTCTATGAAATAGACTTGGAGATTGGCCTTTAATCCTAATAACTATTTTTCAAAAGATTATAAAAACTCTGCATATTAACCTTAGCAAGTCCGAGAGCATACAAAGCCTTTAAAATCCATACTAAATACCATAGAAATTTATTTTTTTCCGAAGAGAAATCCAACATTTTAAGCTAATGAATAGTGCATTATGGCTTAGGAGCATATTGACCCTTCAAAACCATATTTTTGCCAAAAATTCTCACATTTTTACTGGCAAGATTTGAAATCCCGATTGACCGGTTAAAAGACACTTAATTTGGCAGTGCTCCTTATGACATGGTATACAATGTTTCTTGTCTTTTAATTTATATCATAATGATGAGCGTTGTAAAATTAAAAGACAACCCTTGTTTTAAAATGTGCAAATCGATGTTGTTTAAGGACCCTAGACTGAAATGTTAAACTTAGAAGAGTTGATTTCAAAGGATTCTTGCATGTGATAACAATTACATTTTCAATGAAGGGAAAACCCAAAACAAATTCTCTTATTATAGAAACACCTTCAAAGGAGACCTCCAAGACCCAAGAACAAATGCCTTCACCAAGATCAAGCTAGCCACCAACAATTTCTTTCAAGAAACGATAATGCCACCAATGTTAACAAAGGAAGATTCTTTCACAGTAAGAGTTTCAGCCTTCAAACAGAGGCTATAGTCTTCCTGCAACCCTCGGACCTGTGAAAACCCTAGAAGCTTCATATATCTCGCACATGTGAGATGTGAAGAACAAATTCAGAGATCTAAGACTTCCCAAGAGTAATTTTCTTCTTTGCTAGACTCCTCTTCCTCTTCTAATTCCTTGCACTCTTCTCTTGCTCGTAGATCAGACTAGAGATGTGTGTTTTTATTTTCTCTTCTAGGAGGTTGAAGTCTTCCTCTTTATATAGTCTTCCAAGGGCTTGACTAGGCCTCTCTAGGTCGACTTCATATTTTCTATCCGACTTGATCTTGGGGTCTTTCTAGACTCTTCTAAACATTAAAATATTTTTCTTTTATTGTTAAAAGTGGCCAATTGGGTCTTTTACAATATAAAAATGACAACGACTCATAAAAAACACTAGGAACACTCAATAGGTCATGTGACCTAATGACCAATGACCTTGGGCATGAAACCCATGCTTAAATAAATAAATTTTATTTCACAAAAATATTTTATTTTTCTTCTTTATACAATTACATAAGAATTACATTATGTCATGAGCCAAGTAGAGATTATGAAGACTAATACTAATTACACTTTTTAACATAAAATTCACTAATAAGTACTACCAAGAAAAATATACAAATGCAAGAGCACAATCATGATTTTGAAAATCTAGGGATACTTTAGGGAGGGAGAATTCCTAGAGATTTCATATCTAAACCCTAAGTCTTTTGATATTACTTTTAGAAACATCAACCCTATGGTTTGAATCTCAAATCCAATTCTACCCTCACTAGGGTTTTCCATTTCACCCTATACTCCCTACAAACCCTAGAGACCAAAATATAGGGTTTCTATAAGAGAATAGGGTTAGGGCTTTTATTATGACTAGGGTTTCCAAAGACCAACTAGATTTTAGAAAAAAACTTAGGTGCCAAAAACTTCCAACAATATGAAGAGTACAAACCCTAGAACCAAAAAGGGAAATCTCAAACCCTAATCCGATTTAGGTTAGACATTATATGGATAAAAACAATTATATGTACCTCAAGGACTACATACCTTAGTCCTCCAAGATCACAAGAAGTTTGTTGCAACAGTTTCTTCAAGATTCCATGATCTTCTTGTTTCTTTTTAAGAATGCATACTCCAAATATGTCGAGGTTAAGCACTGCCTTCAAAGGAACTGCAACTTTCATTATTGTCAAGATCTTCTCAAGAGAAATGCTCTATTCAAGGTGATTAATTGTAGCTTCATAATCCTTCAAGCTTGGTACCAATTTCTTCCAGCCAAGCATACTTTCTTCACCAATTTGAATTCGAATACAAATATGGATGAAACCTGCTTCTCATATTCACTTACGAATCTCTAACGATTTTAATAAGGGTAAATTTTCTTCACATGAACTATATGATAGTCCTTTATTGTAAAATGAGGCTTTTCCTGTGGTTTCAAGTTGCCTTACTTGCTGCACTATCAGCCTTGAAATGTCACTTGTGCAATTTTCGGATGGGTAACAATGATTAGTGTATTCAAGTTACTAGATAGAAAAATGTTGCAAAGATGAGTTAGCACTAATGCACAATAGAGAAAGGAGCAATAAATTAAAGCCTGCAAGGAAGGTAAGATATAGTTGTGTGAAACTTGCTATTATGAATTAATCTCACACTCCCAACTGTCAATGATCAATATGCTAGTCGAAATGCAAGATATAGTCTAGGATGAGAATGCAAGATGACCAAATAAGGAATTAATTTAATGAGATCACAAATTTGAAAATTTCTCTAACAACAATCATTTGTAACCAATATATCCCAATTTCTGATTATCAAGAAAGATTACAAGATCCAAATACATTTTAGAGAGATACTTCAAAAAAATTACTTAATGAAGCTATGATAGCAATGCTTCTTGATTACTTATATGTTCTTATTATGATTACTCTTTCACTTATTAAATTTGGTAATTAGGATAAGAGGGATCTTCGAGATTATAGGAGCAAAGTTATAAGCAATTAGATGAGATTTCTAACAGTGAAATTAGATCATGGAATGCAACAAAAATATATAAACTTGCTAAGAGTTTCTCTCATTTGATGGAGAGTTATAGGACTTTGAACCAAATAGGTATTTGTCAAATCTATGTTCATTGAGTAACGAAAGTTCAAGTAGGATAGAAGAAATTGACCAAACATCTGCTACGTCGTCTAGTAGGCGAAGATCAACTAGAGGTGAAAATCTTAGAAGAAAATTCCATAGACACATGGAATTTTTTCTCACTAAAGGGGGGTCATGTTATTATGATAATGAGAGCATAGATGACATCGAGGTTCCCTTGAGGTACAAACATATAGTGAAACAATGGGTAGCCAAGGATCTTCCTGAAATAAACATTGGTTTTTCTATAAATGAAAGGATATACCACATTACCCCATCATCATTACATGGTTTAGGTCTATTTTCCATCGATGGCATAGAGGTATGTTATGGCGGATTAACTGAATTGATGGAGTATGTTGGACCCTATTATGTCTACAATGATTGGGTATGGCTAATCCAAAAAACCAAAAGTATGCGAAGATATGGTGTGGACGCAAATTATATACAACTAAAATACAATGATCAAAATAAAAGTGCAACTATGTATATTGATGGAAGGCCAAAAACTGCAGGGAATATTGCAGAGTTTATAAATAGTACACAACCTGTGCCCACAAATAAGCAAGCCAATTTCATATTTGAGGGGCATGAAGGAAATTGTGTATTCGTATGTGCCATAAAATCGATAGATGCAGGAGAAGAGTTTCTCATTGATTACAATTTAAACGAATAGATGCAAACATTTCTATTATGGGGGCGGTATGTATTCTATTTTACCTAACTTTAGACATATGTCAATAGGGGGTTTCTTATTAATTTTCACTAGACGACGACGTAGCAGATGTTTGGTCAATTTCTTCTATCCTAACTTTAAAGTTCACTGAGCCTGTAACATACACTAAACCACGCATGCTAAGATCTGCACCCGGCCCTAAACAAGATACACCAGGATCTACACATGATGTTTTGGATATAGAGCATGATCTCATCATGGATTTTGAAGCAATATTTCATGGACTTCCTGTGTTACTAGCACGAGAACACTATTGATTACGTTTTTGGTAGATGATGACCATGTCCCCATGAAATTAGAGTACTTTCTAGGTATTTAATAAGTGTCTTAAATATTAAGTACAATCTAATTGAAATTTACGTATAAATTGTGATTATTTTAAACTAATGATAATATTGTTTTGTACGAAATGATGTATTATATAGGCACTTGTATGACCTAACCTTAGAAATCTTTGGACCCACCATTCACACAAACTCGAAATCCCAAACTTCCAAGTTAAAGGATCAACTTATGAACAAGATGGTTGGCATGTTCGGTGAGGGTACCTTCAACAAATCTAGAGTTACCTCCAAGGCATACCTACAATTAAAAAATCTGTGGGACCAGTATAGGTGTCATTTGGAAAGGATCAGGTCATATGAGCACCCTCCATCGATTCCGAAGAGGGAGTGAAAATCCCTCATGACAAATGCAACCAAGAAGGTGCTTCAAAAATAAGGGAAGACACCACCTGGACCATGAAGGTATGAGGCACTTTTAATAATGTAGTTATGATGCTTCATCATCATTGCAACATCTAATTAAGTTTTTCAATATTCTCAATATAGGCTCCCAGATACATCCAAAGCCACAATCGCTATAATAGTTAAATATGAGCAACATCATCTTGGCCCGGGTGGTTACTCAAAACTGACTACAAAAATCGTAAGTATATAAGAAAATAATTTTCATCCAAATTATAAATTCTTAACAATTTTAGTTTAATACCACAAAAGAAGAGAAATTCATGTTCTCGTGCAAAATTGCAGGGGTCACAATTCAAAGAGGCTCCCATGGAGGAAGACCTCAAGCTTGCTTTCAATAACGACTATCAAGTCGTGGTTGAACGTAGGACAAGCTTGGGGTCTACATAGCCTTCTGGAACCCAACTTGACACTAAGGTAAATAAAAGCAATGAAGAGAATTTATAAATTATTACTTATACAATCTATTATGGTTATTATTTTTGTCCATAAAGTAATGTGTTTGATTGTAAAAAGCAGGAAAGCAATATAGATACAACACATGAGCCTAGTTACAATGGAGTACCTCTTGAAACTAATGTTCAACTCAGTACTGGAGGTATTTCATGTGTTATAAAAAATTTGTAATATGGATTACAATTAAAAATATTTAAATGCAAATGGTGTATTAATTATAATCTTTCTTGTTTCTACTCCAGAGAGTGTACGGGATGAAGCGAGATAAGAAGAGGAACATATGGCCACATCTAAGAGTAATATGTGTCCCTGCACAACAGAAGAAGGTAAACAACACTCTACTAATATTTTATTAATAAAACACTTGTAGTAATAATAACTATAAATATGAATTTAACATTTCTTTATTATTGTAGTTGATGCTCTACCCCCTTGGAGTAGTCGTAGATGTATGACTAGGTCTGGAGTTGTTAAAAATATGCAACTGTGGTCAAATTTCACTTTGGAAATCTCACCTTATAGAGATAATGATTGAATTTAATTTCTATTTTAGAGAGGACCAAAATAGACCTAAATATCACTCAAATCGGATAAGGGAAAGTGTTCTTATGAAGAAAAACCCACATGTGCATATTTGATAAGGTCAGCCCTAAAGAAAAAGGGGGCCACCTTGAAAGGCTACAAATACAATTGCCCTATACCTCATTTAGACACAAGGATGAGACACTCTTTTATCTTGGTTTTTGGCTTACACAGTTCTGAGGCTCGTCCGCAAAGTATCAAGTTCACTCTGAGGTGAAATTGCAGGGTCCAAGGCTCGCATCTCCGATTTAGGGTTTTGGGCCACAGTCGCAGGCACAAAATAAGAAGGATGTGACTGTAGTCGCAAGCACAAAATCTCATCTATGCGACTAGAGCCTTCCAGTCGCACAGCGAACTCTCCATCCATGCAGTTGGGGATTTAGGTTTTTTGCAGTCCAAATCTAACCCCAGTTGCTCGCATTCAGGCTTAAGGGAGCGACTGAAACAACTATAGTCACTCACATGTCACCTCCTTCGTGCGACCGAGACCTAAAAGATGAAATCTCTGGATTTCAAGGATTTTTCTCAATGACCATAGGGTTCAGCAGTTGATTGCAAACAGTGATAGTTCATTATAGTCTTTAGAATCTGAGTTTTGAGTATGTACATTGTTGGGTTCATTGCATGGATGTTGTAATTGTTTTGCTAGTTAGTTACATAGATGAAGATATGAATCATTGGACTCTCTTTTGTTGAATCATTTTGACAATCTAATAAGTAGAATAATTTGAAATAGTTTTCCCCATAGTGGGTTTTTCCCTGGTCGGATCTTGGTGTTTCTATGTGTGAATGCTTTTCTTCTATTGTTCCTTTATGTTTTGCTGCATTAATGATGATGATATTCTTCTTTCTACATAGTTGCATATGTTGTTGTAAATCTGAATAATGTTATGATGTTATGGGGTGAAATTAATGTGTTAATGAAGAAATGAAATTATCAAAACGAAGAACAATATAGCCCTATGAAAAGTTAACATGGTATCAGAGTTGGTCTGAGGAAAATTCATGGAGATCACCCCCATGGAGACACCTTTGATGAAAGCAAGAGAAGATGGAGGAGACCTAAAAGAATTCTAGGGTTTGAAGAAAACCTTAGGCAATTTGTGTATTAGGGTTTGATGGATATTATGAGGTTATGGTTTGAGAAACCCTGGTTTGCGGCAAAGATATGAGAAATGAAACTTAGCATGATCATTGTGAATATTCTCAAGAACTTGTGACATATTTGATGAAGCCCTAGATGGGATAGTCTATAGTAGGTCTAGTTGCTGATAAAGTTGATTGAAATAGTGAAGGCATCAAGTGGAATATGGATAGCGATGGATCTTGAAGGCTAGTTCAAGAGGGAGAGGATCACCTCTCATTGAAGATAATTATCTCTTGACTTATTATTCTCCTTTATGTCTTTACTTTTGTTTAGACTTATAGATATGATTATTGTTTTTATCATTACTTATAGTTCTTACATGTGTATTTGAGTATATGGATGTTTCTCGCCTCCTTAATGAGACCAATATAGGGCCAGATACTACTCCAACATATAGGGGTGATACCCTATTGTCCGGAGTTCCCTCAACCCCAGGAGCCCTCTATCTCAATTACTCACCATGGGAGCTTAGACAGGGGGGAAGAGATGGCTCAGTGTCCTCGATCATCGATGCTCTAATCATATTCATATATGGTATCATCTTGATCATCATGTAGCAATAGCAACAGTCTCTTGTTCATATAGGACATCAAATCAAATATCATATTAGAACATAAACAATCATATATATTACAAAAAGGATATCATATTCATCCTCCTTCTCAAGGAGGTGCCAACCACAATCCTGAGCTTGTTTCTTACAACCACATTGTCTCAATATATGAAGGTATCATAGTCCCAGCTATATGTGGGATTCTCTACTAACCATAATGTATTTGTGTCATATCCAGATCCTGCTCAGACGACTCTCTAAGGAGCTTCTTCATCCTACCTCACATATAGCCATGCTAGCAACATCGTACTCAACCTCGGTGGTGCTACAGACCTCTCATCTGAGATATCATGGCAGATATCATACTACAACGGCATCCAAATGTGCTCATCTTATTAATAATTATCTTAATCATCATTAGTACATCCAAACAGTCACATATCGTAGAATAAATATCTCATATCAAAAATCGATCGTCCCATGCAAGTATCTTGAAGGATGCTCGATGGGAACTCTATGTGAGTGAAGCGTCTCAATCATGAAATCATTCAGGTTATATATATGTGTGTGTGTGTGTGTGTGTGTGTGTGTGTACAGTGTTCAAAATGGAACATCCATGCTTCAATCAAATGTTGGTTGCCAAGTTGAATACTACAAGGTATGCATGGTATATTATTTCAATATTGGATGGCAAGATAAGCCCTAAGGTATGTTGAGAATATCTCCTTCTCAAATGTTTCATGCATGCATATGAAATTGATTTGGATTCTTGGTTCTTATGATAAAATGGTGCACTTGGTGTTGAACAAGTATCTTACTTCTTGAACATTATGAACTTCTTGATTCTATGAGGCTACTTAATTGTTGATATTTGATATTGTGGCATACTTGGTGTTTGTCTAACATCTAACATTTTGGATATCTTGATCCCATAAATAAGGTTAGCACCTTGATTCTAGTAGATGGTAACTTGACACTATTTTTTTTTTAAATGCATGGTTGTCATGGTGATATAAGTATAACAATGAGATTGATATTTAGGATCTCTTGTTGGCCATGATTATGTTTTGATGTGCTTATTGATTATGGAATATGGTAAAACTGAATGCCCTAACTTAATGGATTGAGTTATGTGACAACGAAGTAATTCTTGTGATTATGATTTTTCAAGTCTACTCCTATTATCTATTTGACACTAACCCTTGATGACAGATTGATGTCATGATGTATTAGTTGATGATAACATAAGATCACCATGATGAATATGTGATATGGTCTAACTTTATGATCTAACAGATTCGTTAATTTATGATAACATTATAGAAAGGTCGATGGCATGAATGAAGATGACTGAAGTGGATTCCCATTCAGAGGGAGAATCTCTCCATAAGATCCCTTCTCCCATTGTCATTTGAATTATATACACTTTACTGTTGAAGTATGATTTATGGGCATGAATAGACTAATATCTGACATTGTTGATCTACGGCAAATATCTAATCTGAGGTGAGAAAATTTTCTCTTACTCTAAGCCTCAATAGCTAGGAAGAAATCCTACAGGTGTGATTATAGCCTCCCAACCGCATGGAAGCAAGCTCAAGGGTGCGAACGAGGTACTATGATAGTTCTAGGTAGATCTTGCCACAGTGGCTCACATAACATATTGAAGGATGCCACTGTGATCTCCCAACTTCAAAGAGGAAGGCCTATGGGTGCGACTATGCATGTTGGACACAAAATGAAGCTTTGCATATATATATAGACTGAACTTGTGATTTTAGATGACCAAGACATGCATATATATATGTCATTATGTTTGAAGTTTGTGTTATAAGAGTTTGACATGATCAGGCTTATTGATATAGATAAGAAGTGTTTGGATTTTTGACATAATTCTTGATAATGACTTAAGAACTTTGACTTGATATATTCTTGACTATAGATCTCACTATGATAGAAAAATTGAGATTTTACTTGATGGATGATGATTTGCATCGATAACAATGTTATATGGGAATAATGACCTTCAATGGATAATATTTGTCAATGGATAATATTTGTGTTTGATATTGGTTTTGTATTGGCCTCATTATTCTTAGCACAATGGTTGAAGCATTAACAAATGTGATTCAGTATGAAGTGACCTCATGGATGGAACCTGCATGACTTATTCTTAGTGTATGCATTTGCATATAGTGACTTATATTATGATCATAAGGATGACTTGATGAAGTTTGATTTGATATTGCTTATGACAACTTGTTGGCATGACAATAAATGAAGTCATGACTTGATGAGAGCTCTACTTGTCACTTGGTCTAAAGAATCTGATAATGTGATATCTTGATAATTTTGATATTAGTTTTGATCTCGCTTCTAAAAGTTGATGAGTTGACCTAGTTGATTTGATTGTATAATATTGATTTATGTGAGGTTAAGCATATTGGTTTAGAAAAGTGTTATGTTTGCAGAGCTTTGAACGAGGCTATCTCCCCGATCCATATAGGCTTGCATTGATTGTTATCTGGTGAAACCTAGAAGATGTGTTGATCCAAACCTCTGCTTCAAGGAGTGTTCCAAGGTATGACTTTGATTTTGGTTTTTGTTTTATATATTGATGGTCTACTATTGACAAGTAATGGGCCTCTGATGATTTAAGTAAGAGGGAGATAGCTTTTAAAGCTTGAAATGATGAATCGATTTTTGAAGCTGGGAAAAGATAATCTATATTGTGAAGCTATTTGAAAATGAAAATCCTTGGACACTCCGATTGAATTTCAAGAAGTTGTGAAGATATATTGTTAAACTCAACTTGGAAACTGACATTTGATATAAAAATTGATGTTCCATTTTGAACACTAGTTCGTATATATATATATATATATATATATATATGATATACATAGAACTTGAATGAGTTCATGATTGAGTTGCTCCACTCACCTAGATTTTCCATCGAGCATCCTTCGAGATACTTGCATGGGACGACCAATTTGTTATCTAAGACATTCATTCTATGATATGTGACTACTTGGATGTACTAATGATGATTAGGATCATTATTAATGTGATGAGCACATTTGGATGTTGTCGTAGTATTGGATTTTCCATGATATCTCGGATGAGAGGTCCTTAGCATGACTAAGGCTGAGTACGATGTTTCTAGCATGGCTAGCTGTGAAGTAGGATGAAGCTCCACAGAGATTCGTCTAAGCAGGATTTGTATATGACACAGATACATTATGATTGGCAGAGAATCCCACATATAGCTTAGACTATGATACCTTCTTATATAGAGACAGTGTTGTTGTACGAGACAAGCTCAAGATTGTGGTTGGCACCTCCTTGAGAGGGAGGATGAATATGATATCATTTTTGTGATATATATATGATTGTTTATGTTCTAATATGATATTTGATTTGATGTTCTACATGAACAGGAGAGTGCTTATATTGCTACATGATGATCAAGTTGATACTAGATATGAGTATGATGAGAGCATCATTGATCGAGGACACTGAGCCAGCTCTTCCCCCTGTTTGAGCTCCCAGGGTTGGGAATTGAGATAGAGGGCTCCTGGGGTTGAGGGAACTCTGGACAACAGGGTATCACCCCTATTTGTTACCCATAGGTTTGGAGTAATAGCTCACCCTATCTTGGTCTTTGTAGAGTATACCCCAGTTGGCATCATACCCACAAGTTGGGCTTGTTGGAAATACCGCCCAATGGGTTGAGAGTGTACTTGGGGTGTACAACCCAAGTCGATTATGATGCAGGTGTTCTACCACATGACTGCTTAGAGTCATCGATGGGAATATCGATAGGAAATAGGATTGGGTTGAGATTTTCTCCCCTATGCAGTTCCAGGTTGAGATTGAGCTCCCCGATGTGATTCCAAGGTTGAGATGTGCTCCCCTGTGTGTTTGGATATCCTATTGCTCAATATGGGGTCATAATAGTAGCTCCTCCATGAGATTATGGGTTAACATATGCTCCCCAATGTGGTTCTAGGTTGAGATATTCTCTCCGATGATGATGCAGGTCATAGATCTTACTATATTTCCGAGTAGTATGCCCGCTGGCAGAGATTATGGGTAGTAGCCCGATGGACAGAGGGTGGTAGATTGAGCTCCCATCTGATGTCAAAATTATTCTTCTTTTAGATTCAGGAATGTTTAACACATGAGTAGGAACAGTTAAGAGATAAGCAGGAATAAGTAAGAGATGAATCGATATGATCAGTGATGATACGAGATGATGACATACTTGAGATTGGATATGATGATAGGATGACATCATGATCGATGGTCTGATATTGACAGGTGGAATTCTTCCTAGTTGAGAGGGAGTGTTAAAAATATGAAACTGTGGTCAAATTCCACTTTGGACAACTCACCTTATGGAGGTAATTACTACATTGAATTCCTCTTTTCAGGAGGACCAAAATCGACCTAAAGATCACTCAAATCGAATAAGGGAAAGTGTACTTATGAAGAAAAAACCACATGTGCATATTTGATAAGGTCGACCCTAAAGAAAAGTGGACCACCTTGAAAGGCTATAAATACAAGTGCCCTCTACCTAATTTAGACACAATGATGAGACACTCTTCTATCTTGGTTTTTGGCTCACACAGGTCTGAGGCTCATCTATGGAGGATTAGGTTCGCTCTGAGGTGAAATTACAGGGTCTGAGGCTCGCACCTCTAATTTAGAGTTTTGGGCCTCAGTCGTAGGCAGATAATAGGAAGCATTTGATTGTAGTCGCATCACAAAATCTCATCCATGCGTCTAGAGCCTCCCATTCCCACAGACAACTCTCCATCCATGCGACTTGGGATTTAGGGTTTTTGTAGTCCAGATCTGACCCTAGTCGCTCGCATGTCAGGCTCAAAGGGAGTGACTTAAACAACTATAGTTGCTCACATGTCACCTCCTCCATATGACTGGGACCTAAAAGATGAAATCTCAGGCTTTCGAAAAGTTAGCTCAATGACCGCAAGGTTTGACAGTTGATTGCAGACAGTGATAGTTCATTACATTCTTCAGAATCAGAGTTTTGAGTATGTACATTGTTGGGTTCATTTCATGGATGTTGTATTTTTTTTGCTGGTTAGTTACATAGATGAAGATATTGATCATTGTACTCTCTTTTGTTGAATCATTTGATAGCAATCTAATAAGAAGAAGAATTTGAAAGGGTTTTCCCCATAGTGGGTTTTGCCCTAGTCTCCAACCAATCTTGGTGTCTCTATGTGTGAATTATTTTCTTATATTGTTCCTTTATGTTTTGTTGCATTGATGATGATGATATTGTTATTTTTGGGGAGAGAGTGGAGAGCGAACAGCTAGGGTTTCAGATTGTTGCAGGGGTTGATCTCCATGAAAGAACGCAGAGGAGGGAGCTCCACTCCCTCCTACAAGGAGGTTGTGGCCAACAAGGGCAAGAAACCTCTAGAAAATGTCAGAGGTATTGTTGAGGAAGGAAGAAGAAATATGGAAGAGGAGAAAGATGGCACCAAAATGAAGGAGAATAATAGCACAAAAGACAAGGAGGAAGATGACAAAAATCAGGGAACAAAAGACAAAAGACAAAAGGGACCTTGTAAACCCAAAGCTGAAATCACTCCCAGAGTAGTTTTAAATGATCCGGCGTTGCAGGCGCACAGGGATCACATGCAGACTTATGCTATCATCTGTAAATTCATGGGACTATGGCCCACTGAAAAAGCTTTACAAACGTGGATCAAATACCACTGGAAACCTAAAGGGAGCATTGACCTACATCTTGGGTCAAAGGGATTCTTCACTGTGGTATTCACAAATATTGAAGATAAAGATAGAGTGTTTGAAGGAGGACCCTACTTCTATGCAGCAGCAGGTCTCTATATGCGACCATGGATGATGAATTTTGTCCCGGAGCGTGAGACTTTTACTTCAGTCCCGGTCTGGGTAAGACTCTATACTCTACCTCTTGATTACTGACAAACTGAATCGTTAGCTGCCATAGGAAATAATTAGGTCGTTTTGTCAAAGCTTCTAAAGCCACAAGAAGGGGAAAATATGCTTCCTTTGCAAGGATATGTGTGGATATGGATCTATCTGGAGCTTTGCCAGATGAGGTAATGTTGGAGGTTTTTTATGAAGAATGGGTGCAAACAATAGACTACGAGCATATTCCATTCAGATGTCACAGATGCCATGAACATGGGCACCTACTCAGAGACTACCCTCTCAGCAAAGTAGAGAACAAGGGCAAAACTAATACAATGAAAGACACTGACAGCTTTCACAAAGTGGTACATAGGGGAAAAGGCGGCAAAAGAGGGCCTAAGCAACACCAAAAGGAAGGACAACAGGTCAGTCAAAACCAGTTCCAAGTTCTTGAAGAGGATGAAGAAATAATAACAGAAGACCAAACAATGGGAGGAAGTCCTGGGGAGAAGGAGAAAGAAGAAAACCGAAAACAAACACAGGATATTGATAAACAGAAAGAGATGATGATGAGTGATACAGAACCGAAGATGGATCAGGAAATGACCCAGAGTGAGATGGAACTGGAGGACCATGAGCTATAGGAGATCCTTGATAGAGAACACCTAGATCTGGAAGGGTTCTTGATTCAGGGAACTACGAGTGGGGTAGAATCGTTACCTCAAGAAGAGTTCAATAGAATACAACAGTTTTTTTTATGGAAAACTTAGGCTAAGGGTTTGGAGGGGGAAAAATCATTGACAAGCAGAGTAACGAAGATGTGAAAACGATGAACCTACAATCACGATTGTTGGAATGGTGTGATGTAGTCTTAGCCTACATTGATTCAGACTCCCTTGCTTCTGTTAGTGATAGTGAGCATGCAACTTTGGAGTGTCTTTCAAATGCACCAAAATCATCATCATAATGAGAACATGAAACTGACAAATGGTTAACACTATTTACCTTACTTGTTGATTCTGGAGTGGGTGAGGATGGCTTTGCTAAGCCTTTTTTGCACTTCTACTTTTCTAAGGCCTCTTCTGTAGCTTGTAACTGAAGTTGCAATCTCTGCTTCTGCTCTTCTACTTCTCATAGCATCCTCTTCAACTCAACATTCTCTACTTGAATGCTTTGGTTGATCTCCTCATTGAATGACAAGAAGAAGATGAAAAGAATAACATTCACTTGAAAATGCAGATGGAGGTTCTGCTTCATTTGTTGAAGCATCGTCCTCTACTCTCTATTTCTTATTCTTTTCCTTCTTTGTTATTCTCTTCTCATAATCTGCAAACAATTTATCTACCATGTCAACCATCATGTAGAAAGCTTGACAGAAAAATTTGTCATTTTCCATTTTCCTTCTTCGTGTTGCATGTCCAATCTCTGGTTATCATTCACACTCGCAATTCACATTAGCAAAATGACCGCTCTGATACCAAACTTAATCTGGTATTCCTCTAATACCAACATTATCCAAGATCTTTTCTTTGGTTGATGTTAGTAAAATTGCATGAAAGAACATGTAAAACCATATGTGCAAAAACTTAAAGAAGAAGCAGTGTAAAAGAGACCATAAAGACAATGCACACAAAAGTTTGATAACGAAGTTCATCCAATGTGGACTATGTCTCTGGACCCTGCTTCAATAGTGGGGAGACCACTTCATTCATCTCATCAATACGAATTAGGCGAGTACATGGAAAAATACATCATTATACGTCCATTTCTGGGAATGACTTAAAATTCGACTACTCAAATGACAGCAATCATGGCACCAGTAGGTCTGTCTCATCCTCCTGAGACTTTTGACTGTAAACATGACCCACTTTTGAAAGGTGCATTGTTGTCTCAAACTTTGTGCCCGAAAATTAATGAAGAAGGCAGGTTTTTTCATGACCCCTGAAATTTTCCGCTCATATACAAAAATTGATTGCATCATTGTGATCCTCGCAAAATTCTAGTTAAAATGAGTATAAATTCGACCTAAATCTAACAATGTTAATTTTGGCCCCACAGGGAATCTCCAAGACTCCTCACAACAAATTCTACATCAAGAATGTTCTCTGGAACATGCTGCAGAATATTCTTTAAAATATTCTCATCTCGGATATCATGCACGCGCGAGGTTTTGCAGGCCTGGTTCCTCCGCGCAAGGTTCCCTTCGGCTCTGGTTTCCAATGGTTTGAGTTTTGCGCCCTTGGTCCGCTCACGGCTCTATCAACCTCCTCTACACAATCACACAACGATAAGGGTTTAAATATTTTTATGTTGGCAAAATTTTCAAAGTCGAGCCCCTTGGGCTCCTGACTACCATGGTTATGTGAGGTCATTGGTGGGGAGGAGGTCCCAGCGCCAAACACCGCAGGCCTTCTCCCATTTTGGTTTGCAATTATAACAATAACCCATCATTGAATTGATTGCCGGCTATATATATATATATATATATAATTAGGCAATTGTTTAACTGCTGGAACCACCATATGTATGGTTCCTCCATATAAAACATTGTCAATAATATAAAATAGAGCCTTACACGGTTATACATAACCGATAACAAAACCTTTTGTTGTGATTTTTAACACTGTTGAATGGTTATATTTGCAACCATTTGCCATTCAAAATCTTTGACCGTTGTAACCAATCATTGTTTTAACAAACCGCTAGTTGTAATTGTAACCGCCATTTCCAATATATATTAAAATGTTGCCCGTCAAACTTGGTTAACTATTGAAACCACGCGGTTCTGGTTATAACCACCGACAATTTTTAGAACCGCCCAATATTATATGTTGCTGCCAAACATTGGAACAATCACTGCCGAATTTGGGAAGAATGGGCCAATTTGGCCACCAAGTGGGTGCCACATGGCACCATATGATTGGGCCACGTGACCCCATACCATTGGGCGTCAAACTGAAACCAACTTTAGCGAGGCTGCCATATTTGGCAGTTTTTCCAAATGTAGTGGTGTCGCTACATTTATCTGGCAGTCCGCTATATTTAGCCCCCAAGTCGCCAAATTTGGTCAGACTGCCAAAGTTGTCGAAACTCCAAATTTAACTGGCACTCTACTAAACCTGTCATTTTGGCTTAGTTTGACCAAAACTTTGACAGGGCATAACTTTCACATACGGAGTCGAATTGAGACGTCGTTCGCGTTATTGGAAAGCTTGCGACGAGCTCTTCGATCTAGTCTTGGTTTCACAACGATCCAATGACTTCTTTTTAGTCATTAGGGATCCACTTGGATCAATCTTTGGACCTGGAAATGATACACGAAAAACTACAATCTGTGCATTTCTGTCACTATTTACGAAATTCAAATCTAATGCTCAAAAAGAAAATTATGACAATTTTCCTCGCAACACCTGTTTGAAACTGAATTATATAGCATGCAAAAACCCTAACTTTCTTGGACCATATCTCTGAACATGTATCAAACCAAGGTCTGAAATTTGTATACGATGTTCAACAAAATTTCGACTCCAAGTGGTCAAAATTTCAACTTTTGAAACCTAGCAGAAAAAGTTATAGCGAAAATGCCAAAATGGCCTATTTGAAATAGCAAAACACTAGGATCCAATACTCTAATACCATATGTTATGTAACCATATCACAAAAACAGAGGAAAAATGGATCAACAACTTGAAAATAAACTTCTTCGAAGGGGCAACCTCATTTTACATCACATAAATGAACAATTATGGGATGATTCAAATGACAAGACCTCCTTGGTATATATAGGAGTCTAAGGAGTCAAAATATAATTAGAGCTTACATAACAATAATAATGTAAAGGCACAACAATAACAATAGTAGGCTTCTATGGGGCACAACAATAACAATCTAGGGACTACACTAGTACTATAGAGACTCTACCTTAACATTTTTATTATCATAATCATAAATGTCATTTTTCAATCATCTAAATTTTGGTTAATTATTGATTGCATCTTTTAACATGTCATATATTATGAAAAACTAAAAGATCTTTGCCAAATATACATAATTTATTTTTTGTGATTTTATTTTATATTTTTTTGTCATCCTATTAGAGTTTCGGTTTTAAAAGATTTCCTCTTCCAAGGTGGAGAAAGTTGATTTGACATATACTAAAAAGTGAAGAGAACAAAGAAGTGAAGAGAACAAAGAAGATGTATTAGATAATAAATAAACAACATTAATTAAAAAAAAAATATTGAAATTATGTCGATAGGAAGTAATAAAATAACACATAAAAAACTATTCAATTTTCTCTCGAAATAATATTAATAATCGGTGACCATTCAAATAGGTTGATTAACATTAATCATTTGACATATTTAATTACAATTTGCTATCATTATCTATATTTAACTATAATTAACTAAAATTAACCATGTACAGATATCTCCTAGAAATCTTTAATTAAATTTTGTAATTACTTAGCCTTGATTAATTGGTCATGTAACATAAATAATAGATTTGTTATTGAATTGTAACACATATCTTGCAGGCTGACTACCCACTTTGAAAAAGGAATGCTTATCTACGGGGTTGCCCCTTCCAACAAATTATGTAACTGTTCTTTTGGATTTGTGTACTTATGGTCTTTGGATGGGAATGTATGTTTCTTATAGTTAGACTATCCACTGGGGTGACGTCCTTAATTGGGCAGAACGTCCCACCATGCTGAAGAGGTTTACAATGGCTGTCCTCGTCACTTGAAAATATAACCTTTAATATTGACTTATTGGCAAAAAAGTGTAACAGTTTATGTAGAAGATAGCACCTTTTTTTCACTTCTTTGCTGCTGAAATACATAAATAACACTGGGTTCATAGGATAGAATAAAGTTTCTTGTTAGTTGTAGTCGATAAGATAAGATAGAACAAATATTTCTTGATGAGTTTTGGTGGCTGTCAAACATCTCTGCAGATATTGAGGGTTTTAAAATCCTTTGGGCATTGTAGTTCTGGGCCCTTGTGCATTGTAAAGGTCTCAGTTTCTATATGCAATCAAGGCCTATTTGGACTGATAAGTACTATACACATCAAAATGGTGTACTTTACTATTATTTGATTTAAGGTATAATTGCAATATCCATCGCTCTGTAATATTGCAGTTATATTCCATCTGGTCCAGAAGTAGAACCAGCAGGTAAGTGAGTAATATTTGTACCAATTTCCTCAACCTTGTCTGAGGTTTCCTGTGAACTACCCATCTTGGACTCAACACCAGACCTTCCTTTCAATTGCTCACTTTACCACTATTTTCAGGGTCTCAAAAGCAAACCTCTCCTTTCAAATTTCATTAGGTTTCCATTGTCTATAATCCAGGAAAAAGTTGGTTAGATATACACAGTTACTATGTAAATGATATGTATTATGAACGACAAGGAATCTAGACGGACTGCCTGATGACCATGTCTGCAACTGTCAAAAGATTCAAGTAGAACGCAGTTTGAGCTTGGCTTCTAGATTATCCGATAAGTATATACTCTGTAGCCCTTTGTGTGGTTGCATGGGAACTGCATCTTCTATTATCTATGTCCGATTTGTTGAATTCTATTGCCTTCATTCAATAAGGTTTGCAAACGAAACACCCAAGTCACATTCCATGAAAAGCTAAAAGAGTTAACTGTTTAGGTATATATACTAATCATTTGTGAAATTTAGAATACCCAGAATCAGCATACCATTGAGCATAGTGAAGAAGGTCTGTAACATATGGCTAAGCATTGTCCTTCATGTGCCCATCGTCCACTGAAATAAACAGTACTATTAGGATTCAGTAGGTTGTTGGAGAAATACAAAAGAAAAGCAATATACATTGTACAATAACATTACCTAAAGAGTAGAAGCATTCACATTGACTTTTAAATTTCTAAATTATAAATGTTATCCCATGGCTCAGGTTATATAGTAAGCTTGATGATTTCAAATATATTCTCATTTCCTACAATGATTTGCCCGTCGTTTGTTTAAAACCATTCAATCGGTCACTAATTGCTACAGTTATATCAGAAATAGAATGTAGCATCTGAGTTCAGGTTTAAAAAGAAAGGCTGATCTTACATATTAATTTGATATTTTCGGTCTTTTGTTTTTGGTGCATTTCACTTAGCATCCCCCAGTAATTTCTGCGGAAATGTCATCCACACTTCAAATGACAGAAACAAAAGACATCACCTCAGACCACTATATCATGTAATCTTGATGGTGAACTTGCTGACATAGTGGTAATCACCATGCATAGAGGATCTTGATGTTTGGAATAGATGGCCAGTCAACACGTTAAAAGTTAGGTGCAAATAGAGTGAACATCATCTCACTTTGATGGCAGGATAATGTGTTCTTCTGAAGATTCTATATGTCATGAAGCGAAACGTCTGTGTCGTTCAAATGCCCTGTTTGTGTCATTAAAAATTCAAATACCCTGCATCTGTGGCCCAGGAGATTTCTCCAACTTTCCAAATTTGTGATGTGATCAGTCTCCTACAAGGAAAGCACACACCTTATTATCTACTTCAATCCAGCTGCATGCTGGCATCTTTTTTATCTCCCTGTCTTTCATCATTTTTCGCACCTTCTGTACCCCCTCCCACCTGCCAGCTGCTGCATAGATGTTTGAGAGCAGCACATAATGTGCGGCATTTTTCGAATCCAGCTCAAAAAGCTTTTCTGATATAATTTCTCCTAGCTCTATATTACCATGGCTTCTGCATGCAGCAAGCAGATGTCCCCAAATGGCAGGAGGAGGCTCCATTGGTAGTTTGTCTACGAAATCATGTGCCTCTTTCAGATACCCAGCACGACCAAGAAGGTCGACCATGCAGCAATAGTGCTCCATTACAGGTGTGATGTGATAGTTTCTCATGAGATCGAAGTATTTCCAAGCATCATCCACTAGACCTGTGTGGCAGCATGCTGATAGGACACCAACAAAAGTGACAGAATTTGGTTTCACTCCCGAATGTTGCATCCTTTCAAAGAGCTCGAGAACTTCCCTGCCAAACCCGTGCATGGCATATCCTATAATCATTGAAGTATATGAGACCACATCTGGTATGAGTATTGTGTCAAAAACTTTGCATGCATCCTCTATGCTGCCACATTTCGCATACATGTCAATTAGGCCGTTCTCCAAAAATAGATCACATTGGAATCCACATCTAATTATATCTTCATGTACCTCCTTGCCATGTCCAAGGGCTGCCAAGTTAGCGCATACTGGTAGAATGCTGGTGAAGCCAACCGAATTTGGCTTCACACCTGTTGCCTTCATTTGCTGAAAAAGTTTCAAGGCCCCGGTAAAAAGCCCTCTCTGTGCATATCCTCTGATCAATGAATTCCATGAGACAACATTTCGTTCAGGCATTCTCTGGAAAAGCTGCAGAGCCCTGTCAATCTGCCCATTCTGTGCATATCCTGCAATCAATGCATTCCCTGAAACCACATCTTGTTTGGGCATTTGCTGAAAGAGTTCCACCGCTTCGTCAACAAGGCCATTCTGTGCATATCCCACAATCATGGCATTCCATGAGACCACATTTCGCTCGGGCATTTTCTGAAAGAGCTTCAAAGCTTCGCCAACGTACCCATTCTGTGAATATCCCGCTATCATCGCTGTCCATAGGACAACATCTCGTTCAGACATTTTGTCAAACATATGGCGTGCATCGTCCATATTCCCGCATTTAACATACATGTCTATCACTGCGCTCCCTATGAAAACATCCTGCTCAAATCCACCTGTAATTATACGTTGGTGAAGAATCCTTCCAAGCTCCAGATCGACCATGTTGGCACATGCGGGGAGAATAGTGGCAAAGGTGAAATGATCGGGGTGAATACCAGTCTGTATCATTCCATAGAATAAAAGCAAAGCACCCTCGTTATCTCCATGTCTTAAATAAGCTGCAATCATGGAAGTCCATGATACTACATCTCGGTCATGCATTTCGTCAAACATTTGGCGCGCATCCGCCAGACACCCCGACATGGCATACACTGTTACAAATTTAGTGTTTAAAAACATACCCAACTTAAATTCGGTTTGAATAATGTGGGCGTGGATCAGTTTGGCTTCTGGGATAGCTGCTTCTTTGTTAAGGCAGGCCTGCAACAGAGCAGCGTAGGTGGGAGAGTCTGCTGCTTTAATGCGAACCAAGATGTTAACCGCCGCCTCCAATCTGCCGTCACGCAATAAACTTCTCACAACCCCTTTCGCGTCCGTGCCACGAGAAGCGCGGAAGGACATTAACCTGCGACTGTTTTGGTTTAACAGGTTTCTCTTAATTTTCTGATACATAACATCATTCTTGGCCTGCGATTGTTTTGGTTTAACAGGTTTCTCTTAATTCTCTGAAACATAACATGATTTTCCATAGCGCCTTTGTCATTCAAATTCCACTTGTACTTGGTGAAAGCCAATCCAGTATATTTTCATTTTAACAGTGAAGCATGTACGGTTTAAGAATTATAAACTTATTTCATTTCATGGCATAGCATGCACAGCAGCTTAAATTAAAAAATATAAATTCCCATAAAAATTAAAATGAAACCTTTGCTAATTGAGCATTTGTTTCGATAAATTGTTCCGATAAACTAGCATTTGTACCTTATGTTGCAAAGGAAACCTCGTAAGGCATAGAATGGGGAAGAATAGGTAATCAAATCCGTCAAAATTAAGATTAAATTGATCTACTAATTTTTCATTTACATACACTGAAAGTGTGGGATAAGAATCTCAATAATCTCAAGTTATCATTGAAATAAATTTCTATAGTCCATGCTCTATTTTAAATATTTTACTCTTTTGTCATAATTGGAAGAATCTCAAGTTATCATTGAGATAAATAAATCTCCATAGTACATACTTGTTGTATATCTATATATATATATATATATATATATGAAGATCTCTGCTACAATTTATATTACTGTGGCAATGCCATTTTTCTCTCGCAAAGTTGCATCCATTGGTTTTTTTAAGACATGAAAAGAATCTAGTTGCTATGGTTTGTTATGATCGATGGGTTATCTTTCAGATTATATTGTAGATGATGTTAGATACATTAAATCATTTTGAAATAAAAACGGAAAAGAACTCGAAACCTGCTAAATAAATAAATATGTTACATCTTTGTAGTTGCATATTTAAAATGATAAAATAAATATCTTACATATTTGTAGCTGCATATTTGAAAGGATAAACGAGAATTTGAAAATGTCGAGGGCATTGCCCACACTTCAAAAGATAACAACAATTAAAATTGCGTCCAGGGAGAATTTTATTAACTTGTTGTATGCTTAGGGCCAATGATCTTCACATTCAATCTTGCTTAAAATGAACCAAATTTTGATATACATCATGGCCTAAAATTATGGTTTAAAACCCTATGTATAAGGAGGATACCTTTTACATATGAATTGAGAAATGTTGCAGATGCATAATTGGATCTCATCACATTTTTCCTTATTATATTGGTTCCTCTTGCTACAAAAGGAAGCTTCACTGAAATATTTTGAATGTAATATCCATATTACTTTTCTAATAAGATCTCCTTCTAGAGTGAGTTAATATGTATAAAAAAGCAACATGCTTATCCTTTCTTGGAAAAGAGATTCTTACAATGCATTACTATTATGTCAGTACAATATCATACCAGCTATAACATCAACCAAAACCATGCCTGAAAGAAATTCTGGGTAGAAAGGAGCATGTGGAACTTCAACCCATTTCATGATATTTATAATAGCCAAATGAAACATTTCTACCATGGTAGGTCATGGTAGGTCATAGGGAGTGGGATTATTCACATGATTAGAAGCCAATTATTTTTATTTGTAGTAGATATCCTTGTAGGCTAATAAGGACTGTGTAGAAATCCAATCACCAAATTAGTGCTCATCATGTGGGGTTGATTCCATCATGGTTACTCTTCGAGTGCCTCTTAAAAATATGTAGGTACTTGACTCCAATCGAGGATATGAAAGTGGGAACATGCCAAGCCATTTCAATCAATTAGATAACCTCCCTTCGTGGTAACTAAAACTCTAAAATTCTTTCCGTTGACTTGAACAAACCCAATGCTACCTCTGCTTTCAAGAACAATTGTCACAGTATTTGGTTTCATTTCATCAAAAGATACCATATTAATTTAAAGTATCCATGACAATAAACACATAAACAACAATTTTTCTACATCAATCATCAACAAATTTACTCAGTGTATGATTGCATAATATCATTTCAGTAGGAAGTCCACAAACCAACATTACTGAAAATACAATAAAGATTACCGATGTATACTTTAGCTTGCACAAAACTATACTAATAGAAGGATCCTTTAGGCAAAATTTGCAAGTTTTTCTCTGTTCAAGAGTGGAAAATATGCTAATTAAGTCTACAATTGGATTCTAGAAATAAAAATAAGGTAGGGTCGGTAGGTGACAACATCATGGTAGTTTCCTTTTCACCTAAGTGAATGAATCTAGAAAAAGCCAATGTTTACATTTATCCTTGTTGATATTTATGTTATAAAGAAAGGAATCATTGAGAAATAGCCACAAATATCAAGGAACACCGAGCTTTTGCAAAAGTACTGATATTGATATTTTCCCACCTTTGTTTGGACTAACTGAAATGCGTGATCCATGTTACATTTCCTATTTTTTTGTGATTGATTGCTTGTACTAGTTACTACTAGTGTACACTTTTTTGGGGGGATGAAACTCAATGCTCACAATGATGACTACTCTACATTTCTTGGGACTCATTTATTGCAACTATTGGGTATCGTGTTCCCTAGATTTGTTAAATTTGCAAATTTGAGTAGTACACAAGTTTTATTTCTTATAAAATTAATGTAAAATTAAATCTTTTCCACTTGAAATAAATATTTATACTCAAATATTCATATGATATCACATAAGGATTAAATTTTCTAAAAGTTTGGTTTGGATACTATTGCACACAATTATCTAAAGTTTGGTTTGGAGACTATTGAACACAATTATCTAGATCTCTCTCCTAATTGGACACATATTCCTGGATAAATGTTAACTTTAAGCCATGACATGATTTTTCCAAACAAGATTAAAAGTAAAGTGTACTCACCCACCGTGCTACTTATTTTAAAGAAAATGAGAAGGTCACGATCATAAAGTCACTCCATGGAATGGTCCATGTTAATGAAAGTGAGGATTTTGTAGTCTTTTCGCATGGCTAATTACCTTGAAGATTGTCTTGACTTGTATGTGGTTGGGAAAATATGGGGAAAATAATTAGGTAAAATCAACCAATGCAATATCAGAAGGCACTCACACAGGAGAAAATGCATTTATGTTTGGTGAAATGTATTTCCATGTATGCTACGGCTAGAAACATTTTGGTTCCATATAATATACGATTGAGCTCATCTAGTAAGTTCGTTCATGACTGCCTAGAAGACTTAGAACAAAGCAATTGTGTCAAGAACATGTGTACACAAAAGAGGTATGGGCACCTCTGAAGGTAACTCTGGAAGATGCGGCATAGGGGAATGCATCTTCTTAAAATCATTGCATTCTATTACTCTTGTCGGGTCCTGACTGTTTAGGAAGAACTATCAACCTCCTTCGCATAGCAATTGAAAATGAAGTTGGAAGACTCCACGTTTATGAAAACTCAAATATTACTGTGAACATGCTTAATAGAAAATCTGCTTTGCGAAGAATTCAATCTGTTGTGGATCACATTCTAGAAATGAAGACCAGACTACATTCCATCTCCTTTACTCATATTTTCCATGAGCCCAACTCCGAGGCAGATTCCTTATCCAAAGGTGGAGTGGACCTAAAACCCTATGTATAAGGAGGATACCTTTTAGATATGAATTGAGAAATGTTGCAGATGCATAATTGGATCTCGTCACATTTTTCCTTATTATATTGGTTCCTTTTGTTACAAAAGGAAGCCTCACTTAAATATTTTGAACTTAGTATTCATATTACGTTTCTAATAAGATCTCCTTCTAGAGTGAGTTAATATGTATAAAAAGTAACATGTCTTATCCTTTCTTGGAAAAGAGATTCTAACAATGCATTACTATTATGTCAGTACAATATCATACCGGCTATAACATCAACCAAAGCCATGCCTGAAAGAAATTCTAGGTAGAAAGGAGCATGTGGAACTTCAACCCATTTCATGATATTTCTAATAGCCAAATGAAACATTTCTACCATGGTAGGTCATAGGGAGTGGGATTATTCACATGATTAGAAGCCAATTTATTTTTGTTTGTAGTAGATATCCTTGTAGGCTAATAAGGACTGTGTAGAAATCCAATCACCAGATTAGTGCTCATCATGTGGGGTTGATTTTGAAGATCCTGCATAACCTTATTATAGTTGGGTGGTTCTATTCATTTTTCATGAATGAGAATGTTCGTTTGTAGATCTTATTATGATTTTTATTTTGTGTTGGCAAAGCTTGGAGGTCCAATTGTATCTCATTCCCACCTTAGCTTGGGAGGTTGACACCACTCACTTCCAAATTTTTAACGTCATAGTCTATCCCATTTTTTCATGCCATTTATGTCCATGCAATTTTGGTTTTGTAGATTAATCCCATGCAACCTTCAATGCGATTTAGCTAATGGAGTCATTCCAAATTTGATCTCCTCAATTTACTCTAGACACACCTCTCATAGAAGCACTATCTCACATCATTGCAAATTTATTCCTTGTAGAGACAATGATTGATTCCATTGACTATTGCTTGCTAGAAGAAAGCATTATCTCACATCATTGCAAATTTATTCCTTGTAGAGACAATGACTGATTCCATTGACTATTGCTTGCTAGAGGAACATCTGCAATTACTTTTGAATATTAGTCTGAGCCTAATCACACTGTAGGGTTTCCTATATGGTATGTCTTGCTAGTTTGTAATCCCTAATTTCATGTAGATACATAGACATCTTGATGACTTTTCTTATAACTATTTGTAAGAAAATTATGGCTTTATTTAGGTGTCATTCTAATTTGTGTTTTAATGATGGTTTCTTAGTAATAGATATATGTAAAAGTTTAATGGTAGTTTTTGTTGAATATGATGTCATTCTAATTTGTGTTTTAATTATGGTTCCTTAGTAATAGATTTATGTAACATATCACACCTTGAGTGAGATGGGTTTGTGGTAGTAGCTAGAGATCATTGTGATTCTAAAGATGGCATCTTGGCGGCTTGAAGATCCTGCAAAACCCTTACAATTGCGTGGTTCTATTCATTTTTCATGAATGAGAATGTTCGTTTGTAGATCTTATTATGATTTTTATTTTGTGTTGGCAAAGCTTCGAGGTCCAATTGTATCTCATTCCCACCTTAGCTTGGGAGGTCGACACCACTCACTTCCAAATTTTTAACGTCGTAGCCTATCTCATTTTTTCATGCCATTTATGTCCATGCAATTGTGGTTTTGTAGATTAATCCCATTTTAATCTTCAATATAATATGTTTTTTTTATATTCCATGAAAATAATAAAAATTATATTTTTAAAAATACATTAATAAATTTAATGTTTATAGAATATAATATGTTTTTTTAATATTCCATAAAAATAATAAAAAATATATTTGTTAATAATTTAAAAAATTAAATATAAAATTAATGTAAAATTAAATCTTTTCCACTTGAAATAAATCTTTATACTCAAATATTCATATGATATCACATAAGGATTAAATTTCCTAAAAGTTTGGTTTGGAGACTATTGAACACAATTATCTAAAGTTTGGTTTGGAGACTATTGAACACAATTTTCTAGATCTCTCTCCTAATTGCACACATATTCCTAGATAAATGTTAACTTTGAGTCGTGACATGATTTTTCCAAACAAGGTCAAAAGTAAAGTGTATTCACCCACTGTGCTACTTAGTTTAAAGCAAATGACATGATTTTTCCAAACAAGGTCAAAAGTAAAGTGTATTCACCCACTGTGCTACTTAGTTTAAAGCAAATGACAAGGTCACGATCATAAAGTCACTCCATGGAATGGTCCATGTTAATGAAAGTGAGGATTTTGTAGTCTTTTCGCATGGCTAATTACCTTGAAGATTGTCTTGACTTGTATGTGGTTGGGAAAAGATGGGGGAAATAATTAGGTACAAACAACCAATGCAATATCAGAAGGCACTCACACATGAGAAAATGCATTTATGTTTGGTGAAATGTATTTCCTTGTATGCTACGGCTAGAAACGTTTTGGTTCCATATAATATACGATTGAGCTCATCTAGTAAGTTCGTTCATGACTGCCCATAAGACTTAGAACAAAGCAATTGTGTCAAGAACATGTGTACACAAAAGAGGTATGGTTGCCTTTGAAGGTAACTCTGGAAGATGCGACATAGGGGAATGCATCTTCTTAAAATCATTGCATTCTATTACTCTTGTCGGGTCCTGATTATTTAGGAAGAACTATCAACCTCCTTCTCATAGCAATTGAAAGCGAAGTTGGAAGACTCCACGTTTATGAAAACTCAAATATTACTGTGAACATGCTTAATGGAAAATCTGCTTTGCGAAGAATTCAATCTGTTATGGATCACATTCTAGAAATGAAGACCATATTACATTCCATCTCCTTTACTCATATTTTCCATGAGCCCAACTCCGAGGCAGATTCCTTATCCAAAGGTGGAGTGCACCTGAAGGTTGGTATGATCGAGATCTCTGAAGTCAATGACGGAGTATTAATCGATAATCCTTCCCCTTTTTCTTAAGACTACTAGTCTTTGTATTGTTCAAGTTCTTGTTAGTGTTCTGCTATTTTAGAAGTTCTATATGGACAATAAGTGCTTCAAGGATTTAACAGCAATCTCGTTCACGACAATCGAAAATGCAGAAAAAGGATAATAACATATCGTTCAAAACAATTTACATTCCAGAAAATCTTAGCAGCACAAATATAGAAAATTAGAAAAATGATAACTTGGACTTCCAGCAGCGACAATAGGAGGTCCACTAACGAGCTTAAATGGCACTTTTAACACGCCAGACAATGGGAGTTCATGATCTATATAGGTTGATTCCCTCGTTAAAAAAAAATAAGGAATCTAGAATTAAACTATTGGATATGCCATCAACACACATGGCTGATCCACCTTATGATGGTTGCTATATTTGAAATTCTGAGACATCCAGATTATCGAAAGAAAGCTAACAAAAAGAATACATGTCAGAAGCTACCTATAAGACTAGAATCCACTCGCCAAACCCGGTCCTGCAGTTTTGAGGTCATGGGAAGTCTATCAGTGACTTGCTGCATGAGCCCGGATATACAAATTCGTGGTATTGACACATGATAGAGCAGCAGAGCACGATCCATTCAATTTATGCTAACAAGACACCCTATTCATTCACAGGCCCACAGGATAGAGCAAAAGAGCACAATCCCTTCAATTTACGCTAACAAGGCACCCTATTCATTCACAGGCCCCTGCATTCACTCGCCACAGCAAGAAATGTTCAACAAGAATTAATGGTTTGTTCTAAAGAATCTCGAAGAAGGGTACGCTGGTCCGCCGACCCAACAAAATCAATAACGTCTGCTGTACCCACACAGATTCATGAAAGAAGAGGTTTGGGCATTACAAAGGTTGGGGATTATAGCGTTTCAACTTTCTATTAATACAACTTCAACTGTTGTTGAGTGTCATTTCTATTAATACAACTTCAACTGTTGTTGAGTGCCATTCCTTACCGTTACAGCCACTGGGGAGTTAGTAACTCCCTGGATTTGGCGCTTGATGGAGGCACCTGGCGGTCTTGCAGTTTTCCGGGCTGATTGAGGTACTCGGCGGTTTTGCAAATTCTTTAAGAGATATCAATCCGACAGTAGAATATATTTCTATCATGTAACATAGAGAATGGACCGCAGACAACCTTACACGATAACTTATTATTTCAGTTTTAAATCAACGATCAAAATTCGTTCAATCGTCTAACACCACAAATCTACGATGAACAATAGGACACGGTGGCGGCTAAGGCAATTCATTTCAAAGGGAAACGCCTTACCACGTAATTAAATTTAATCCATTGCAATATATTGAATTCCTCTAACATCGTCCTCGGGACATTTCTAGTGTAATTCTTAGTTGATTACAGTAAAATCTTCTTTTTTAATTGTAGTATAATCTTTTTGTTCTCTCCTCTGTGGCGTAGCTCTTTGTTTGATTGTAGTATAATTTTTCTCTAATTGTATTTTAATTTTTTGTCTGAATTATTATGTGAATAAAATCAGATAAGATGCACAGATTCGGCGTTTGCACCAAATCAGGGGTAAAAGTTGTGGTTACGGACTTTACAGACGACAATAGGACAGATTTTCTTCTATACTTTCACACCTTCGCAAGCTTGGCACACCCCAGTAAAATCGACCAACTTCTCAACATGGGGGCTGGCCTGGGCGTGGAGTATAAGCGGTGAGCACCAATTCAAGAGTCCAAAAAAAAATTCCTAGTGAAGCTAGTACGAGGAACATTATAATTGAAACAACCATAAGTTTGTCTAGAGCTTGAATCTTTATTTGTTTCTCTATAGTTTGAATCTTTGTTCAATTCCGGACAGTGACATGATGGATATGTGTTTAATTGTTTATGACTTGAATATGATTACAGCATCCCATGCGATTATCCAGGTAAAAATATGTCCATCAAAGTAGACGATAGCAGTCACTATCCCGACTATCTTGCTGTCCAGTTTCTGTATCAAGGAGGCCAAACAGACATTTCATTGGTTCAAGTTACCGAGGTGGAGTAGCCATGGACCATGGCTCATATAAGTATTAAATTTTATTTTTCTAATATGGTTCATAAATAATATTGTATCAGATAAATTGTTTTAAAGGGATCACTTGCGGTTAGATTAACCATAGAACTAATCCTAACCCAAAAATGTCAAAAGAATTCAACCCGTAAAAATAGTATTAATATCCTATAGAGCAAATCACAAACAACTTACAAATTTTGCTTAAATGACTGTATTCAATCATGCGATCTGAATTGAGGGATTTTGCATGCAATGCAGGTAGGAAACTGAGTTGGCGTGAAATGAGTCTGCGCAATTACAATGCAGTGTGGGGTATTGCAAACCCTTATTCATTAACAGGCCATGCCGAACCCAGTACCTTCTTGTTCCGGTTACTGGCTACGGGAGGCTTCGACGGAAGTTGGGTAGGGCGCCTTGGATAAAATTTGCTACCTGCAGACTGGAAAGTTGGGTCTGTTTACGACTCAGGACTTCAGATCTCAGAGAGGGCGCAAGAATTTGACTGCAGTTCGTGCGCAACTGGCGACTGGAACGATAATTTATAGCTTCGTTGTGCTTCTCTTTGCAATTAGCATCAGAATATGAGATTCCTGTGATTCGTGTGTTTGCCATTAATTTGTTTCGAGAAGAAACAAATATCGGTTTTATTATTGTAGCTAGGCGATTGTATCACCTACTTCAAAAACCTTCGCAGTAGTAAATAAAAGATCTTTCAAATATATATATATATATATGTGTGTGTGTGTGTGTGTGTGTTTATTATGCGTTTTATCTTCTTGTACTGTATCCATGTTATCAGTCACCAACTTCAAAACTGTGGAACCCGTGTTATTTGGGTGTTGTTCATAACAACGAAGAAATAACAAACTCTCTTTTTTTTTGGGCAACAGTTTATTATTGAATCAAAGATACACATAAAGAGCAGGCTCAGCATGGAGCGGAGCACAACAAAATTTGAAGATCAACTATGAAGGACCGACAGTAAACCAAAAAGATAGATTTGTACAGTTATATATCTAGTTTTCAACCAGAAATCCCAAAAGAAACAAAGTTTTATCATTAACTTATCTAAATAAAAAAACAACATAAAAATAAGTCTGTACTCTCTGTATATTAAACAACCTATATATCCACAAACAATCTATAGAAGTACCCTCTAGATATTAAACAACCTATAGAACTACCTTAATACTTCTGGACAAAAATAAAAAACTAATAGACTCCAAGAACAGAAGCTATAACAACTTAAAAATAGCTGGTATGGACATGCAAGGAATATTTTCCCATTAAGCCATTTTTCCAAATAAATAGTCCTTGGATGAATTGAAGCCCATTTTTTTTTACAGGGAGTCTGTTGGAAGGTTAAATTCTATGTAGACATGGAAAAAGGATAAGGATAAAGGATACTTTGGACTTCTAATAAGACAGATTCACAACTTACCATTCAGATTTCTCGAATAGCCAATTTATAATTATCTTGGAATTTTCGGTCTATGATGATCTTGAAATCTTAACCAAAAGTGATCTTGTAGATGTACAAAGATTTTGCTATAAACATGAATTCCAGCAGCGACAGTAGGAGGTCCACTGACGAGCTTAAATGGCACTTTTAACACGCCGGAAAATGGGAGTTCATGATCTATATAGGTTGATTCCCTCGTTAAAAGAAAACAAGGAATCTAGAATTAAACTGTTGGATATGCCATCAACACACATGGCTGATCCACCTTATGATGGTCGCTATATTTGAAATTCTGAGACATCCGGATTATCGAAAGAAAGCTAACAAAAAGAATTCATGTCAGAAGCTAACTATAAGACTAGAATCCACTCGCCAAACCCGGTCCTGCAGTTTTGAGGTCATGGGAAGTCCTTCAGTGACTTGCTGCATGAGCCCGGATATACAAATTCGTGATATTGACACACCGATCCATTCAATTTACGCTAACAAGACACCCTATTCATTCACAGGCCCACAGGATAGAGCAAAAGAATACAATCCCTTCAATTTACGCTAACGCTAACAAGGCACCCTATTCATCCACAGGCCCCTGCATTCACTCGCCACAGCAAGAAACGTTCAACAAGAATTAATGGTTTGTTCTAAAGAATCTGGAAGAAGGGTCCGCTGGTCCGCCGGCCCAACAAAATCAATAACGCCTGTTGTACCCACACAGATTCATGAAAGAAGAGGTTTGGGCATTACAAAGGAGGTTGGGGATTATAACGTTTCTTGCACCTGGCGGTCTTGCAGTTTTTCCCGCTGATTGAGGTACTCGGCCGTTTTTCTATCGTGTAACATAGAGAATGGACCTCAGACAACTTTACACGATAATTTATTATTTCAGTTTTATTTCAGTTTGAGATCAACGATCAAAATTCGTTGAATCGTCTAACACCACAAATCTATGGTGAACAATAAGACACGGCGGCGGCTGGGGCAATTCATTTCAAAGGGAAACGCCTTACGGCGTAATTAATTACAAAATCAAACCTTTGGTGATAGATAAATTATACAAAGAGGCATTTCAGGAAAGAGAAGTTGCAGTGTTCTGTAAATATTTTGATAGGTGAAACTATATTAAAAATAATAATAATAATTAAAATAAAATTAAGGTAGAATAGTGAATTTATTATATTTTTTTAGTTTTTTATAATTTAGGGTTTTGTTAATTTTATATATATTAAGATGGATTAAATTCGGTGAGGTCTAAATTTTTTAGAGTAAAAAGAGATTAATTTTAGTTTTTTGGTTTAGAATAAAAAGAGATTTGATCATTTTCGTCTCTTTTTTAGAGTGAAAAAAGATTCATTTTCGTCCTTTAGTAAATAAAAAATTAAAAAATTAAAAAAAATTTAAACTTGTATTAAAATCATATTATAATTTACCATTTTTTTCTTTTAAATTATTTTTTTAATCCTTATTAGTCCCTGCCCGGACTATAGCGTTCAATCGAACGTTTGACCGCCTATTAATCCATCCGTTGACCGTTTTTTTTTTTTATGTTTTCTTGTGTTTTAACCAAAGTTTAATCGTAGCAATTTTATTCACTTAAATTTTATCCAAAGTTTTAACTCTGAAAGCGCATTGTACCTCTTATTGCAGGCTTCACGTGGCCCGATGCAAGAAAATTGTGGCAATACTATTTTAACCAAAGTTCTGTCATTTTATATACCATTTCCAATTTGTATTTTATCCAAAGTATGGAAAATTATGGTGACAAACATGAAACTTAGGTGCATGCAAAGTTTATTATATAGCTGCCACCTCTCACGCAGCTGGCTACCACTGTCTGCCACCATCTGCCACCTGTCACTTAGCTGTGGCTGAGCTTTCAACCTAAATTGACTCTGGCAGCCTACCTTATATGCTTGTTCCTTATTGTGTTCTTCTTCTTCACTCCTCTCCAAACTTTACAAAACATCCTACACAGTTTGACTTACTTTATTCTTGTAGCAGGAGATTCGATTGAGCGGTGTCGAGCCCTGTTGCTCCTTACCAGGTAAATTCTCCTTAGATTTAAGGGATCCAATTCCCTTGAATTAACATTCTCTTCTTTCTCACCTTTTCTTTTTTTTCTTTGTCCCAAGTCTAACGACGGGCAACATTAGTGGATTAATGTATTCTGGTTGCCCTGCAGGTGAGAGGTTTCGATTTCCATGACCTCACTGTCGCTAGAGGTTCCTTCTGTCTTCCATATTCTTAACTCTCTTATCTGGAAATTTCGGGGTTGTTTAGTTAGAGGGTCGTGAGCCCCATAATCTCAATCTTAGTTGTTTTTACTCCTAGCTTCAAGTTTTCTTCCTGTATTTGAATATTCAGACTCCATGTTAGCTCGGGTTTCTTACTAGGGAACTTATATTCCACCCTATAGAGTTTTTGTTCCTTTTTGTTGAAAATCAGAGCACAGTCTCGGTATATGTGTTTATGATGTCTTACGAAGTTTTTCATCACTCCAGATTGTAAAAGGATTCTTCTCAGCCTTACGGGTTAAATCCTGAAAAGTGAATTTCGATATAACTGTTTAAAATTATAATACTTCTTGTGATACTCCTCATATGAATGGTTTAATTCTCTTGACTATTAAAATATTTGATTCTTGTTGATTCGTGTTGCACTGATTATTGTCTAACATAGTTGATTCTTGATTTAGTAGACTCAATATGAATGGTGGGTTTTGGGCCTTTTAGTCAGTGCTCTTAGTTACTTGTCGCATTACTTGGGACATTGATCTAGTAATAATTTGTTCTCTGAGAATTATTTTCGTGGCTAGAATAGTTGGTTCATTGAATTACTTCTTTCATGATATGTTTTGATTACTAGTGTTGATATATTCATTATATCTTTAATTTCATTACAATAGGTATTACCAGTGCCAACAAGGTAGCCGGATCCTAACACCATTAGGCTTTGTCCATACTTCTTTGAGTATTTAGTTATCTGTATTTGGAAGTAGGATTGTTCTCAGAACGGACCTTTGGATCCAAGTACAAGAACTAACCAACTTCTAGCTTACTTTAATTGCATCAAAATTTTATCACTGAAAAATGCTTGTGCCTCAGATAGCATTAAATTATGTATACAAATTAGTTTGCATGTTTAGGTTTCCATATTTTTCTTTTCTTTACTATTCCCCTATATAACCCTAGGATTTCTCTAATCTCGTTCAGGTTACCTCTGCACATATTTTAATTATGATGCCAACAACTATTTCTGGAAATAGTAACCAAAGTTGACGTTTCTCGTTCATTCTAGTTCTGACAAATTCATAAATAAAATCTTCACTTTCATACCCCGGAGAGGAATAGCGAGAACGAATGAGTTGGTTAGTCCTGGGTTTGCTACCTTCGCTATGGCGGTTGGGTTCAGACGACAGTCCACCATAATCTTAGTTTTATGTGCCGCTTGATTATAGATCAAAATGAGGGGCATGTCTTATTAGGTGTGTTTTTGATCATACCTCTGTGATAATCCATCATTCATAAGGGGATTACATGCATGAAGCCACTTTCCCTAGGTTTTTAGAACGTACTGTATTTTATAACTTTACATAAGAATTGTTAATGTTGTGAACATTAGTGCCGCGTGACTATAGTTTTCGACAAGCAAATCGGTGGCTACCTCGTAACTACAAATTTTGAAAAGAAACAAAATGCATTTCTTAATTTCTCCCAATAACATTATTACTGAAAATTTAAACCTCATGTATAATCCTTTCGAAATAACTCTGAATATCTCAAATAAAAATATAAAAATATCTTTACGAAATAATCTCCTCTCTTGATATTATACTTGGTATACTTTTGATAATAGAAGTTTCTCCTTTCTTACTTGGTGTTATGTATTTATGCATTATGTAATTTTGATTTATCAAGTGAATTTAATCTCAAGTTTATTGTTGCATCATGTCTGAGTTGTGACATTTTCGATAAGAAATCACATTGACACGTCTATATTGATATTATTGTTCACTCAAATAGATATTTGAAACTTGAAGGGGAAAGATTCATTATGCAAATCCATAAAGAAAGATTTTGGTATTCCATATTCCATTATTCTATAATGAAAATTATTGTAAATAGGAGAAGGCCCATTCTGGCAATAGAATTGTAGAACCTTGCTCTTGACACGCCATTGGTTAATAAGAAGCGGAGAGGCTTTACGCAGCACCCAACCCCTGCTTTAGTGCATTGAAGCGATATCGTAGTGCGTAATTACGTATATAATATCGCGTAATGAAATAGATAAGTCATTCATGCATAATTACATATATAATTTGACTTCTTTCATTGTCCTTTAACACAGACAGGGTATTTACTTATATTCCTTGTCTCCCCCACTAGATAAGTCTGTGCTTAGTATTTATCCCATTGTTATCCTAATCTACAAGTGCTTAAGGTCGATACGAGTCCAAGTATATCTATGGATAAAGCTGGGCTATCCTATTATAACTGCCATTTAGAATATGTCTGTAGTATAGTTACCCTTATTCATTATGGCTCTACTTACTATATGTTTCACTAGCATATCGAGTTGAATAAGCTAGGTAATCAAAGGAATAACTAGTAGTAAGCTAAGTAAGGGTAATATAAGGTAAACATAAGGGAATACAACACCCTTGCTTATAAGTAATAGATGAAGTGTGAAGTAAGAAGGGATTATGGATTAGTTAGGTCTTATTTAGGGATAAGGATTTGGATGATAGATTTTAGGGATCAAGAGAGATATTGTTGGAGTTTGTTGAGGGATCTAGAACCTACCTTGGGTTCTAAACCATTTGTATAGATTGAGGTTTTGGGTTCTAATCCATTTGTATAGATTGAGGTGAGCCCATGAGGCATGTAAGAGATAGAAGTGTGTGAGTTCTAATCCATTTGTATAAATTGAGGTGATCCCATGAGGGATGTAAGAGATAAAAGTGTGTGAGTGAGTGTGATGTATGAGAAGTTCTCCTCTAATTATTTTATTAATTATTCTCATATTTTTATGTGCATATGCTTGGTGTAATTTTCAGTTTAATTTTATTCTTTTTGTAAAGACCTATGGTTAGAGTTGTTGCACCATTTTGGTATCAGAGCTTGGAAGGACAGTTTGTAACACTAAGCCTGAGGTGCACAGTTGACTAAGACAGACCTAGGTAGCAGATTGAGAACGTCCTGCCACTGGCCATGAATATCATCCGCCAGCACAATGTTGCAATAGTTGTCAACATCGATTTCCTGGAAAACTACAGAACCGACACCACAATCTTTCGATGCAGGTTTACTGCTATGTCTTTTATTGATTTGTCTTTTCGACTCTTCCAAGTCTTTGACTGAATATATATATCAATGCAAAGGGCTGGAGACGACAGTGAAGGATCTTGCGTATTGGAACGATTATTGCATCGATTGCAATCTTTGGTGAAGTTGGAATCAGCGGGTAATCAAAGTTCAATTTCAACATTTGTTGTTGTACTTCGCTCCTTAAATTGATTGCTACACGGTTTTTTTAATCTCGTTCTAATTGAGTTTCAACCCATATTAAAGGCTTTACCTGAGTGCTAAGTCTGTATGTCATTAAATCAAAAGAAGCCTCAGGAAGCATCAACTGCTTACCTGGTTGAATGCTACACCTACTTCCTGGTTATCTTGGATATAATATTGTTCGAGATGTATGCAAGCGCTGATGTCCAAATTGTTAGGACGATACTTTCGGTCAACAAGCCCATTTTGATATTAAACTTAGTGGGCGGAGGATTAGGACCACCGACAAATAAATGCAATATATTTATGGCAAGTCTTCCGTACTGTACTAAAGTTTATATTTTTGACAAATTAAAAATTAATAGGATTTCATAATAATTGTGATGTAAAAATCATGATTTCATATTTTTAAAAATAAATAGAAATTCGAATGTTTTTTAAAAATGATTTAACTTTAAATTTTTATGTAAGAGTTGATTAAATTATTTATTAATATAAAGGCTATAATAGATAAATTAAATATATATTAAATAAAAGTTTTGGACAATTTGGATTTATTAATTTTTAAAGTTATAAGTAATTTTGATATATAAATCCATAATTAATATTTTAAAGTGATTTATTCGTTTTTACGGTGAGTCTTTTTAGTGTGAATTAATCAACTACTATTTAAGGTAATCTATTAATTTTATATCTTAATAGTCATTTATAGGGATTTAATCTGGCTCACCACCACTGCTTTGCCAACAATAGAAAAGACATGTTTATTAAAAAATAAAAAAAATTATTGTACTCTCACCAATATAATTCGTTTAAAAACAAATCTGCAAAAATAATTTGAAAACAATTTCAACCGACATCTTGTACTCTGACCAATACAATTCTTTTAAAAACAAATCCGCAAAAATAATTTGAAAACAATTTCGACGGACATCTTTTTATTACAAAATAAAAAATTATTCTTATGATTTCAGTATTTAAAAATAATTTCGAAAAAATTTCGGCCGTTATGCCATCTGCAACGTAGACCTTCTGGCAGGCCTGGCAGGGACTACCGGCTGCATGCAGCACTTGTTTAAAAACTCATCTCTAGCACCATCAACATGATATTGGGAAAGTATTGAACTTACAAAGGAAGTATTGAACTTATAAAAGCTTATGATATTTGTTAAGGAATTCTATCCATGGAAAAGTGAATGGTTTATAGGTTTTATGGTGAATGATTTGTTTTAATAGGTCTTTGGTGCTTTTGATTCAATAGCTAAGTGAATGGCTTGTGGTTTTTATTAAGTAATTAATTTTTTTTAATTTTTTTATTATTAATATTTTTTTTATTTTGGTGTACAATGTTTTGTTTGGTGCTTGTTTGGTGTTTAATATGATCTATCTGTGTTGACCTTTATTTAATGTTCCATCTAATAGTAGTATGAAGTGGGTTCAACTCAATGTTTGTTTGGTGGTATCTTTTTGACTTAAAACCAGACATAATGGACTTAATCTCTGTGGTATCTATTTCAAAACTTGATAATGTGCGAGGCTTCTTAGGATTTAATTTCATCCTCCCAACCTTAGTCTCTCGTTGGTTCAGGGCTAAGGTTCTTTTTTTTAACTCAATATATGACAATGGATAGATTTGAGGTAGTCAACATTTATAGTTGTACTCATCTATTTTTTCACTGCTTTTTGGATACTCTATGGTATCTATGTTTATCACCCTTATGTGAGGTTTAGTGGTTTATCTCTCTTGTGTGAGACTGTTTATGTTAGTGGATTGATTTTTTTAGAGTGTTTTCGTGTTTATGGATAGTAAAGCTTTTGTGCTTGGTGTTAATGTTATGTTTTTAGATGGGGTTTTGGGTTTTATAGCACTAGTAATATTTTATGCATTTTAGTGTTTTTGTTTGAATGTTGTATCAAGTATGTGTAGAATGTACATTTTTGCTTAATAAAAATATATATATTTTTTAGGAGAAAAGATTTTGTCAATTTAATAAAAAAAATTAAGGGAAAACACTCTGTCAATTTAATAACTAATAATAACAATCTGATATTAATATTACTAGCATACCCCAAATTAGAGCACAATGAATGCAAAAGCGAATTTAGGTGGTTATGTTGTTCAAAGATCAATGGATTTTGTTTTTGGATGGATATTGTTTGAAAAGTTTTCTTGTGAGATTAAACATAAATGAACTTATGGTGAGAGGATGTGATGGAGGAGGTTGTGACATTTATCGCTAAATCAACCTCAATTAATGTATCTATTAGTGCGGGGTTTAGACAAATCTGAATTGGCACACAGTATGATCCAACAAAACCCACTCCAACACTAGCACTTTCAGCATCACCCATAGACGCCTCACCTGATGTTCCATGAAATACTACTAGAACCAGGATTCTGCAGTCAAATAAAAAGAATTGTGGTGCATTAGATACTTCTATGTTCATGACATTCATATGATAAAAATAAATAGATGAGGTTAACTCCTATGTTATGCGAAACATTTCAAAAATCCATTATCACACTACTTAGCTACAATGGTAATAATAAAGACATCACATATATGCGTAAACAATTATAAAGACATCACATATATGCGTAAACAATTATATAGGACAACCCAAACATTCTTTCCATTAATTCATAGAAAAGGGTGTGCAATGCATTACAACAAGGTATATCATAAACCGGCTCACTAACCTAGCATTCATAAAATACAGAGCATTACATTCTTTAGTATCACCAAGTGTTGATTGATATTGTGTGGATTACATACTCAAGGACAGACTTATAAAAAAGACTCAACACACTAGAGAACTAAGAAAACAACCATTCACATGCAAAACTAATAGAGAACAATACAAAGTCGAGCTAACTACAAAACACGTTGTGTATTACAAAGTTTATGATCCCAAATTAGCTAACCAACCCTAAGATGGAGAATTCAGGTTTTCTTTACCCCTTTGTGCATCCTTCGTCATCATGCATCTAGCCTTCGTCCAGCTCGTTGATCTTCCACATCAACCTTACCACTCTGATATCTTCTGACAGCCTTCCCCAATTGTCCCTTGCACTCTAGCTAACAGCCAATCTCTAGCCAGAATATCCTTTAATGGCCTCTCCTCCACTTCGCCAACTTGCATTTCCTTGCAAATATCTTCCATGGCATTCATCACGACAATCCTTCCCATCTATGCCATGTGCCTTCAGATCCTAACTACCCCGATCCGCCTTGCACATGTTCTCGTCTAGCTGGCATTATATTAAGTTGTGCACGGTGGTCCCCTACATTGTAGCTTCCTTCCATGTGCCATCCTCTCCATTGTGTGTTGGGTTCCATAATTCTGCGTCATCCTCCTCTCTTGCATGTCGTTTCTCAAACTTCTACAAATACTTCAAAACTTTGGCCTCCTACAAACCACAACACAAAATTATGTGTAATGTCCCGACTGGAAAATTTCTCAAACTTCAATAATTTTCTAAGTTTGCAATTAGAGTTTTAGTGGCAACTTTCATCAACCAGTTTGGTTACTTTCTGTTGTAGGTGTTTTTTTTCGCATGTACCCAACAATGACTAAAACACAGAGCTAAACAATTGCTCACGCAAGCGACCCAACTCAAGAATAATAACCAGCATGGTATTCATCATTGAAAAATGAAAGGTACAGCCATTAGATTACTAGTCTTCCATCATGAATAACCTAGAAATATCTATATATCAGCACATAACAGAAATTACATGGCCATTTGTGCAAAAGTGTAGGGCAAAGGAGAAATGAAGTTGGTGTACGTTGGCTGCCAGCATATACACAGTCCCAAATAAATCTCATGGAAACATTTTTTGAACAACTATACATCATTTACAAGTACTCAGAAATTAACTAGACTATTGTAGGGTGCAACCAAGGATATACATTTCAAATTTATGGGCTATTATGTGGACTGATATACACCATTAAAGATTAGGAAGCTGATCATGCTCCAGCTGGGCGACAATGCCTAGAATCTTATAATTTTGTCCTCCCTTTATAGAACAATTTGGCCCTCATCAAAGGCAGTGATCAAGCTCCTCCTTAGGCACTGGAAATTCTGAGTGTAATGATCAATTTCCCCCTTGGAGAAATGATGAGTACCTCAGCGCACACAATAATTTGTGATAAGAAGTTTGGAGAATTCCATTGGTTCAAATGTTGTGATCTATGTATTAATTCATTCAATGAAGGTTACAATTATACTTGAAAATGATAACTGAAATAGTTATAACTAGAAATACCTAATTTATAACTAAATCCCTAACTATACAAAAATCCTGAAGGATTACAACATTTCTCCCCTTAATCTGAAGGGACATCTGACATACCAAGTAAAGATCTAAATTTCTCGAACTTTTCATGTCCCAATGATTTAGTAAAGATATGTCCAATTTATGTTGGACAATGTGTCATATGAATTGTTTTGGCCCCTACATGATGTCGAATCAAATGATACTTGGTGTTGATATGTTTGGTTCGATCATGAAACTTTGGATTCTTGGCCAATTGAATTGCAGAAGATTTGTCAACAAATAAAGGAGTTGAAGCTTTTTGTTTCTCATGCAAATCTTCAAGTATTTTCCAAATCCAAATGATTTCCTTAGTGGCTTGAGCTGCTGCAACATATTCGGCTTCGGTGGTAGAATCAACAGGAACAGATTGCTTGCGTGATCTCCAACTGATGGCTACTGATCCAAGATTCATCAAATATGCAGAAGTAGAGACTCCATTCTCTTTATCTCCATCAAAATCAGAATCTGAACAACCAGCAAGATGGAAGTATAAAACTTTGGTATCTTTGATGTCATAAGTTTGGGTTCCATTTAAATATTTAAGTACTCTTTTTGTTGCTACCCAATGCCCCTCACAAGGATGATTCATAAATCTGGAAAGTATTCCTACAACAAATGTTATATCAGGACGTGTAATAGATAAAATAAATCAAACTTCCAACAAGTTGCCTATACTTTGTTGGATCTTCAAATGATTCCTTCTTCTGAAGTAAGTTTCAAATTCTACTCCATTGGTGTAGCAAAAAGATTACAATCCACCATACTATTTATGTTTAATAACTTACCAACATACTTCTTCTGAGATATGAAAATATGTTGTGGTTTTTGATCAACTTCAATTCCAAGATAATAATGAAGTAAACCTAAATCTGTCATATCAAAAACCTTTTTCAATTCCTTCTTAATAGATGATATATATTCATCATTGTTTCCTGTGATCATCAAATCATCAACATATACAACTAGATATACAACTGATCTTCCAACTTTCTTAACGAAAAGAGTTGCATCATCTAGGTCAAAATGTTTATAATTTAACTTTAGAAGATGTTTAGTTAGTTTCTCATACCATGCTCGTGGCACTTGTTTCAAGCCATACAAAGACTTCATTAGTTTGCAAACCTTTTGTTCTTTCCCTTTAACAGAAAAACCTTCTGGCTAAAACATGTAAACATCTTCTTTCAAATCTCCATTTAAAAAAGCAGTTTTGACATCCATATGATGAATTTTCCATTCTTTCTGAGCTGCAATAGAAAACAAAGATCTAATAGTGCCCCATTTAGCTGTAGGAGCAAATGTCTTTGTATAGTCAATACCCTCTTTCTGTGCATATCCCTTCGCTACAAGTCTTGCCTTGTGTTTGTCTAGTGAACCATCAGCTTTATACTTAGTTTTATAAATCCACTTGCAACCAATAGGTTTGATGCCAATAGGAGGATCCACCAGCCTCAATGTGCCATTTTTTATGAGAGCATCATATTCTTTTTGCATTGCATCTTTCCACTGATCATAACTAGTAGCTTCTTCAAAACAAGTAGGTTCACAATCCACAGAAAAGTTAAATTCACAATGAGAATAGTTACCTGAGGAACTTCTAGTCTTAAACTCATCATATTTCTTCGGAAATGTTCGAATACGAGATGATCTTCGTAAAGGTTGTGTAGGAAATTGCTCATCTTCTTCATTTGTCTTAGTTCTTTCCATTTCTGTCCCTGTCAACTCTGTTTCCGTTTCTGTCCCTAACATGTCTGTAGAAACGCTTGCATCAACCAATTTTTCATCAATAGCAGAATTATCATCATTGAGAGAAGGAAAATGCACAGACTGATCTAATATAGGTATCCCCCCTTCAGGATGTGGAAGTATATTATCTAGTTCATAATAAAAAAAAGAGGCGCAAACTTTTCTATCTAATTAAGTTGTTTATCAATAGTGAGGGAATCTTTATCAGATTCAAGAACAATTACATCTCTTGACAAAATAAATTTCTTGTTCTCTTCATCATATAATTGGTATGCCTTAGAAGTCATAGAATACCCTAAAAAAATACATTTTATGCTCTGTTCACTCAACTTAGTCCTCTGTTGTTTAGGAATCAAAGCATAACATTGAGAACCAAAAACTCTAAAATGTTCAACAACAGGAAGACGATTATACCACATTTCATATGGAGTTTTGTTGTTAATGACAGAGGATGGGCATCTATTTCTAATATATTCTACGCAGAGCACTACTTCTCCCCAAAACATCAATTTTACATTCTTAAAAAACATCATTGACCTTACCATATTAAGCAATGTTCTGTTCATTCGTTCTACAACACTGTTTTGTTGTGGATTATATGGTATTGTGGTCTGGTGTTTGATGCCATTCTCTTGCAAATATTTTTCAAAGACATGTGAAGTATATTCTCCTCCATTATCAGTTCTTATAGTACCAATATTTAGTTGAGCTTCATTTGTAATCAAGAGATGAAATTTTTTAAACACATCAAAAACTTGTGATTTTTCCTTAAGCAGATAAACCCAACACATCCTCGAATAATCATCAATAAAAGTCAGTATGTATTTATTGCCATTTGCAGTTGGTACAAGCATAGGTCCACACAAATCAGAGTGTATGAGACTTAATTTTCTTGTAGCTTGAGAAGTAGAATTCTGAAAAGATTGTTTGTGATGCTTGCCCAATATACAAGCATTACATGGGGTCAATTTTCTGGGAACTGTTGGAAGTCCTTTAATCCCTTGTTGTTTCATAATTCTAATACTTTCATAATTAATATGACTAAAGCGTGCATGCCACAATAAAGAAGATGACAAAGTATCATTTTGTTGAACCAAATAATTTGTGTTCAATGTAACAGACAACACACCTTTCAATTTCAACAATTTATCTTATTCTACACTAGTCATTACAGTTTTATTGTCGGTTGCCCTTCGAATTTTCACTTTACCATCAAATATGTGGATGGAATGTCCCTGTTGTCTTATTTGTACAAGAGATAATAAATTTCTTTGGAACTAAGGAATGCAAAGAACATCATTCAAAGTATAATAAAAAAGTCCAGGAATTTTTAACTGAATAGAACCAATCCCTAATGGTTTGATTTGAGACTTATTAGCAAAATACACTACTCCATCAATATTATCACTAAATTGTTCAAAAAAATCTCTTCTAAAGGTCATATGACAAGTGGCACCTATGTCTAAAATCCAATTGTCATGCCATGAAGAAAAAAGGTACTAAATATATCTTCCATATGAAAATTACAATGACCAACAACCTAATGTGCATTCTCAGAAGATTGTCCTTTTTATGGAATTAGATGATCTTTCTTTTCAAGAATTTGTTCTCTTCTTTCATTAATTTTCTCCCAGGGAATTCTACAATTTGCAGTTGTATGTCCAATTTTACCATATCTAAAGCATTTTACAGTTGTTTTATCAGGAAAATTTCTTTGTTTATCATTCTGTTGTCTATCTCCCTGAATATTTCTACCCCCCCTGCCTCTATAATTATTCCTACCTCGACCTCTATTACCCTTAGTATTTCTTTCAGATTCTTCTTGAGGTTTTTAGTCTTTTTGAGCAAGACATGGGGTTTCAGTATTAGAATTATGTGATGTTTCTTTCTTGCCAAAATCCTTCTCTCTTTCTACAATTTTCCCTACTAATTTATCAAAATATAATTTTTTTCTCTGCCCACTAGCTTGGAGAGATTCCAAGTAGTGTGAATAACTAGGGTAAAGAGCTTTTATAAAGGCAGTGAGTTTCATATCAACTTTAACTCCAGTAGATTCAATTTCATGACTGATGGCTTTAATTTCATAAGCAAGTTTTAGAGGATCATTATCTTCCATTTCCAAATTAAATAACTTCAACAATAACTGAATTATCTCCAATTCAGAATGTGAATCATAAAGCTCTTTTAGTTTTGTTATGGCATCATATGTTGTTTTATTATGAACAATGTATCTGCTTACCTCTTCTGAGACTGAAGTGGAAATTAAGGCATATGCCTTTTTATCCTTACTTTGCCAGATTGCTAATTATTTCTCCTTGTCAGGCTGATCTGGTGAATTCCCTTCTTTTCCTTCACAGATTCCATCCCACAAATCATTAAAAATAAGTGTATTTTTAACCTTCCTAAACCATTCCTGGTAATTTTCCTTTCCGGATAGAACAATCCCAATTAAAGATACCAAGGAGTTCATCTTTTTTCCAGATAATGACAGAATTCTTAAAAAAAAAAAACTATTATGATTACAGGAACAAAATTCTTTAAAAAAAATTATGTTTCAATCATTACAGCATAAATTTCCTTCTTTTTTTTTTTTTTTTTATTTTGTATGTTAACTTACAAATATATAAATATATATATATATATATATATATATATATATATATATATATATATATATATATATATATATATATATATATATAACAATCCAATGGTTGTATATTAAAAACATCCATAGCAGAGTCTCCACCAAGCGCACCTCTAGCAACGCTGCTGACTCCACCAATGTTGCTGCGCACACTACCGCCTCTACCAATGCTACTGACAGTTAAGTATTCAGGTCAGCAAGCACATCTTCTTCGCTGGTTTACAACAATGGAGGATCTAGGCATTCTGGTTCAACGGAGTTCGATCCAGGCTCTGATACCACTGATAAGAAGTTTGGAGAATTCCATTGATTCAAATGTTGTGATCTATGTATTAATTCATTCAATGAAGGTTACATTTATACTTGAAAACAATAACTGAAACAATTATAACTAGAAATACCTAATTTATAACTAAATCCCTAACTATACAGAAATCCCGAAGGATTACAACAATTTGAACCGACTGTAAATAATATAGCAGTAGGCACAATTTTGGGTTTATTACAATGGTACATCGATGATATATCAGTCATATAAATGGTGCATCTTCATTCGTCAAACAAACGGTAGCATGAACTTTTAGATATCTGTGTCCAGCACCATACCACCATGAAGTTCGCCCCTTTTTATAGTGGATATCAGCAATGGAATTAAGAGAGAAGGCGCGGTCCAAGTATGCTTAAAACTCTTCCCCTTTTCAATATAATAAATCTCAATCAAATCTGCATGTTAGCTTAGCCAAGAGCCTTAGTGGATTCAGCTCAGAAAATAAAGATCCAAGTCCCTCTAAATAGAAAACTCAACCCTTTTTGTCAACCGAAGGAACTTGGCCCTTTGCAATGATGGTATAATCCTGCAACCAAATTAGATCACAATGCTTGAGCCACCGAAATCAGCTTGAGTTTGGTCTGAAACTCTTGAACTCTTGAGCTCCTTTCAATTTTTCAATGAGATAGATAGAACAGAATGCCTTGCCATTGAGTTCCTCCTCCTTCTATAATTCTACATGGAGCCTCCCTCTAGCTTCTAAATCCTCCTTTTCCCTATTATTTTATTGGTGGGGCCTAATTTCCACTAAGAGGATTTTGCCCCCATTTTTAATAAAATAATAATTTGCCTCATTTCTCAATGAAATATTAATTTTCCGTCATTTACCAATAAAATAATAATTTTCATCCCTTCTCCAATAAAATATTATTTACCACCATTCTCCATTAAAATAATAATTTCTACTTTTCTCCACAAACTAATATTTTCTCCCTTTTAAATTAATATCACCAAAAACTGGCAAAATTCCTAAGTGGATTTTGCACTCATAATATTTGGGAACATTACATTATGGCTCGTTCTGAGCCACTTGGTCCTTCTACAATGATTTACCTTAAATGTCACAATGCCTCTGAATTGTGCCACCACTTCAGCAGCAAGATGCAATGTCTTCCGAATGGTTCTCCTTAACATGTCACTGTACAAATAAAACATAATAATATTTCCCAATTTTTTGTCTGGATCAATAGTGGCCCATAAATTCTAGAAGCGAGTTGCCTCCATGGGCTTCATCAATTTCTCTACTAGCTGAAATTCCTTTGGGACTTCCCATTCTACCAAAGAAATTAGTATTAAGAGCCAAGCATAATGGAATTATACACCACTTTCTTGCACATCCAAAGTGTCTTGTAGAAACCAATTCAATAGGTACGGTGCCCAGGCAAGTTCCTCTCACTCCACGCATTTTTGTGCCAACACAATTATAGTTATTTCCGGTACTTCATCCTTCCGATACTTCCTTAACATCTTATAGGCTAGTGCTTGTGTACAAAATTTGGTAGCCCTTTCATTAATTTTGGAAACTTGATAACATCTACCTCTATTTGGTCCTTCATTTTTTGGGTAGTTTTGATCAATTTTGTTCGGAAAAGACTTGTGGGAGTGATCAGCGAAATAAGGAAAGGAAAATGTTAAAATAGGTCAGAAGTCAAGAATAGAAAAGAGAAAGAAGCAGGTGGAGATAAAAAATGGTTATCTTGGGACTTGCTAAAGTCACATAGGAAGGATTGAAGTGTGAAAATTCCTAAGTCAGATTCCCTATTGTAGTACACTGATGTTACTTCTCCTACTTGATTAAATCATGCAAGTTATTTACTGTATTCTACGGTAAATTTCGAAGCAAATACATCTACAACCTTCACTTAATTTACATATATGTTGAAACAAAATATTGAACAAGAAAGAGAAATACATCACATAAGACACAGTTATTTTTTGACAAATAGTCCTCGAAAAAACCCAATGCGGGAAAATCGGTGCAGTAGCTCTGAGGTTTTATTATTATTAAGTAGTAGCAGATTCTGAATACATCACTGAATACCTCACAGGGTGATTCAGTTACAAATGAAAATACTGGCAAAAGCTTTGTGAGTTTACCTCACACAATCACTGAGAAAAAGTCTCGACCAATCCGACTACTGGATGAAGTGACCCTCGCAGGCATTGCACTACCTCTACGTTGTCCCAGAATCAACCCTTCTAAGCACTACAACACCCAGCTGGAGATTCGATTAGTAGCCCAAATTCACTTCTCTCAGCCTTTCGGTCTCACACCCTGGCTTCCGGCTATTGAAATTGACCCTCTGCTCTGATTTTCAACTTTCTCTCTCTGCCTCTGCGTCACTTCTGAATGGCCCTACATCAACATCTATGTCAAGGCTTCTGGATCACTTACTGCCTCTCTCTATTGATGTGTCTTCGAATGAGAATCTCTCTCTCCAGAAGTTGCTATCCCTGCCCCTCAACTACAAGAGATTTCTTCAATCAATTTTTCCTCTTGAGAACTTCTTACTTCAGAAAACTGATTTTCTCTATCAATCTGTGCTTTTTCTAAATGACCCTCAAGCCCCTTCTTATATCTTCTTGTTGAACAACCAATGGCCTAGATTAAATCATAATCAAAGGCTCATATCATTTTGGTGTGATCTGTGGCTTTTTCTAGAAGTTTCACCTCTGATTAGATTAATACCCATTAATATTTTAATTTTCCTAAGTTTAGACTTAGGAAACCCATTAAAAATATTAATTATTTCAATAAAACCACTTCTGGATGGAATTTTCCAAACCGATTTTTGGGTTCTTTGGAATGCATGTGCCCAAGCCTCCCTACACAATTTGAGGCCTAGATCACATCCGATGCTACCCGAAATCAACACGAAGTTCTAGTTTTGAAAGAATCAAGAGGATGTGGACCAAAGCACCTGGATTCTGTCAAAGGGATCAAAGTGCACCAAATCAAGCAAACATGATCAAGGTAGTGGAGAAAATCTATTAAAGCCACATGGATTGAGTCGAGAAGGGGAGATAGAGAGAACTATGCCGACATGTTGTCGAACTGAGATTTGAAGTCTTTCATTATAATCCATTCTTGTTTTGTTCTCTTTTCATGTAATAATGAATATATTTTACATAGTCTTAGCAGATCTAGCTTGTAATGGCCTATTGATGAACATAATATATGAGTAGTGTTGCATGGTTTAATTATGTTTCTTTGTGTATGGATGATTATTATTTAGGCACCTTTTCAAAAAAATTGTTACGATGTTTAAATGCATTATCTGATATTTAATTATGTGAATGCTTTAGACTTGAATATATGGAGATATCTAAATAACAATGTACATGTTGTATAACTCATACAATGATCTAAGGTGGCATTGCTTAAAATCTTGTCATATATTTTAAAATCTCGACACGCCTTGGGTGAGACTTTTCTCCTTCATGGAGGAATGAAACTGTCAGTGTTGCGCTAAACTACGATGGGATCTTTGTTGGCAACCTGAGGTTAAACATAGGGTCTATAAAGTAAAAATTCCTACCAACAAATGGTTTTGTTGTTGGGACCCGAGTATTCTAAGGGTATCTAGATCATGGTGTTGAGGATTCTTAAAGGTGATATTCAAGAGTGGTGGTACGAGAATCTTGTTTTGTTTATCCTACAACAAGATCAATTAAGACAGAAGAACTTAGAGTGGGTTAAGGTGGAAATCTTATTTGCAGAACCTGCATGCAACCAATATGAAATTTTATGGTGTAATTTTCTTGAGGAGTTATACAATTGGCTGAGTAGATTGCGACATAAAGCTATAATTGGCTTCTGTGACTGCACAAATAGAAGTTGGACTACAACTGAATTGGCTGCATTATATCGGTTAGACACTAAGGTAACCAGAGTTGTTGGCTTTTGGGTCCAAGCAACCTTGGAAGGTTATATTATTGAATTTTCTATGGAGAACCGCCAATATTTTTCCAAAGACAACATAGTATTCAAGTACGGGTTACGGGGAAGATTGTTAAAAGAAATCCTCTTATGGATCAAGGTTCTGATCATTGAAGAGATACTGCTACCATTTTAAGAAACTAGCATGGAAGCTTAAGACCCTAGGTATTGGGGGTATGATTTAGGGGAGATATGTTGCTCAATTTTGCAAGATAAGGGGAATTTGTGATGGATGTTGAGGAGTTTCAGAGAGATAAAGATTTTAGGGCATTAAGAATGGCATGGATAGCTGACATGTGGTAGGAAAAGAAGTCGTAAGAGATAAGGAGGAGGAGGAGATAGTTGTAGTGGATAGGTGAAGCTTTGAGTAGTCCAAGGTTGCAAATAGGAGGAATGGCTAGCCTAGAGTTGTAGAATAGTGAAGTAGGAGAATGATCTCATTCTAAAAAAATAGGAGCATCTAGAGGAGGTGTGATAAGAGACCAAAATAAAATAAGTGGAGCCCACCAGGAGTTGGGAGGAATCTAAACACCTGAAACACCTAAACAACTAGTTGTGATGAGTGATGAGAATACTCTCGTAGATGCAAAAATGCATTTCATAATGTGACAATTATTCTTTGAAGATGGTTTGGTCCCCATAAGAAGCGGTCTGCAAAACAATAATGCAACTAACTCACTCTCTAATCTTCCCCTGGTACTATATCAAAATCCTGTTAAATTTCATTCCAAACTAGTCAAAAATTTAAAATTTCATAAATTTTATAATAGATACATAGTTGATAGCTCTAGAGGAGTTGGTATTTCTCGTAGTAGTGTTCAGATAAATTTTGTAGCTTTTTCACAACCGGATTTGCAAGGTTTTTTGTTGGTTCTTCTTGGTCAACCTATCATGGTCAGGAATGTGGCAGGTTCGTTCACTCAGTACCCATAATTTTTGTGCCAAGGAGATGAAGGCATTGAGCAACATTGGTATCTATGTGAAGCCATCCTAAGAGCTAGAAAAACCATAGATGCTACTATGATCATTGAATTTCAAATGACTTTGAGGGATCGAGCACTCAGATTGTTTATTAAGTGGTATGATTTCAATCCAAATCTAGTTCCTGATGTGATTAAACAAGAGTTGTTAGAAAATTATATATCACAGAGCAATGGAAGACATAAAATATTGCAGAAACACAAACAAAGAAAATGCATAAAACAAGAGAGACACAAATATATGTGGTTCACCCAATTTGGACTACATCCAAGGAGAAATAACGAGTCCTTCCTTTATATTATCCAGCAAAATGAGAGATACAACCTACATCAGTTCCGTTGTAATTTCCTCTCCGCTCTTACATAGTCTCCTCTCTCTTTCTCACTAATAATAATAATACACAACTGCAATACAATTCCCTCATATAAATCAAGGGTTGCCTTCTAGGGCAAAAAAATCCTAAATTAACACAACTTCTACCATCAGATCATACGCCTAATGAACAGCTCAGATTGAATAAGAAATTACAATATTTTACAAGCCAATTTTTCATCTATTTTTAGCATCGAGGGAACTGCCCCCAAACCCCCGCCATGGGGGGCTCATAAAATCATCATTGCCCTCCCCTAGACCCCCCTGGTGGTGATTAAACAGGTGGTGTTTCTGCCTCGTTAGAAACTAGGGTCCAACGCGACAATACCTATGAATAAAGAAGATAATCGGACTCCACACCCAACAAAAGTTTATTAAAGAATTCAAGCTCCCTCATATAGACCAACAAGGCTTAGCAGAGTTATGGGAAATTAAATAACAGGAGGGCGAGACTGCATGGGAGTGCACGCAGTTGTTTAAAGACATAATTGGGAAGCTCACTTATCCAATTTACCCTCATCATCAATGAGATTGGTTCATTAGAGTGATGTTGTCGTTAACTACAACTCCTTTGACACAAAAAAAGATCAACACATTACAACATGCACAGGAACAAGCTATGATGATTGAAGCAATGGTAGGATACTATTGTAGTGGCTACAACCACCCTCCAAAATTTTGGCCTACACCAATTTCGGAGCCTTCCTTGGAGAGTTTCACTTGATGACTGCACACACTTGGGTTCACTTTGTGAGCTCGTGTGAGTCTTTACATTCGCCTTGCTTGTTTATTGTACTGAAGTCTCTACATGTTGATATCTAAGTCATGCTTGCGAACATGTTCTGGTTATGCTCAAAGTCTTTGCTTCGTATGTGTTTGTTGTGTTCGCAATGAAATCATATGTCAAACTCACACACGAAGTCACATTCACTGTCACGCAAGCGTCGTCTCGATCATGAACGATCAATCACGAGTGTCGCGCTTGTCGCTTGCACTGCTGGTCAGTCATGTTGACATGTGTGTCTGGATGGTTCGGTCGTTTCATCGTCAAGTCATGCGAGTGTGTGTTCGTATGATCACCTATGCATCTTTTTACTGTTCACACACTTAGTCATTTTTGCCAAAGTTCTGGTGACCAGACTCCTCACTGACAATTGAGCCATCACCCTGCTTTCGACTTGATCGATTGTCAACCAAAACAGCACAAAAGCACCAAGCTATTTCTTTCAAGCAGTGTTGCCCGCAAGCAACTCAAGTAGCACCCATGCTGGCCACTCGGACATTCGACTAGTTGTTCATCTCAGAAATTGCGCAGTGCTCATGAGAAGGCCTCCCGCTGCCCATAAGTCAGCTCAACTCAGAAATTGCACAGAGATGATCAGCAGGCCAGCCTTCCGGCCTTAATGCAGTTTTCCCAGCCAGCAGCTCTCAACAAAAGACTACCTGTTCCCTCCAGGAATTGTGCAGTTTCCGCTGTCAGTAACCCAGTAGCCAACTGACAATTCCCTCTAGGAATTGCGCAAGTCTAGCTGTAAGTGACCACAACAACCAACTAGCAGTGCCCTCTGGGAATTAGGCAAGTCTGGCTACTAGTGACCCCAATAGCCAACTGGCAGTTCCCTCTGGGAATTGCACAAGTCTGGCTGCGGTGACCCCAACAGCCAACTAGCAGTTCCCTCTAGGAATTGCACAAGTCTGGCTGCCAGTCTTTCGGGCAGTTCCCCAGAAAAACTGCGCAATCCCTACCTGCTGACCCTTCATGCAGCCCGACCCATTCCTCTAGAAAATTGCGCAAATTTCGTTGTCCAGCTCCTACTGATTGTTCATTTCGGAAAATGCACAGAGGATGCTTGCCTTGACCTCCTGCAGCTCAGACTGTCCCTCCCAAAATTTGCGCAATTTTGCCTCCCTTCCGAGCTAGACCTTGCAGACAGTCATTGTCGACTCAGATTGTTTGTCTCTATCTCTCAGTGACTCTTGTGCAGTTTTCATCAGCAGTTGCACGGAGCCATCATCCCGCATCACAGCCTTTTTTCCTCTCTCGATCACCTACTTTTGAATGATCATGTGTCATGGTAGACTAGGAGGTTTTCAATTTGATGTCATCTCGTCGTGAGTGACTGCAGCTATAGGTACACCAACAAAAATTTCAAGACGACGAATGGGGTGAACGAAGGGAGCACATGCAGATGGGCCGGTTCACCAACGAATGAAAGAACTAAGCATGCGAAGCGGATGAACGCGACGAACATGCACCTTCGCGAGCAAGTGAGCTTGTCAAGCCTTCCCGCATGAAAGCAAGAAACAACATCCTAAATCTTCATCAAGAAAACCAAGTACCATTGAAGAATCTGCGCACTTCACCATGCAGAGGTGAAGCTATGATACACTATGAAGACATCCATCACTCAGAAACACTCTAGCTCGACAGGCACTCCATCAGCAGCACGAATGTACCAGCATTGTCATGTCAAGTCATGAGTCATGTTCTCCACATATCCATTATGGGCTTGTTATCAATCAATGTGATGTAATGTGGAAGTCCAAGAGACCCACTTGTTGAACATAGAGTCATGTAAGTCGAAAATTCATGGAAGTCGAATGGTCATGAGGGTAGTCAAACAGCCACAAGGGTCAGTTTCACCATTGGCTATAGATACCCCCCTCATTTGTACATGAATAGAATTTTCACCTCAGCTCCTCCCACATAGCCAAGAGAGTTTGTAATCTTTTCTTTAAGGAGTAAGTAGTGGCTCCAACACCCCACTGACGGGGTTAGTGATGTATGGTGTAATGATGTGTCTTGGAACTTTCGCTTAATTCAGAAGCCTGTCAATAAGCCAACACATTTTCACACATATATTGTATTTGTTGTAAGACTGATTTTTAACACTTGTAATGCATGTTGCTTTAACCTACGTTCTACATCTGAACCAATTCATTTGTTGTAATGCATAATCTATTAATGGAAATCTATTATATATGATGCTAATGTTGTCCCGTCTGTGTCGACTGCTTTGTTGGACATCAGACAGACCTTTCACATGAACCTTGCTGTAACAATCGTTGCACTCGTTCAGATTGATCCATGAGTGTTGTATTTGTTATCTTACCTTGTATGTTGTGACTACCGCATCCGAGTGGATTGCTCCATTGGAAGCTGTGTATGTCCTTTGTGTTGTGTGTTCCTAGCCGAGTTGGGACTGATCCCTTTCAACCTGGAACTCACCTTCACCTTTTTCCCCTCACAATGAAAGAACCATTGACACAAGTACACTTACACTCACCAGGCACACGAACCTCACTTCTCGAAGACAAAGCGAACCACTCTCATGTGCTGACAAGCAAGAGTTGAGGAAAATCCTTAAGATAATGGAAACCGAGCCATCATACCAGATGGGACTCCCACACCAAACAGTGTGAGGTATAGTTGTGACTTCATACCAGGGTGATCCCCTGAATGTTGGGGGGTCTAGCATCGTCAACATTTCTGGCGCTAGAAGGAGGGTTGCCAGTTGTACATGGCTGAAATTCCCCTCACACTCACTCATCAGCCATCTGGTCAAGGTAGTAACTCGCACTCCCTCTCTCACAACTCAACAGTTGGTTACTCCTCACCTCCCAGAATTGAACACGAGATTTCGTATCAACACCTTTGCTTCGTCTGTCCCATCACTCTCCAGTTTGAAAAAGTAGTCGAACTAATCCTAGGCGTACAGTATCTTCCATGCGCATCTAAGAAGCCAAGCCACTCCCACAGGGGTTGTTGTATCATCGGAAGGAAGAAACATTCCTTGCTACTCTTGAAGGTTTGGAAGAAGCTGTTGAGGATGGAGAGGAACCTCCAATCTTATTTGAAGATGAACAAGGCACTCTTTTGGTCTTGGGATCAAAATCCGGTATAGGAGGTGGAGGGGAAGGCAGTGGAGGAAGTGGAGGCGGAGACGAACCTATAGACTTAGATCCAAAACCATTAGATTCCGAAGGAGAGGAAGAAGACGAAGAGGACGAAGAGGAAGAAGGGATGGTTGACCCAAACCTTGAATGGATGACTCAAGGACCATTGGCTCTCTTAGCTGTTCTACATAAGATGTCAAGTGAGTAGAGAGAATGAACATCAAGTTCAACCCTAACAGCATGGTGAAGGCATAAGACCATTTGGAAAACTTCTACCTACAGCTGTAGACCCTTGAGGTATGTTATGATGACATGGCATGTAGATTGTTTCCGTGTACCTTGGATGGTTGCGCAGTTTCTTGGTATCATAGCCTTCCACCCAACTCCATATAGAACTGGGGTTCTTTTAAACGCATTCCTTGAAAAGTTTGTTGATGATAATACCCCAACCATGCTACTCAAAGAATTGGGAAGCCTTAGGATGGATGGAAAAGAGAAAGTGAAAGATTTCAATCAGAGGTTTATGCGTATTTTGAACAAGTTTGTAGCAGACACCAAACCTCATGATTCCATCACTGTCGACTATTACATGTTTGCACTGCCAACCACCATTGCGCAGTTCGTCAAGCGATCTATGAAGCTAACACTTTTAGAAAGCTGCGAAGAGGCTATTGCTGTTGAGAAAGACTTGTGCACCATTGGAGTCATCAAGGATGACAAGTCGACGAAAGACTCCAAGGATGTGAGCAGAAAGCCCCAAGCAACGGTGAGCAAAGGCAAAGACAAGGAAGCAACTGACATTGAGACCCTCACTTGCTTTTTCAAGAATATGACCACCAAAATGTTTGAACTCAAGCAATGGAAGATGGACACATTCGCGAATAGTCATCCACCCAGATAGAGATAGGCAAGTAGTTCATCAACTAGCTCATCAAGCAACAGTCGGTTCGGTTCCAAATTTGTGCAGAAGCCTATGTTCCAACTCGATCAATGTGCTGATCCTAAGTATTTTTCCTTCCATGAATAATTTCATCTCGAGAACTCATGTTCAGATTGGAAGTGAGTTCTTACCTCTGTCTGTACTCATACACCCGATGCAGATGGTGACATACAAGAGTAGCCAGAAGACACTAATGATAACGAAGAGGTTGCACCTAATGAAACACCAAGCTTAGTGCATGTGGTGAATGCATACTAGTGCTCGCAAGTAGTCTCGAAGACTAACAACGAGAAGCATCCCCAAAAGCAAAATGATCGCTACCATCTTAGGAGTAAAGGGGCTCCCCCTACACTTGAGGAGATGCAAGAGAAGGTAAGAGAGTTGATAAAGAAGGCCGACCCACCAGCTGCCTCAAAGCAACCAACACAAAGCAAGTCCGGGATGACAACGGTGGATAAGAGCACGTCCATAGGCAACAAATTGCAGAACAATCCACCGGAAAACATGAGCATCCGTTCCACCCTAGACACCTCGGTGAGTCTACCACCTCTGGATTACAACATAGTAAATGACATGAAGAAAAATCGAGTGAACATCAGTTTATTCGAGCTAGCCAAAGTACAGAGTCAACGAGATATCCTGCTGCGCGCATTGGGACAAACAACAATAGATAGCATGGCCTCCACCAGCAAGGGAGCAATAAGACCTCTCGGATCACTATTGACCGTGCTCAATACACTCCGGATGGAAGAAGAAAAATTAGGTTTCCCCCATTCCTGCTTTCTTTCGAAGTTTTCAACTACAATGTCCACAACTCCTTGGTTGATTTTGGTGCAGCAACCAATGCCATGCCAGTCTTCGTTGCTAAGAAGATCAATGCACGATGGAGTGAAACATCCACAAGAATCATCCAAATTCATAGAATGTCAGTACCAGCCATTGGTGAACTACGAGATGTGATCATCTGACTATCCCATGACAGTCGAGTCCACCAGTGCGTCAACATAGTTGTTGTGGACGTACCGAAAGTATATGGTTTGCTGCTTAGCAGAGACTGATCCAACAAGCTAGATGGATATTTTTCCATGGACTGGTATCACATATGGCTTCCGTACAAGTGTAGATGCAACCAAATCTGGTTGTTATCGAAGAGGTATATGAAACACAATGTCACTCCCCTTAACAACGAGAACGAACCATTGGACTTCGCAGAACTCATGTTTGGAAACTGCTTCCTAGAAAAGGAATTGGAGTGTCATCTTACACAGCCAACCCCAACCTCATCAGAAAAATAGTTGGAACTCCTTCCTCACCAAATTGATGATAATGAAACTTGTACAGTTTGTTTTTCTGATGGTAGCAGCAATACCAGTGCGTCGAATGGTCCATATACAGACAAGTTGTGGGCCATGAGTCTTGGAAAATTAGGAACACATAATGGCTCAAGGACCAAGTGTATCTCAGCTATCCAAAATAATGAACCATGCGTGATTTCAAGTTTTTTGAAGACCAAAGTCACAAACTATGATGCTGAATCACTCGTGCTGAACACAAAAAAGGACCAACACCATGAATGAAAAAAGCAACCTGGGAACCCACTATGATCCGAAGATGGCCAATCTCGGTACAAGTTATACACTACAGCAGCAACCAATTGTTGAGCACTTGATCGAACAGTACCAAGATGGTTCTGCACGAGTAGATGATGACTTGAGTACCCATTTCACCCGAGAAATCCAACATGAGATTCTAGGTAAAGGAGGAGACAAGCCATTGTAGCAAGGAATAGGTAACACACATGTTTTTTGTCCTCCTTTTGTTGAAAAGATTGACTAACATTTTAAGTGTTTGGATTACTTGCAAAGTTCATCATCATACTTAGTTTTCTAATTCAAACCCCGCATGTAAGAAATCTGGGAAGATCCGCTTACGCATTGGTTTCAAAATATTGAATCCTTCCCGGAATAAAAACAACTACCCCATGCCATCATCCGAGCCCATGTTGCACACAATACCTGAAACAATGGTGTTGTCTTCACTTGAAGGTCTTCTGGAATGCCACCAGGTTTCGGTAGCGGAACCTGGTGGACTGGCACTAGTCCACGAGAAACTTGGTTCACGCAACTATCATTTGCAATCACTTGATGGGAGGATTGACAATCTTCCTGTCAAAGGCCAAGTCCTCAAACACTATTTTCAGTAGGCCGGGCTGCGCCCATGCCATGTACATAGTTTTCTTGCTACTTGTTGTTTTCATGTGGTTTGTTTTGCTTATTATCTTTGCTTTCGATTTGTTTGATTCTACTTACTATTCTTTTTCACGTTCATTTTTTTGTTTGATATATTACTATTTTTGTTTACGAAAATAAGTGTTTCCAACTACTACGTTCTGGCTTTTGAATAGAGTATGTGGCTGAAATTTGAAGAGACTTGTGACACTGCAGCACTTGGCCCGTCTTGTGACCATTTTCTCTGTGCTTGGTTACAACCTTCGACCGATGAAGTCATGGTGGAAAATACGAACCGTCAGTAAGGGAAGCTCTAGGGCAACTATGAACCTATGTATCCATTGGGAAGCCCCATACCTGTACTCAGCTTTCTGCTTTGTGTGTTTAGGGAAATCCATCTAGTAGAAATGGAGAAGGGGAAAAATATAAACGAACAAACCTATGCCAGAGGTCTTACATGCTTCTCTGAAGGAAAAACCTCTTCTTCTCTCAATAAGTTGGGATCCCTCTTCCACCCCAAAAATAAATAAGTGCCTATGCACAATTCTCTTAAAAAAATACAAAGGCGAAAGAAGAGAAAGGCTTCCTGCGTAGAGAGGTAAAGCATGAAACTCCACCGGGGTACTGACCAGGCTCACTGGCAGTGGAGTAATGTGTGTGATCCTGCGTGACTCCATCAGGGTACTATCCAGGCCTACTCGCAACGGAGAAACACCAAAGATGAAAACTTAATACTTTGACAATATTCAACTCACGAGCTAAACTACCCTTCCTGGATTCGAAACACTGAGATCTAAGATGAACATTTTGTGTTTGACTGAGTTGGAAAAGGGTGAACCATGTATGTCCATGGGGTAAGTGGGGAAACTAAAGTAACCTGCATAATGATTCAATACTCCCCGAAGGACCAAGGCCCTATGCTAGAAATGAACCGAAACAGAGAAGCTTGAGTTCTACCAATGTGTTACCAAGTGTTGTAGCGGCTACAACCACCCTCCAAAATTTTGGCCTGCACCAATTTCAGAGCCACCCTTGGAGAGTTTCACTTGATGATTGCACACACTCAGGTTCACTCTGTGAGCTCGTGTGAGTCTTCACATTCGCCTTGCTTGTTTATTGCACTCAAGTCTCTGCATGTTGATGTCTAAGTCATGCTTGCGATTGTGTTCTGGTTATGCTCAAATTATTTGCTTCTTATGTGTTTGTTGTGTTCGCCATGAAAGCATCTATCGCACTCACACATGGAGTCACATTCAGTGTCGCGCAAGCGTTTTCTCGATCATTAATGATCAATCATGAGTGTCGCGCTTGTCGATTGCACCGCTGGTTAGTCATGTTAAACATGCGTCTCTAGATGGTTCAGTCATTTCGTCGTCAAGTCATGCGAGTGTGTGTATGTGTGATCACCTATGCATCTTTTTACTGTTCACACACTTCGTCATTTTTGCTGAAGTTCTAACGACCAAACTCCTTAGTGACAGTTGGACCATCACCCTACTTTCGACTTGATCGACTGTCAACCAGAACAACGCAGAAGCACCAAGTTAGTTCTTTCAAGTACCACTGCCCACAAGCAACTCAAGCAGCACCCATGCTGGCCACCTGGACAATCGACCAACTGTTCATCTCAGAAATTGCGCTTTGCTCATGAGAAAGCCTCCCACTGCCCATTAGTCATCTCAGCTCAAAAATTACGCAGAGATGATCAGTAGGCTGACCTTCCAACCTTAGTGTAGCTTTCCCAACCAGCAGCTTCTAGCAGCAGACTACATGTTCCCTCCAGGAATTGCACAGTTTCTGCTGCCAGTAACCCAACAACCAACTAGTAGTTCCCTCTAGGAATTGCGCAAGTATGGCTGCCAGTGACTCCAGCAGCCAATTGGCAGTTCCCTCTAGAAATTGTGCAAGTCTAGCTTCCAGTGACCCCAACAACCAACTGGAAGTTCCCTCTGGGAATTGTGCAAGTCTAGATGCCAATCTCCCGGGCAGCTCCCTAGAAAAACTGCGCAATCCCTGCCTGCTGACCCTTCATGCAACTTGACCCATTCCTCTGGAAAATTGTGCAAGTATGGCTGTCCATCCCCTATTGACTGTTCGTTCCAGAAAATTCACAGAGCATGCCTGCCTTACCCTCCTACAGCACGGATTGTCCCTCCCAAATTTTGTGAAATTTTGCCTCCCAGCCGAGCCAGACCTTGCAGATAGTCACTGTTGACTCAGATTGTCTGTCTCCATCTCTCAGTGATTCTTGCATAGTTTTCATCAACAATTGCCTAGATCCATCATCCTGCATCACAGCCCTACTACCTCTCCTGGTCACCTGCATTCAAATGATCATGTGTCATGGTAGACTAGGAGGTTTTGGATTTGATGTTGTCTCGTGATGAGTGACTGCAGGTATAGGCACACCAACAAACATGTCAAGATGACGAATGAGATGAACAAAGGGAGCACATGCAGATGGATAGGTTCACCAACGAGCGAACGACAGAAGCATGCGAAGCAAACGAACGCGACGAACATGCACCTTCGCGAATAAGTGAGCCTGTCAAGCCTTCCAGCATGAAAGTAAGAAACAACATGTTAAAGCTTCATAAAACAAAGCAAGGACTATCAAAGACTCCGCACACTTCACCATGCAGAGGTGAAGCTATGATACACCATGAAGACATCCATCACTTAGCAGCACTCTAGCTCGACATGCACTCCACCAACAACACAAATGTACCAACATTTTCATGTCAAGTCAAGTCATGAGTCATGTTGCCCACATCTCCACTATGGGCTTGTTGTCAATCAATGTGATGTAATGTGGAAGTCCAAGAGACCCACTTGTTGAACATAGAGTCATGTAAGTCGGAAATTCATGGAATTTAAACGGTCATGAGGGTCGTTGAACATCCACAAGGGTCAGTTTCACCCTTGGCTATAAATAGCCCCCCTCATTTGTACATGAATAAACTTTTCACCTCAACTCCTTCCACATAGCCAAGAGAGTCTGTAATATTTTCTTTGAGGAGTAAGTAGTGGCTCCAATGCCCCACTGATGTGGTTAGTGATGTATGGTGTAACGATGTGTCTTGGAACTTTTGCTTAATTCAGAAACCTGTCAACAGGCCAATAGGTTTTCACACATGTATTGTATTTGTTGTAAGACTAATCTTTAATACTTGTAATGCATGTTGCTTTAAACTGTGTTCTACATATGAACTGATTCATTTGTTGTAATGTATAATCTATTAAAGGAAATGTGTTGTATATGCTACTAATGCTTTCCAGTCCGTGTCGACTTCCCTGTCGAACATCAGACAAACCTTTCACATGAACCTTGTTGTAACAACCGTTGCACTCGTTCGAACTGATATGTGAGTGTTGTACGTGTTATCATACCTTATATGTTGTGACTGTCGCATCTGAGTGGACTGCTCTGCCGAAAGCTGTGTATGTCCTTTTTGTTGTGTGTTCCTAGTCGAGTTGGGACTGATCCCTTTCAACCTGGAACTCACCTTCACCTTTTTCCCCTCATAGTGAAAGAACCATTGACACAAGTACACTTACACTCACCAGGAACGCAAACCTCACTTCTCGAAGGCAAAGGGAATGACTCTCCTGTGCTGACAAGCAAGAGTTGAGGCAAATCCTTAAGATAATGGAAACTAGGCCATCATCCCAAATGGGACTCCCACACCAGATGGTGTGATGTCTAGTTGGGACTTCATACTGGGGTGATCCATTGAATGTTGGTGGGTCCATCATCGTCAATAGATACCTACATGAGTATAGGCTAGGTACTACTTCTAGTGATCCTACTATCATTGGCTTACAACATCAAATATCTGATTTGACAGAGAGGTTGATGGATATTCATAATGCACGACCTCTGCATCCACAAGTATGGTGCACTAATTGTCATTTTAAGGGGCATCATGCTACTGAGTGACCAAGGTTGTGTAGTGTGGGTCAATCTACTATGCTTGTGGGACTACCTCCACCATTGCTAAGACCTATTGTTGGAGTTGCACAAGTTTCCACAAGTGTTTCGTATTAGGGGCATACTCAGTATCATGCATTTCCTAACCTTCAAGGTACGTTAGCTAATGATTACTAAAAGATTTTTCATGCTTATGGGCATGCACCTCGTCTTTGTCCTATTTTACATAAGGACTCCAATGTTCGAAACAATATGTTTTGTGAGTTCTGTAGGTTTTCGAATCACCATACAGACCAGTGTAGAGCCTTGGATGCTTTGGCTGACCTCCTTAACCACACTACATTCTAGGTTAATGAAGCTTCTCGAGGACGAGGACGAGGTGTTTTAAGAGGGGGGAGATTTGAAGGAAGAGGTCTATTCGATGCTACAACTATGACCAAGAGGGTCATGTTGCCCATGATTATCCATTACCAATTAGGAGGCCCTGATATTCCCACTATCGAGTAAACACACATGCTACCAAAGGCTGTCCTAGGTTGATTTCTCGTTGGGAAGAGTGTAACCAGTAAAGAGGAACTAATTCCTAGAGAGTATGAACTAGTTCATTAGCTGAACATTAATCTTTTCACCAGAGGAGGAAAGTAGACTGAAGAAAATAAGGAGGTACTAAAGCAACCTATTATAATCAGACCTGCATCTCCAAAGAAGTATTACAAACCTACACAATAGAAGGAGTACTACAAGGATGATGCAAATATTTTTAGACACGTAGTTTCTTCTTATAACCCATGAGCATATCAATGAGGAAAGGAGAGGTTGAAGATCCCTCAGACTTCGCAAGAAATATCTTAGCCTGTCACGGAGTGGCTTAAGTTGTTCCTTCATATTATGAGTGATGACCCATCGTCTGATTAGTTTCCCTAAAATCTCAAAACTATTGTAAAGGATGAAGAATGTTTAGAAAGGCCTATCTCTACCAACTTGCCTAAGTGTCATTCCAAAAGTGTTCATTGTAAACAAGAGGAGAATAGGAAGGGATTTTTGCATTGATGCCCAAATTGCAGAATTCCAGATTAAAGACTCTATTTTATATTTGGGATCAAATGTTAACATTTTTCTAAGGAAAATTTGGGAATCATTAGGCAAATTCAAGTTGGTTTTCTACCCTATTCAGCTACGTATGGCTAACTAGTATTCCATTATCCTCATTGGTCATCTAGAATATATTGAAGTTGATATTGAAAAAGTGAAAACCTATGCAGACTTTGAAGTTAGTGATATAATGGGTAAAAAATATCTATATCCATCTTTGCTAGCAATTGATTGGGCCTTTGAAAATTATTTTGTTATCGACCTCAACCAAGAGACTATGAATTTTGAAGTAGATGGAATCAGACTCATACAACCATTGGATCCTTAGCAAGGCCCAAGGTTTACGAAGCCTGTTGACGATGTAGAAGAGCCCAATATTTTGGATCAGCTATATCAACTTAGTGCAAGAAAGAGGGAGGACTATATCAATCCTACGTCATTTGGTGCTCTTAGTTGGAGGAGTGCTCAACACATAGAAGTTGGTTAGGATGTCGCACTGGATGATTGACAACAAGGAGATCACGAACTGTACTCTAGACGTTGCACAACTATTCATTGTACCCATTAGATTGGTACTGAGGTAAGGGGTTACCAACTTTCAATGATATAGGATATGTTGTCAATTTTATTTTAAAATTTGATTTAAATATTGAATAAAAACGAAATATTCCTTTGATGGATGTTGCTCTACAAGAAATATCTACAAGATGGTGGGGAGCTAATCAGGACTAGTTTCAAAATTGGGAATCAGTTAAAACTGCTATGTTGTGTCAGTTTATGGTTCCTTAGAGGAATTCATGAGTTATTGTTGTATATGAGGGTTACACTAATCCTCAGAACCATGTTTAGAACTATAGTAAAACATAGATAAAACTTGGACTTCCTATTGAGTTATGGGTGCATCAATTTATTCACACATTGGGGACACTTCCGCAAGCCTGGTACTTAAAAGAAAAAATGAAGAGGCAGACAACTAATTGGGACATGTTGATATATAAATTTTGTAGTGATTTCTCCTTTTCCAATGAGGACACAAAGATGGGTTAGGATTTGAAAGCAATCAAAAGAGTTTATTACCCACTACAAACTTATTATTGAATGTAGCAGTTATGGATATTACGTACATCTACATGAATCAAGATTTCATGAAGTTGTTGCTTGTGGCAAGATTGGCAAGGAACCTGAGGATGACGACTTGGAAGAGTTAAGACATCTACCATTCAAGGAATCAAAAGGTGAAAGAGATATAAAAGATGATCTTGGCAGGGATGATTTGTATATAAAACTCTTAAAGTTGCGAAATCATAAAATTGGAATTGAAGACAAGCCCAAGCTAGCTTTCATTGGTGACAATTGGGATGAGAAAACCAAAAAATAAATTTTCGATCTATTGAAAGAATATGAAGATATTTTCCTGCATTAGTCTCAGAGCTTAAAGGGATAAAGGGATATTTAGGAGAAATGGAAATTGTTTTGAAACTTGATGCAAGGCTTGTTAAACATCGACCTTATCAATTGAATCCACGAGTTAAATAAAATGGCAAGAGGGAGATAGATAAAATGATATCTGCGAGTATCATTTTTCTAGTTGATGAAGTTGAATGGATCGGTCCTATTGTCATTTAGGATAAGAATGATTAAGATGACATCATAGTCTATGTAGACTATCGAAACCTTAATAATGCTTGTGTCCATGATTCATTTTGTACTTTGTTCAGTGATGAAGTGTTAGACAACATTGCAGGTCAGGAAGCATATTCTTTTGCAAATGATTTTTCTAGTTATCATCAGGTTTGTGTTGTTGAAGAAGACAAGAATAATACCACTTTCACAAATAAATGGGTTTCATACACTTATCATGTCATGCCATTCAACCTCAAAAATTCTCCAAATGTGCTCCCGAGGATTGTTAGTGAGTTATTCAAGGATTATATTCATAAGTTTCTCGAAGTTTATATGGATGATTGGACAGTCTATAGTCTCTTGAAGAAGCATTCTAGCTTGTTGCGGGTTGTGTTTGACTGTTGTAGACAATTGTATATTTCATTAAATATGAAGAAATGTATCTTTGTGGTGTCATTTGGGACTTTCTAGGAAATATTGTCTACAAATATGGTGTGTGTTTATATGCTTCCAAAGTTGAAGTGATTCTAAATATGCCACCACCCACTAGTATTAAATAGTTTCAGTCCACTTTGGGATATACATGGTATTATTGTAGGTTCATCCACAATTATGCTTTGATTATTGCACCATTGGAGAATTTTTTGAAGAAATATGAGTGGTTTGTCTGGACTAAATAATGTGATGTTGCTTTCAAATCTCTGATAGAAAATCTTGTCAATGCCCCAATATTGGTTTATCCAGATTGGAATAAGGAATTTCATGTACACAATGATGCATTTGGAATTTATTTAGGTGTTAGTGTTAGGTTGGCACAACCTAGTGAGGGTAGCCTTGATCATCCCATCTATTTTTCCAGCAGGAAACTCTCTAATGCCGAAAGAAATTATACAACCACTAAGAAGGAAGCTCTTGTCATGGTATATTCACTTCAAAATTTTCAGGCATTATTTTCTTAGAGGTCCTTTCAAATTCTTCATTGACCATTTTGCATTGAAATATATTGTCAATAAATTTGTTCTTGAAGGAAGAATCTGTGGATGATTCTTTTTTTCCAATATTTCTTGTTCAAAGTTATTATCAAGTGGGTTCACGATATTGTGGGGCCAGATTACCTCTCTCGCTTGGAATCTACGGAAGCAGGAGGATCAATTAATGATCAATTACCTGATGCTGAATTGTTTAGGTTTGAAGTTGTGCTGGATTATCTTGAAGATATTGCACTGGTTTTAGCAATTGGCAAGTGTCCAAAGGACTATACTACAATGCAAAAGAAACATTTGATGGTGCATGCTGCAGATTTTTAGTTATTTGTAGGCCAATTGTACAAGATGGGACTTGATCATATCCTATGTAGATGTATCCTTGATCATGAGAGAGAGGTTGTTTGATGTGAATGGCATTGTAGTGTTGTGGGAGGAAATGTTGGAGGAAATTCGACTGCAAGGAAGGTGCTCCAAGCTGGACTATAGTGGCTAACTCTTTTCAAAGATGCTAAGAAATATGCTAAAAATTGCGATGTTTTCAAAGGGTAGGGAGACCTTCCCATCTGGATGAACTTCCATTTCATCTAGTCAAATATCTTGAAGCCTTTGAGAAGTGGTTTGTTGACTTTGTTGGGCCCATAAATCCTCCTGCGTGACATTCACATGCTCTTTATATTATCATCACAACTGATTACTTAATGTGTTGGGTTGAAACAACTCCCATTAAGGATTGCACTACTGATACTGTTGCGAGATTCATATTTGAAAATATCATCACAAGATCTGTTTTCCTAAGGAGTCTCACAAGTGATTAGGGATTGCACTTTATTAACAAAATTGTGGCTACATTGTTGCAGGAGTTCATGATTCAACACCATAAAAGTAGTCCATATCATTTGTAGATGAATGGGTTTGTTGAAGCTTTTAACAAGATTTTGGAAAAGGGGCTCACTAAAGTATGCTCTTCTAACAAAGACGACTAGGATGAGAGAGTCTCTACTACATTAGGGGCCTATCACACTACAAACACCTACATAAGTATACTCCATTTTAGCATGTTTATGGAAGAAAAGTAGTGGTGCCTGTGGAGTTTGTTGTTCCAAATCTATTCATTGCATAAGCCACCAAAATGTCTCATGATGATAATTCTATTCCATGATGATTGTAGGAGTTGCAGGAGTTAGATGAATATAATTTTCTTATAGATTTCCATCAAATTGTTGAGAAGGAGAGACAGAAAACTTGGAATGACCAACATATTAAAATAATATATTTTTTTTTTGTGTGATACCAAGTTCTGCTTTATGACAGTAAGTACCTTAAACATCCTAGCAAATTGCAAATGCATTAGTTGGGTCCTTTATTTGTTATAGAAATAAGAGACTCTAGAGTTGTTAAGCTCGCATAACTTGGTAGAGTTCTTTTATCTAGTTGGGTGAATGGTGCGCGCCTAAAGCCCTAATATCATCATTAACACCATTGGTTTTTTTCTCTCTAAAAGGGGCATCAATTAGATTTAGGATCAAGTCAATCACGTCAGTTGTTTTGTTGTTTTTGAGTTGTGACCCACCATAACCCATTGTGATCGGGGGGGTATAAAGTGTCACTTCCGTCATTTATTTAGTCATTAATATCAGTATTTTCAATCATTAAGTTACTTTTTCTCCATAACAATCATTTTCAAATGATTTGATTTCCACTTTAAGGCATTAAAGTACTTCTTGTTAATTTTTCGTCGTGGCATTTCCCTTTCAGGTCATTCATGTCATGTCATGGATATTTTTTTCCTAGTTGTCATCACTAACCGAATCAAGCTTGATTTTTATAAGTTGTCAGATATACTCCCCAATGTTCAAGTCATTCTGCATAATGTTTTGTTATTTTCTATAAATTTCGTGCATCATAGTTCTATTTCTCAATTGTGTTTGTGTATTCCTTGGAGTTTTTTTCCTTGACTTCTATGTCTAGTTCCCCTATGTCTCAATTCTATCATCATCCCCTATTAAAATTGTCTATAGTTGTTGACCGTCTACTATGGGTCGTGTCACCAAGCCCATAGTTCCATGTGATTTCTCAGATGGTCATATTGCACCTACAAAAAATGTCTTGGGGAAGTATGAAAAAACCACTGTGGTCGATAATGATTTGTCGAACCTTGCTCTATTCTAGCTTTAAAATCAAAATTTTATATGGATTCTATTGTTGCTTTGGGTGGTGGTGCTAATATTTGGTTCAACCTTGTATTTTGTGCTTTGCAATGGTCCACTTTAATGAAATTACAAGATTTTCCCGTCTTTGGCACTACAGATGAAGCCATGAGATGTACCAAGATCTTATTGGCATATTGCATGATGGTTCACTATGTCTCAACAAGGAATACTTGTTGCTAAGGACATAGTCAAACTTGGTTAATGCGATATAGGGTGATTCACTAAGTTGGGTGATAAGTTCATCCACTTCATTTTATTTCTGTATTTTCCTTTTCCTATATCAATGCATGAAGACTTTGTGTTGAATGTTGTTCATTTAATTCAAAATTAAACTATCTGTGGGGCCCATATTTTTTCAATAAAGTGTGACAATGCTATTACCCATGCATGGCCCATATGTCTAAACTGCATTCTGAAGTGTATCAAAGCAAGTGAAGAAAGGTGATGACAATATCTATGAGAAATATGGCACTTTCCAGAAGGGATGTGGAGCTTCATTGGAGCAGTCAATAATAATAGGGTTAAATTCACATGCTACATTATCATTGGAAAACTCATGTGGCACTTCACCAAAGGATAATGCACATTAGATGTTATTTATTTCACAGAAGAATGTGTGAGGTGAGCCATTGAACTGGTGCAATTATCTTTTGAATGATATTTTTGAGGCTCGTGAGGATGCAAATAAGTGGGCAACATATTTTATTTATGGATATTTGGTTGTTTATATTGCAATGCTAAAATGGTGTGCCCCAGAAGGTCGAGACCTAGCTGAAGTGTTGGATAGTGAAGGCCTTTCCCTTGCCGATGTCCCATGGAAGACTCAAGTGGATGCTTCTAACAAAGAATTCAATGAGAAAGCATTCAAGCGATGGCACACTAAAATTCTTGATGTTACTCAACTTAAGATGAGGGTGCCTAGGTCAATTTTGGACAAGTATGCAACGTAAATGTGGTTCGATATCAGTCATCGACATACCTATGTTCAACCCAATTTTTTCTACGTAGAAACATTCAAGATGAAGCCACTACCTTACTATATGTCGAAGGAAGCATTCTGTCAAGAGGTATTTTCTTGGCCAAGAATTTAGTGTATGAAGAAGGACAACAAACTTATATATTATCTTGATGTGGTGCAACCCCAAGTTTTGATCTTTGATGCATCATCATCCTCTAAGAAGCACACAGCTAATCATGCACATGATTTTCAACCTATGCGCATGATCAAAGTGTGTGTCCTTTGTCCATAACACTATATTAGAAGTCAACTCCCTGATAAGCTTTGTTGTTTCTATTTCTTAGATACCCAATGATGTTCCTTTTATCGGTAAGTCATTTAAACCTCTAGTGTTTCCATTTTCTTTTATAATACCTATTTCATCTACTCCCCCTACAATCATCAATACCAACCCTTCTATATTTGGTACTTTCACTTTTTCCCAAGCTTATGTCAACGCTACTTCTACGTATGCCAATCATGTTGTCAGCTCTTCCCATGTTGTTGATCTCACTAATGATGAGATTGAATACCTTGTTTATCCTACCAAAATTTTTGAAGAACAACCTCTCTCCTTGCTTATTCATTCTCCTATGCATTCCCCTAGATCATCACCCCACACTACATCAACATCCACAACTATTTCTGATCACCCCGACCCTAGAAACACCATTGGAAATATTGCTCACATCGAAGTTGAATCAGACCTCGAGGACACAACACATATGGAACAAAAAATGATTGAACCTGAGTTGAATACATAATTTGTCACTATACCTCATGTATAGTGTCCATCTGTCTCCCAGATAGATCCCAACACGGTTGTTTCTTTAGTACAAATTTCTTTTCTAAGTCGAGATCCAAATTACTGTTCGGAGGAATTACATTTATTTGTGTAGTCACATGATATAGTCCCTATTTTTCCTTAATTTTTATTTCCAAAATTCAAGAATACCTCCAACAGAAGCAGAGTCAAGAACCTGAAACCTCACCTAAAGGACAATAAGATAAATATGTTTCAAGTGGTCAACCCTTGCAAGCTATATTTCCCTCGGCTGAAAGTTTGACTAGTAATTATCTTTAGACTCAGTCTTCCCAACAACTATTTCAATTTATTAGAGCTTCATCTATCCATCTTGAAGATTTATTAACTCTTTACAACTTGAGATACAATGAGCTTCTCATTATTCATGAGCAACAACAACAACTCCTGACTATCACTGAGGAGTTGGACCAGTTGCAGGGAGAAAAGGAGAAAATGGGAAAAAAAGTTTAAGAACTCAATTCTAAACTCAATAGATGTGGCTGACCATCATCGAATTTGTGCCTAATGCTCCAAAATATTTTTCTATATGTTATCCTTCCCGGGTCTTTAGATTCCTTGAAACTTCTTATATGAAGTTAGTCACTGCAAATAGAGAGTTGTGGGGTACTGTTGCTGAGTTGTGTAAATTGCTTCCTGATCTTGTGGACCAATTCAACCAACAAATTAATTAGGTGATTGAACAGGGATCTTATTTTCATGATACTCTTCAGCAACTCATAAGAGATTCCCAGGAAATTTTTTGGCAAGTACAAGATTGGACAGGCCTACTTGCCCAATAGAATCAACTTTATTATCAGTTGCGAAAACAAACACAACAACTCATTGAGCAAGCTATTGCCACTCCTGATCTCACACCAACAAAATTTATTTTTTCAAGTTGCAGCTCTTGGCAAAAAAGTTCATTAGTTGGAGGAAGAATCACATATGATCAAAACTCTATTATGATATCTTTGGCCCCTAGCTCAAGCTCATTTTTTGCAATTGCGTAAGCTCAGTTATGACATTGATGTCCAGTGGAAAGCATTGCTTACTTCTCATACTAAACAACCCACTGCAAAGAATACAACCTACTTTGTGGATAATATTACTTCTTTTCTTACTAATTAGAAGTCTATTGTAGAATATTATAACAATTTTAAAGCTCAAGTCTTACAGATAGTACCAGAGTTGGGTCCTTCAGTTGAAAGAGAAGCAAAAAGATAGGGAGGATGTTATCGGGAAATCTAGTGTCTATGCAGAGCTGCTAGTCCCACTAAGGCTGGTAGCTACCTTAGAAACAAATAAACTAAAACCACTTTCGTTTTCCTTTATGAGAAATAGATAAGAGGGGAATAAAGGAGACCAACCTCTGTCTTGCGCTTGGTTCCTTGCTTGATTCCTCTCCCTTCTGATAGATCTTTGCCACTCGCTTCCTCGTCTACCCAGCTTCAAAGAGCACCTGTAGAATCAAAGCAGCATAACACTATCCAAGAACATAGATCTATTATCTTAAACAATATAGGACGAGATATATATTGACCACACAAATGCATATATCATCAATCATACAAGAATGTGGAGGAAAAATTGAATAGCTTTATTAATAATCAAGAATAGCAAAGAGGATTACAACCAATTTTTCTGACCCAACATCATCCTCTCAGCAAGAAAGCCCTTCTTCACCTCATGAAAAGCTTAGATCACCCAACACTATGATGTTACACCAAGAAACCAGCAGCACTTCCTTACAAGATACAAAATTCGAGCCCCTGGATCTCTGGGATGAGGGATCCATATATATATGTTTGCAAGGGGGGTGAGTCAGCTTTTGAGATTTGACTAGTGTCCTCTCTCTGATAGTTCTTGATTCCACTTGGAGATTGATGATCTCTTACTCATCCCTGGACGAATGCAGAGAGGCAAGTGTCATAGGAGAAGTTTCTGGAAGATTCCATGATCCTCCACCTTGCAGATTGACCCTGCCATTTGTCCACTCTCGCCCATCGCACCCCATAGAAGGGATTTTCAGTATGCATCGCACCTCCAATGTGTATTTAGGTGGGATGCAGCGTACTTTGACCATGGAGCAGGTGAGATGGTTTAGTTTTGACCAGTTCTGAGTAGTTTTTCATGGAGAACTTTTGGGAGAAGATGTAATCAGTTGACCTTGCTCTTTTAGAGGTTGGAACAACACTTTTAGGGAATTAAGAGCCCTTGGTTTATGGACATTTATGATTGCGGTTGCAGTGCCCAAAAATGTCTATAGCAGTTGCCCCCCTAAAGCATGAGGTCGTTAATTTGTTTTGATGTCGGGTGAAATGCTTTATCATGAGGATCTGAAGTTTTTTTCGAGCTGGAAGGCAAGCTGTAATAAGATACAATACAATACATTATCTTCATAATATTTTCATGATCTAGTTGAGGCGGGCATTCCCATGCTCAGCTTTATAAATTCATTTTCATATACATAAGACAGATAATCGTCTGAGTGTAGACTGATGATTCTGGTAGAGCCATCATCCCTTAGGTTGGATGATTATCTGTGCAGTAATGATGTACATTTGATGTCTTTATTTTCCTGAATATATATCGTAGCCCGGATGGATGAAACTAGATCTGGGGTCTTAAATCTCGTTCGATCTTCACTCAAAGTACAAGTCGATCCATGTGAGAGATGTTCTGGAATTGAACATGGAAAGACATCGCTTGATTACCAGCCAATGATGTAAGCTGTTAACAGGTGCGAGAGGAATCACTGATAATGATGATGACCCTCAAGGTACTACAGTACAATTCACATGGTGTGAATAAGGGACTTGGCATCGAACACCACGCAAAGTCTTTCGGTCGAAGGCCATTGATGTAAACCTGTCGCCGGAAGTGAGAAACTTGCCATTAAGGCATGCAAGTTTCAAAGTACTGAAAGGGTTGTTCCTAGATCGACTTCTTGGATAATGAGATGATGTCAACAAGAAGCGATCCGTCATAGGAGGGCCTTAGTGAATCCCACATCAATGACACGGAACAGAGCAAATGATTTTAATGGAGGTGAAAACAATCTGGTGATATAAGGTTCAGGGTGGCGGTCATGAAAGAATGGAGCGTAAATGTATTGCAGTGGATGAGACACAGGTGAATTCTCTGAGCGACTTCTCTTGAACATATCGGCGACATTGACATGAGCTATTGGTAGCGTTAACCCCAAATATGGATGGTGTGATGGACCCATGGTGATATGACCAGTGAACGAAACAACCCAACCCGACTCGAATGCGGAGTGAAAGTGTCATGTTCAAGAGCGACTTGCTACCAATAAAGTTTATTCAAGTTTTCTTCCCAAATTTTGCCCAGACATTGCTGACCAGTACCTCTTTATTTTTTTCAAGCTTGAGGAGGATAACATATGCTTGTTCTAAAATTTTCCCTTCGGGAAAACCCATCGCTATGTTTTAACGAGCCTAGCGATAGTGAAACTCGTTCTTGTCTGTATGGACAAGTTTGTCGCTATTCGGTTTTAACGAGTTTAACGACAAGGATAACTCAGTCCTTTTCAATTTTAGAGAGTCTGAAAAAGGGACGTAAAGAAAAATCCAATAATCCTTTTTCGTCATATAATCCCTTGAGTCCGAAAAAGTATAAAACAATACAAAAGGGATGAATTTTCGGTACTTTTAACGAGCCGAACAAAACAAGTGCTCGATCTTTTTGTGTAATGATCCCTCAAGTCCAAAAAGATTAAAATCTAAAGGAGGGATAACACTTCCGGTCCCTTTAACGAGCTGGAGAGGCCAATTGCTCAACAATCTTTTCATATTTTACAAGTCAGTTGAAAAGAGCTTAAAGGAGACTCGTTTTTTCAGGAACGAGTGATAAATTCAGGTAGCAGCTAATTCCAAGTAAGGTTTGGAATTTTCTAATCACGACAGTGTCACAAGGATGGCTAACAGGATCACTCTTCGCAGCTGTTCCTCAAAAAGGGTAAAAAATCAAATGGAGGTGAATGATCGGCCAATACAGAGTGGAGGTGATGATGAGAACATGACCAAGGCTTCAAAGGCTGATGATAATACATTCACAAAGGTTATTTACCAGAAAATGGTTCATGTTTTAATGATCTTAAACTCTGGGGGAACATTTGCTCATTTCTTATGTTTATTTTTTAACGAGCTTGAATTTCGCGTTAAAACTGCTCTATGCGGGTTTATTTTTTAACGAGCTTGAATTCTGCGGTAACACTGCTCGTGATAAGTTTGCATGCCCCTAGCATAATAATGCAAATCAAGGTGCATGCCCCCCAAGCTTCATTGCATTCAACTCGGTGATTGGAATGAAGGTTTACCTCCGAGATCTTTGAAAGACTCGACTTGGAAAGGGAGTTGTTTCATTTTTTAATGAGGTTGACACAGTAAAAGAACTATCCTCATGACTCCTTGTTTCATTTTTTAACGAGGTCGACACAAGATAAGAACCATCCTCGGTATCCACTGTATTTAAAGTATTTGATCGAAAATAAAAAACTGAAGGATGATTAAGGTTGCTGGAATAATCTTCGTGGTAATCCAGAAGACGGGAACGATGGCGGTGATTTTCCCATGGTGCCTCTCCTATTATCATTGACTGAATGATTCCTTTGTCTGTAGAACGTACATGCGACCAAGGAACTGAAGAGGTACCATATTCCTTAGACCTATCTATCCAAACACTCGATGAGCATTGATTTGGGTCTGCCCCCCAGGCCAAGAAAATTGATTGCTACAATATTTCTAAAATGGTGATGATCCATGCTGTCAAAATGTTCAGGAATCTTCCGAATCCATTAGATATAGAAGATTTCATATTGCAGGTTTCCATTGTGGCCACTTCCGCTAGATTAATCAGAGGCGGTAGGGCAAAAGTACCCATTAAGGCAGGGTATTTTAGGAGGCCTACTCTGATATTTTGAAGCGAATGATTGCTTCCATGGACCATTGGAATGCTTCTCGTAACTTGTGAACTGTTGGGGAGAAATGTTTGTTGGTCAACGATTGTAATTCCTCCTTGAAAGGGAAATGCAATATTTCTGAAGTATGTCGACACAACTGCAACCATAGCATATATCCAGGGCCTTCCCAGTAGGATGTTGTAATCGAGGTTTCTGTTGATTACTTCGACATCTATTTCTACTGTTTTTCCCCCCAGTTCAACTTGCAAGTTACTTAAAATCCCATATGGGGTATATGTTCGTCCATCAAATGCTTTTAATGTTGTCGAAGATCGCGACAAGGTTGGAGATCCTAAAGTTTTCCAGCAACTCATCGACATAATACATGTAGATGCCCCCTCATCAGTAATTGTCCGATGAACAGTTTTTTTGAGGGCTTTCACTTGAATGAGGAAAGCTAGTTGAGCTGGTAACTGAGGATCATATCCTTTGTGATTAAAGGACACAAGATTAGAATCCTTTGGGTCTATCCCACTTATTACTGATAATAAAGCCTGCTTTTGGGAGGGGCATTTTTGTAGTACCTCAAGTGTCAACATAGCAGATGTTGATTGGGCCAGATCTTCCACTATATTATAATGCTGTGCTGCTCTGGCACGAGGATTAAATGTCGACTTGTGTACTACTCCCTTTGGCAGTTTTATTGTTAGCTCTGGAATGATGGGCAGCGCAACTTCTATCGAAGTTGTTGTCGAACTACTAGGTTGATCTTTATCCTTGTTGTTCGACAGCTGTGGATTCCCGTAATCTTTATTCCTTGTCATTATCAAAGCATCATTTTTCTGTTTCGAAACCGACAACATCAGTACTTGGGACAGGGAAGCATTGTCACTAGCAACCAGATTTGTTCTTGGATTTGGAAACGGATCAGTCAATACCACCGAGGTTTTTGAATTCTTGAAGAATTCTCTAAGCTCAGCTTTATATGGACACTCTCTTGTCCAATGATCCTCATCACATATAAGACATGGACGATTTGGTTTCTTATCTCCAGAAGGGTTTGCAAAAGATTTTTCAGGTGATGATTCCTCCTGTTTCTTCTTCTTCCCTTTGTTTTTCTTCTTGCCTCCTGGTTGCTTGGTTTCTTTGCCTTTATCAGTGGAGACGGCATTTACTTACGAGGCGAGAAGTTCTTCTTTTGCATTTTGACTAGAAATATTACGGGCCTTTTTAGATGTAGCCTTGTTCGATTTCGTGTCTATCGTACCAATCACGCCATCGCTGACATGAGAGTCATTGTTCAATTTAGGAGGAGGAGGGACAGAAAATTCCGGTCTGGGAGCGTCAGGGATTTTATCGTAGAGCGTGCCAGACTAAGTATAAATCAAGTCTAAATATTGCGCGCGAGCAATAACTTGCTCTTTAGTGACGACTCCTCCTTTTGCCACATCTTTTGTAATGGAAGGTAATAATGACTTAATAAACCATTCAGCGAAAAGCTGATCAGGAACATACGTTTTTACCATTCTACGATGACGTCGCCACTCATGAATATGATCGGATATGTGAGTGGCCGTTGTTTGCTTGAAATTGGTAAGAAGTTCTGTTCCCGTTTTGTACCTTATCGGTAACTGAAAATGGGTTAAAAAGGTTGTGGCTAGGGCACTGAAGTTGTCAAATGAAGCTCTGGGTAACTCGATATACCATTTTGCTGCCGGACCAGTTAACGTCCTCTAAAAAAGGCAAAACCTAATCGAATCATCGTTTAGGGTGTTTGATGAACACCACAGATGAAATGTCTTCACGTGATTCGACGGGTCTTCACCCGGATTTCCATTAAATTTAGGAATATCTGACGAAAGTTTATGCGGAATCGCTGGCCACCAAGGGGCGTAAGCAATTGGATCGTTCGTTAGCCGATTTAGATCTGGTAACTCTAAAGTTGCCACGAAGGGTAACTGTTGATTCAGGTTTGGCGAAGCATACCCAGGATAGGATGGAATGGCCTGAGCAGTTGGTCTTTGCATACCAACATAATGCATTTGATGCTGGTAACTTTGGTAAGGTTGATGGGCATAACCATTGTAGAATGGTTGATTTTGACCATTTTGAATATACGGCTGCCCATTATTTGCAAAGATTTGTTGCTCAGATCCTTGGTATACTTGTTGGAATTGCGGTTGTTGGTATTGCACCAGCCATGGTTGTGAAGCCATGTGCTGTTGTCCAATACTGGCCGTTTGACCAAGATGAGGGGTAATTGTACCCGTTTGGGCTTGTGTCATTCCACTAGTTGGCTATTGTGTTTGAGTCGTAGGGACAAGAGGTTGTTGCATTACAACATGAGAAACCTGAGGTTGGCATACAAAAAGCAATGCTTGTACTTGCGACACCGTCACAATAGCCGGTGTAGTTGGTATATTTGACATAGGTAAACATTGTTGCATCGAATATACAACTCTTGGTTGTTGAGGCAGTATTGGCACCCAACCGCTAGATGTAATTCCAGCATAACCTGAATTTTGTGGTGAACACTCATATGGTTGTCCTCCCGGAGGAGACAATGAAAGGGTATATTGACCCCCATACGACGGTAATCCAGTATTCAAAGGAATTGTTTGTCCTTGAGGACCGGACTACCCAAATTGGCCCCCTGAAGGATCAATTTGCTGAGACTCAACATAAGAGTTCTGGATACTATTCCGAATGAACAAACAGGAACGGACCATACTGTTGAAATAGCCCCTGAGTGGGCCCCTTCTAGTGATTGAGAGCTAGTTGGGACAGATGGTATGCTGGCCAACATTGTTGGAGTGATAGAAGGAAGTTCTGTCATTGTTGTGTCGGATGACACAATCCTAGATATCGACGGTTGTTCAGACATTTCTATTCTATCCAAAAGATGACGGTAGACTAATTTCTGATGAAGAAGGATATAGAGTGATCCCGACTCCAAATCATGATGGAGTACTAGATGGAGGATCTTCCACAATCTCTTCTATAGCAATCAGACCAGGTGAAAAGGTAGACCGTCAGGTCCGTAAAATATTTCTGGTGCCGAAGAAGGTATAGAATCTACAGCGACAGATGTTTGGGGAATAACACCTTCCGAATCAGCTGTAGATGGAGCTGGTTCAGTAATACAAGTGTTTACCTTCACACTAGGATCAGTTCTACTGTCCTTTGGTGGCTGCTGAACTTCTTCTGTAAAGGCAGGGATACCAGAAATGTTTGGAGTAACCTTAGTCTCCGATGGTATTGGAACACTTGTTCTAACTTTACCAGGGGATTTGGAACCGGTTAAACGAGTTGGCTTTGTCTGTAATAGTTTCGATTCTGGAGACAAAGATGGTTGACTCGTAAGCCTCCGCGAACGACGAGGTTTCAATTGAATTTCTTCCACGATTGCGGATTACTCGATCAACTAAAAATCAAGGGGAAATATGTTTCCGAATTAAATGAATTTTAGATGCTTTGACACAACTTGTTTTTTCAATTTTTAAGAGTCAAGAAAAAACAAAAGATGACTCTAGTCGCCTTCGATTTTTAATGAGCTTGAAGTGACAAGTGCTTAGATGGACCTTTTCCTTTAAGGAGTCTGAAAAGGAATGAAAGAGACTGCTCTGGAAATCTAGACAGAGGGATTACCAAACCAATCGCAAAACTGCAGAATAACTTTTACGGTATGGCAGTGAATCTTCCCGAATGCTGTGTTCAGTGCATTGCGATCGAAAGGGTGGCAGACATGGCTTCCTATGGATAAAGGATAAAGCCTATTGTGGTCTCCCAATATATACTCGACGGTACATGGGAGCACAAGTCCGTACTGGCACTTATTGTCTCAAAGTGGAGGAATCACCCAACCATCAATGAAAACAACAGTTACCAGGCTTTACGACGCCGGAATACGTCTCTAGCCTAGACTTCTAAATGTTGTGCGTTAGGTTCTAAAGAGTTTTTAGATTCATTAAATTTATTTTACAGTTGATCTTGCTTAAGAAATTTTCCTTTCAGGTTCACCGCGTGATGTAGATGTACAATTCCTAAAATGCAATCTAAGATGATAAACAATCGTTTAATCTTCTTTTTGCAATGAAAATCCTAGCTACTAAGGAAAGAGAGATGATATTCTTTCAACATAGAGCAGAGAGCACACACTATATGCACTGTCCTAAATCAAACCAAAAAACAGTCTAAATGCAAATGCACATGCATGTATTTGTTTTCAGCCTTCTTAATGTGTGAATGATAAAAAGAAAGCTAAGCGCAAATCTGAATTATTTTTCAAAGCAACATTACTAACAAGTTTCTTTTCAAGACAAAATGAAGACAATGACGACACTTTGCGATTTGGAATTGAAAACTTGCTTTTGACACTTGAAAAACTACTAATTCAAATCAAATACAAGAGTAACAGTGTAATCGACTATCAAGAACAATCGGATTCTCTTCTATGACTGAAAACGACACTTGCGACACTTTCAAATCAAGAAACGATAGTTCAATTACGCTACTTCTTTGTAAAGAGAACTGAAAATGGATCACAATACATAAAAACATTTACAGTTCATTGCACAATGGAGGCAGAATAATGGTAAGGAAGGGGGTTTCAACAGAGGTATACTGACTACAGACAACAAAACTCTTGAATAGAGCTGAAAAGAGTGAACACGGAAACCAAAATCTAAGAGCAGAAGAGGCCTTGTCTGATCAGCGCACCTGTAACATAGGGAAAAAGAGATGCAACACACCTACTACACTCGGGAAGTGCGATGCATCCAGAATCCAAAGAAGAGATAGTGCGATGGTCCAAGGACTAGACTTCAACTGGGTTCCAGGTCACAGTTTGCAGCTTAGTTCAGGGATTTAGGCCGAGCAAGTGGTAATCAGTAAATAAATCAGAGGGGTAGATCTAAGGAGGTTTCTAGAGCCACCACAAGGGCAATTAGAGAGCTTGTAAATTGATTTTTCAGTTCATAAACAAAACCCAGAGATAGACTGAAGCAGCATTGATCTACTTTGCACTTATAGCAAATGCAGTTCGAAGGCTAGCTGGCTTGAATTCAGGCTCCGTCTGTAAATTTATAAAGTAAACAAATATAGACAAACAAACAATCTATTCGCTCCCCAGTGGAGTCGCCATTTTGTTATCGGGAAATGTAGTGTCTATGCAGAGCTGCTAGTCCCACTAAGGCTGGTAGCTACCTTAGAAACAAACAAACTAAAACCACTTTCATTTTCCTTTATGAGAAATAGATAAGAGGGGAATAAAGGAGACCAACCTCTGTCTTGTGCTTGGTTCCTTGCTTGATTCCTCTCCCTTCTGATAGATCTTTGCCACTCACTTCCTCATCTACCCAGCTTCAAAGAGCACCTGTAGAATCAAAGCATCATAACACTATCCAAGAACATAGATCTATTATCATAAAAAATATAGGACCAGATATATATTGACCACACAAATGCATATATCATCAATCATACAAGAATGTGGAGGAAAACTTGAATAGCTTTATTAATAATCAAGAATAGCAAAGAGGATTACAACCAATTGTTCTAACCCAACATCATCCTCTCAGCAAGAAATCCCTTCTTCACCTCATGAAAAGCTTAGATCACCCAACACTATTATGTTACACCAAGAAACCAGCAGCACTTCCTTACAAGATACAAAATTCGAGCCCCTGAATCTCTGGGATGAGGGATCCATATATAGATGTTTGCAAGGGGGGTGAGTCAGCTTTTGAGATTTGACTAGTGTCCTCTCTCTGATAGTTCTTGATTCCACTTGAAGATTGATGATCTCTTACTCATCCTTGGGCGAATGCAGAGAGGCAAGTGCCACAGGAGAAGTTTCTGGAAGATTCCATGATCCTCCACCTTGCAGATTGACCCTGCCATTTGTCCACTCTCTCCCATCGCACCCCATTGAAGGGCTTTTTAGTATGCATCACACCTCCCGTGTGTATTTAGGTGGGATGCAACGCACTTTGACCATGGAGCAGGTGAGATGGTCCAGTTTTGACCAGTTCTGAGTAGTTTTTCATGGAGAACTTCTGGGAGAAGATGTAATTAGTTGACCTTGCTCTTTTAGAGGTTGGAAAAACAATTTTAGGGACTTAAGAGCCCTTGGTTTATGGACATTTATGATTGGGGTTGCAGTGCCCAAAAATGTCTATAACAGAGGAGAAGCATTAATATAATTTGTTCAGCCATAAGTAGAGTCGAGTGCACAGATAGAATATTGAATCGAGAGCGAGTCAATAGGATGTGGTTGGGGCATATTGGGTCCTTTTTTTTTGGGAAGTTTTGATCATTTTTGGCCGGAAAATACTTGTGGGAGTGATTAGTGGAAGAACAAAAGGAAAATGGTAAAATGGGTTGAAATCAGATGATAGAAAAGAGAAAGCAACATGTAGAGATCAAAATCAATTGTCTTGGGCTTGCTAAGGTTGTGGAAGAAGGATCAAATTGATGGTTTTAAAATTATCAAGAGGATATGGACCAAAGCACCTAGATTTGGTAAAAGGGATCGAAGTGGACCAAATCAAGTGATTAGTATCATAGTAGTGGAGAAAATCTATAAAAGTTTCATGGATTGAGCCGAGAAGGGGAGAGAGAGCTATTCCAACATGTTATCGAAATGAGATTTGAAGTCTTTCATTGTAATCCAATCTTGTTTTGTTCTCTTTTGATGTAATAGTGAATGTATCTTGTGTAGCCTTCACATATCTAGCTTGTAATGGCCTATTGATGAACATAATCTATGAGGAGTGTTGTGGGGTTTAATTTTGTGTCTTTGTGTATGGATGATTATTGTTTAGGTGCATTTTAAAAATTTATGTTGTGATGTTTCGATGCATTGTCTAATATTTAATTATGTGAATGCTTTAGACTTGAATATATGGAGATATCTAAATAACCTTGTGAATGTTGTATAATTCATACAATGATCTAAACCTTGGCATAACTTAAAATCCCTCCATATATTTAAAGTCTCAACATGCCTTGGGTGAGACTTATCCCTTCTAGAGGAATGAAAACATCAGCGTTGCAGTAGGCTATAATGGAATCTTTTTTGGAAACCTAAGGTTGAACCCAGGGTCTATACAATAATTCTTGCCAATAACCTCCTCTATTCATGCCAAATTGATCCATCACCTACTTGTTGAGGGTGCAATCTTTATGTAATGTTTCAATAGCTCAAGGTCTTCTCCTTCAATGGGAAAGGTGGTAATTTAGTGAATGAGGTCAAGGGCCAGCGCTACTAATCTATCTAGCCATGGGTAGCCCCCATGAACATAGGAAAAAAAGAACTTCACGTTGCATTAATCTTATTTCCCATTCCAAAGTGTCGAATAGAAAACAAATTTAGGATGCCACTTTGCTCCAGTCTATGAGCCCATTCCTATGGCTCCACTTTTATCACCAATGGGTCGATTTTTTCCACGCGCTAAAGGTAATCCTACAAGTCTAGAAAATTGGCAGCATCACAAACGTTGTGGTCCATAAAACACACTTTATCAATGTGTCCTTTGATATTACCTTGAACTCGAGCACTAGGTGGTAAGGGCGACACTTCCAACAAATACTTGGTGTCATAGGGTATTTGAATGGGTGGAGTTGTACTCTTCTGTGGTGGTATATATTGGGGCTTCTCACTATAAACCGATGATGCTAAAGACCTTGCACTCTTAGAGCTTAGCCTTGCACTAGTATATTTTGTGGTTGTCTTTGGCTCCTCCACTATGGGGGACATGGCTTCCTCCTATGGTTATTTGATCTCAACCCTTTATGGGATTAGAATTCATTTTTTTCATGGCCTCTGTTATGTTGATGATCTTGTTTCCTTCCCCATTGTTCTGCAATGGCTGTCATTAAACCAAGTATGTCTAATTTATGAATCTTAGCTCTGCATTCTATCGACTCACATGGTTGTTTCTCTTGGTTCAAAATGTCCCCTTGGCTCTTAGTTTACAAATCCCCCAAGGGTACAAATGATCTCCATGCATGTGACCTCTCACTCAAGCCTTTTCCCAATGTCACTCCATCATCGACTATCATTTTAGTGGGGGCATGATCCTAGGGGATCTTCCATTACCTTGTTATCCTTACATTCTAGGTGAGTTAAAAGAGCATGATTCCAAATCACCATTATGCCCTAACAATGGCGGTTTCCTTAATGATTGCACTCCTTCCTTGGTAATGACATATGTGTCTTATCACTTAACTTTGTTTCTCATTTTTATGAGCTTTCCATCGGAAAGTTTCCCTATCACTTATTTCTTATATTTTCATCATGCATCCAGTTGTCAACCACTAGTGACCAAGAATTCTCCCAACACTGCATGCTGCACACCCCTGCACCCATACTACGTAGAACCCTTAAAGTGCATAGTGTTCCTCTACATTTCACAATGATTTTATTTTGTGACAAATAAAAACTTATATTACCAAAAACCAAAACTATTAACTGCAATAAAAAATACTAACAACAATCTATTACTCAAATTTAGGAATTTGCATAACATATGAAATAATTTATTTATATGCAAAGGTGATATTTTTCCTATCCTTTTATACATAGTGCACAAGGGCCCAACTATCCCTATACAACTTCAACCAAATCCCATTTACAAATCCTTCTTTTGATGTATTGTCTAGGTTTTCCAACTACACAACTCCTGCATCGGTAACTTTCTTGATCACATACAGTCCCAAAAATGCATCTAAAACTTACCTAGGTGCTTCAAAAATTTGTTGTCGTAAAGCAACACTAGGTCACTAGGTTGAAACATCTTTTGTTTAATCCTCTTGTCATGCCACATTTTTTCTCTTGATTTCTATATGTCTTAATGAAATTTAGTTGCTACGTAGTCTTCCTCTAGTTGTAGTAACTCCTACAACATTTGATCCATTTCTATAGGTACTTCAAACTTTGTAGCTTCTACAATGCATAGACTGAGTACTAGAAACTCCATGGGCATTGCATCTTCTTGCCCATATAAAAATTGGAATGGTTTATGACCTGTCAATTTCTTGCATATTATCCTATGAGCCCATAAAACCATCGTATTATCGAATCCCAATCGTCACATTGAACATTACACACCTTAGTGAGTGAGGTTTCTAAGATCTTGTTAAATGCAGTTATGGTACCATTGGCTTGAGGGTGATATGTAGTGCTCTTTTCATGATAAATCTATTTTTTTTTTGTCAATGATGCATTGGTTTTGTTCAAAAAATGAGTTCCTCAGTCACTCATTAGGATTTTTGGATAGTCAAACCTGGTCAATATGTTTTCAAATATAAAAACGTAGCTATCTCTATGTTGCAGTCCTTGATTGACGTTGATTCCACCCAGCATGTAAAATAATCAATAATATTAATGATATACTGTGCACTATTCCTTCCTGCTAGTGGGTTGATTATACCCACAAAGTTGATTACCCATTTTTCAAATGGTTGTAAGGTGATATGGGCTATGGGCATGCCATCCCTCCTGGATGGTTTTCCCGCTCATTGGCATACGTTGCAAGTCTTGCAAAATTCTTTTGCATTTCCATGTAAGGTAAGCCACAATAGTCCCATGCGTATGATATTTTGTGTCATGGATTTTCCTACATAATTTCCTCCAGCAGCCCCTACATGTTCCTTAGTAAGGATCATAGGTTGCTCATGCTCCAACACACATATGTGCAATATCCCATCTGCACCCAACTTATACAAAAAAACAACAATAATCTAATAATCTAATGCTTTTACCACCAATTGTTTCTTTTGTGCCACGATAATACCCATCTGGTGCCATTTATGTACTAAAAAATCTTGTGATGTCGAAAAAATGGTCGTCCACCATAGTCACAGCAAAAATATGCACATCTAGCAAATTATCTTCTAGGTTCTATACATCTTTGCTTGTGGTTGGGTGCGATAAGTGATCAAGTCCTACATTCAATTTTCTTGGCTTGACCATCACTTAGAAATCATACTCCTGAAAATATAACAATAACTTGCAAATCCTCCCCGCCCCCCAACATATGCTTGTTTACCAGGTACTTCAGCATAAAGTGATCTATATATAATCTGAACTTGTTTCCCAGCAGATAATGCCTAAATGTTTGGAGTGCATACACCATTTCTAGTCCCTCTCTCTATGTTGTGGCGTTGTTAAGTTGTACTATGGAAAATTTCCTATTGGCGAAAGAGATAGGATGATATATCTCTCATTCCCCTGGTTTTGCTAATATTGTTCCTATTGTAATTGATAAATCATTGACATGCACATGGAATTCCATCTTCCAATATCAGAATACTAGGATTAATGCGGTCATGAGCTTTTTTTTGAAGGTGTCCGGGGCTTGCTAGCATTCCTCATTCCATTGGAACCTCATATCTCTATTTAACGACTTCTCCATTAGTGTAGTAATGTGTGTGTATACTTGGATAAAATTCCAGTAATAGCCTTATTCCTTGGGATAGACTGCAACTTCTTGATCGATGTAGGTGGTGGTAGATCCACTATCACTGCAATCTTGGTCGGATCCACCAATAGACCTCGCTAGAATACTATATGTCCCAATAAAATTCCAAAGGGAGAACATAATATACACATTTTTATATTTATGAAATTTGTAGTTGTTTGCACCTGCCTAACATCAAGCACAAAACCTCTATATGATTTTTAAAAAGATTTAACATGGTCCAGTCATCCAAATAAACTTCTAGAAATTTATGGATAAACTCCTAGAAAGTTTCAAACACTATGCGCAAGAAGATAATTGATGCATTCTTCAAGCCAAAAGGCAAGATAACGTACTGAAAACACCCCATTTCCCAATGATGACAATGTATGCCTCTAAAGAAAATACACATCTTTTCATGTACCCATCCCTCATACCAGTTACCTTATTGAGGTAATTTTTAGACATTTTATTCTTGAAAATATTTGTTGTGATATATTTTCTTTCTCATATATGTTGTCCTATATGAGATCATAATCTTACATTTCTTTTCCAAGTCATGTGGATTCGCTAGAACAATGTTGATGTAGTAGGTTGACAATCAAGTTGGCAATTCTAAACTACCCTAGAAATCAAACAAAAGTTAAATTCTAGAATACCCGCATTACTCATGGAATATTTTGAACCTAGGACCACACATAGATGGATCTAACCTCTTCCCTTATTGGCTTCTACTTTGTAGATTTTGGATCAAACCTTAGTTATCTGGGCCTTCAAGTCATAAAGCTATATAAATCTATATACATTAAGTAGTCTATAAAGTCTCGACCATAACAACTATGTTTTCCCTTCATCGACTAGAGTAGTAGTGTATGAGTCATGGTTGACATATTTTTAAGCAAGAGAAAAGTGGTCAAAACAACTCTAGTCAAGAACCACAACTAACATGTAGGAAATAGTTCCACTTGAAGCCATAGTAAAGGATCGAACAACAAGTGAGGTAAAGGTTGAGACAAATTCCTAAATACATCAAGATTGGACAATACTCTTCTTGAAAAAATATTAATTACAATCTTGATAATTATTTTTCATATCTACAAACAAAGGAATCATATGAACAAGGAGAGAACATTATCAACTTGATAGTTGTGGGGGATGGAGGTAAGTTCCGTCCACAATTTATTTGAAAGTTTGGATCACAACAAGGAGAAAACACTAAAATTATTTTCATTATTGCAGATTTGGAGAATATTTTGGAATTTGATGGATCGGAGTGAGGTCAAAAAATTGACCTCACTTTATCCATCCCATTACAGAATATTATGTAAATCAATAATAGAGAAAAAACATTGGGGCAACAAATAATAGAGGTTAAGTCAAGAACACCAAAAGTAAAGGTTGCAAGAAAAAAGGTAGTGATTTTTTGTGCGAAGATCTCTCTAGCCCAATATGGAAGAGATGTTGTAATGTCTTGTCCTGTCTTGTTAAACATTTTGACTTGGTCAAATTACATTATATATCTATCTATCTATATATATATATATATATATATATATATATATATATATATATATATATATATATATATATATATATATATATATATATATATATATATATATATATATATATATAACTTATTGAGAATCTAAAAATTTAACTCTATTTTTATATATTAATTTAAAATATAGTTTAAATTTAAATATATTAACTTAACTTTTGGGTTATATTAATATATTTAAATATTTTTAATATATTTTAATTTATATATAAATCATTTTTGAGATAAAATTAAAAGATTTTCCGAATAAAACAAAATATAAAATATAACATAGTATAAAATCAAAATCAAAATGTCGGTACATACTAATTAATTATCATTCTCTCATTGTCAGCCATTTTTATGCTTGTCTCTATATTTATTTATTCCACATTCTTTACTTCTTCTTCGACTTTGTCCTGAAGATGGGTCTTGGTGTAGACTCTAAATGTTGAGAGTCAAAAATTTCCACTGTGGAGAATTTTCCATTATCTCAGAATCAATAATTATAATTATTAATTAAACTAACCTACTCCATCTTAACTCTGGATCTGCCAAGCATCAAGAGGGATCAAATCCCTTGAGGTGAAAACCTCTTTTAGAGTGAAAAGAGATTTGATACCTCTTGTTGCTTAGTAGATCCAGAGTTAAGATGGATCTAGGATAGTAGCATGAAAACTACAACCCACCCATTTCTCTTGATACAAGTTTGGAACTTTTTTTTGATTCTAAGGAATGAAAGGGAGCTCTGCATTCTAAATTCCTACAATTAATACACATGCTTTGCCATGGAATATTGATAATAAGTGCATTCACGAGATTCCATTATTTTTATTTACAATGACATAATCAATGGAGAAATATGCAAGACACTTTATAAAGTGTTTTACAAATTAGGAAAATCCAAGAAAATAGAGTCGATTTTCAAAGTTGAAAGAGCCACCAAATTAATAATAATAATAATAATAGTATTAACAACTTAGAGGGAGAGGAATAAAGTATTCAAGAAAGGAGCAATAATGAACATTACTACCACTATGGAAAGTGAAATAGGTCTTCAAGGAAGAAATGAAGAGATTTAAAAAATGGTATATGGAAATATTTCCATCAAATGCACCATTAGTGACTAAGGGCTTCATTAGAATTCCACTTTCTACAAAATTAGCTCAAAGAAGACCAACAACCTTTGTACTATTTTTTTTCTCCTTGCTTTTCTACAAGGGTTTTATCTTGTCTCTTTCTACACCTACAATTTCCCTTGCCCTTTGAAGATGTCGCATTGCTGGAATACATGCAACTTTCCACAAGAAGGGACATATGATGCATGCAAGTTGCCATAACTAAAGCTTTGAGGAGGCATTAACTATAATATTGATGAATCATTGATGTAAATGTTGAGAAGTCATCAACTACAACACTAGAGTCATCAACTATAGTGCAGTGTTGCAAAGCCACAACCTTTATGAATTAGAAATAAATTATATTACAAGATAATTTTAAATTTTGACAGATTTTTTCTTTTAAATTACACACTAGATAATTTATATTCAATAATTCCCCCCTCCCACATTTACCAAATTTCACTAGTCTTCTAGGTAAGCATGAGATGAAGAGTTACTATGACATGAACTGACCTCCTAGCTCCATCTAAGGAAGTGAGGCCTACAACTGAGACTTATAACCACCAACTAACATCCTACATGGACTACATATCACCTAAGAGTTGAAGAAACACCCTAGGTGGTCAATCCATGAGTTGGAACTTTCTTTCAGTGACCTAGATTCCTAACCACACCCTTGACACTTCCTGCATGTAGTTGAAGGCATCCAACCACACTCATAAGGCTTGCTCCATGCACTTTTGACCTAATTTGGTTAGTTCAGTGCCTGTGGTACTGATATTTGAGCCACAATTACAAGCCAACCTCCAGACCCCTACCTAGAACTGCCTAAGACTTCTCATAATGATAGATGACATAATGACAATTTTATTCATATGAAACATGAACGAGAACTTGAGCTAACCTGGCCTAACCATGACAATCATTTCATCAAACATATGGTGAACATGTAAGCTACAGGTCATGAATGCATATCTAATCATAAGAGTCTGAAACTTATCTGAGAATCACCAAGAAGCTAATTACCTCTCATAATAGCTGTAATAACATTTGTTAGTTTATGCATTCATCAACCATTCATATATTCTTCAAAACATGTCAAGAGCCATAAGCAATATACAACATATAATGAACATATAACCAAAAAATAACCAACATAGAAACCATGGCAACTCAACCATAATATTGCAAACATAATGGCTTCCAACATGCATGAATCACCATAGAATAATAGTTCTTATCAACATATGAAAATACCAACCAAGTTAGGGACTTCCACATACCACACGACCATAGATTAGGCTAAACCAAATATCTCTTTTATCCAATCACCCCCGCGCCATATTCCAAGCATGAATGTGGGATATCATGGAATAAACCAAGACAAAACCAAACCAGGGATTCCAAAGGCCAAACCACCTCAACCCTCAACCACGTTGATTCCACCTCCATGGTCAGACATCACTAACACCAACTAGATTGGTCTCTACCCAAGTTGTCCAAGGCTCCAGAAATTAGTAACTCAACCCACAACCTTCTAGGGCTCCAACACATTTATCCAACCTGGCTCTAGGGACTAGTAGCTCAACCCACCAAGGATTCCAGAACATTTATCCCAACCTAGGCTCCAGGTCTAGTAACTCAACCCAAGTTGTTCCATGGATTCCAAAGTGTTTGTTCCAACCCGCAACCATAAGGAATTATGAGCACCAATAAATAAATAAAAAGTCAAGTTGAAAAATCCACAACACCATGGCTATCCAGGAAATGGAAAGTCAAGGCTAAAACCATTGTCAATCCAAGAAAATATCCATGCCAATGACAACACATAACCAAAAAATAACATGCATATACCATGCATACATAAATCAACAAGGAAATCACGCATGCAACATATTACCTACAAAGTAATCCAGTTGTAGTTTTTGATGCACATGTTGCCTTGTGCTTTAGTACTTTCCATTTCCTTCTTTCTCTAATCCAATGTATGCCAAAGTTCTCCAAGAATACTCTAAGTGTGCAAGAGTATGAGAGAATGAGAGAATGAGAGAATGAAATGAGAGCTCCAAAGCTAAACTGACAAAAAGTTGTGAATTGATCCTAATAAGACTTTTTATTATTAAGGCCTCTATTTTTTTCATTTTCCTTCATTATTTCCTTGAATTTCCTCCTCATGCAAATTTGTGGCCCTTCATCTCCCTTTTCTCCTATTTTCCTTTATTTTCATAAATAAATGCCAATTAATGTCATTTTTCCTTTGTTAATTCCTTTGTCGATTTCCATAACCATTAATTAATCACCAGTGATACCCATCACTATGTTTTACCCAACATTCAACTTGGAATACATGTCCCATGACTTTGGTCTTATTTTTATTTACATAAGAAATCAACAAGGGGTTGTTGCAAACCCCTCCCCCTTGGGGGAACACCGTTCTCAATGTTCAATGACACTTATAAACCAGCAAAACACATGCCACCCTTGGAGCTTCATAACACAACTCAATGCAACATTTACATCCTATCATACTACTGAGACCATGACCATCATACCATGAACGCCACACTGCTTATTGGAGCTTTATAACACAACTCTATGTGGTATTCACACACACACATATATGACCAAAACACAACATTAAACATGTCAAAATACATTCGCTCAACCAATGAATATAGAAGGATACATGACCCACATCTGATTAACTATCTCCCATGTGGCTTCATTAGGCCCAAAGTGCTTCCAGTGCACTTTAACTTGCTCAATTGCTTGATTTTGGAGCATGAGAATATTTCACTGCAAAATGCACTTAGGTTCCGACTGGAATTCTCTTTCTAGTTCCACCTACAATACAAACTAGTCAATCACATGATCAACATCATGGACATGCTTATTAAGTAATGCAACATGGAAAATATCATGGACTTTCACTATTGCAAGTAGTGAAAGTCTATAAGCCACTGGTCTAATCCTCTCAAGGATCTCAAAAGGCTCGCAATACTGAGATGCCAGCTTGGCACATGATCCAACCCTCAAGGAGCTCCTCTTAGGCTTGATGCATAAGTACACATGCTCCCCAACCCGAAACTCCTTAAATACCCTGTGCTTATTTGCATAACTCTTCCGCCTATCATCTTATTCCTTTAGATTCTTCTTGATAAGTTGTATTTCTTGTTCCATCTCTGCCAACATGCCCAGTCCATTCAGTACTTTGTTCACTAGATCACTCCAACTGATGGGAGTATTACAACTCCACCCATAAAGTGCCTCAAATGGACTTATCTTTAGGGATTCCTAATAACCATTATTATATGCAAATTCTACCAGTGGAAGATACTGGTCCCACTTCCTCTGCTGATGCATGGCATACATTATTAACATGTCCTCAAGAATCCTATTAACCCTCTCCATCTGTCCATATGTATGTGGATGATAAGTTGTACTGAAAGTTAACTTTGTCCCCAAACTTGCAAGCAACTCTTTCCAAAACCTGGAAGTGAACTTGGCATCTTTGTCTGACACAATCTTATTAGGAATACCATGTAACCTCATTGTCTCCCCAATGAACATCTAAGCTATGTCAATAACTGAGTTCGTAGACTTAACTGAAATGAAGTGAGATACCTTGGTCAACCTGTCAATCACAACCATAATGGAATCATGTTGCTTCGATGTCCTCGAAAACTTGTAATGAAGTCCATGGAAATGACCTCCTATTTCCACCCTAGAATCAGAATTGACAGCAATAAACCACCTAGATTCTTACACTTTTCTTTTACCTGTTGACAATCCAAACCTTTCACAACATACTCAACCACCTCTTTCGTCAAGTTTGGTTAGTGATAGAACTTCTTAATCGCTCTCAATGTCTTCTGGTATCCCGGGTGACCTTAATATGACTTGACATGAAATTCCCTCAATATAAGCTTCTTGAGCTCGTTGTTGTCAGACACATAGATCATGTCCCTGAATCTAACCAAACCATCGATCGTGAGATGATAATACACTTCCTGATAACATGTACCCTGCGGTTGTGACCTATATTTAAGTTGCTGGTACATGTCACCTTGACGTCCTTCCTGTAAGATCTGCTCCTGCAAGTATGTCCCATATGAAATCATAACTGCAATGTGATAAACCTACACTCTTCTGCTAAGAGCTTATGCAACCTTGTTCTCTTTACCCTTAATGTACCTGATATTGAAGTCAAACTCACTGAGAGTAGCCAACCATCTAGCTTGCCTATCATTTAGATTAGGTTGGTAAAATAAGTACCCCAGCCCACTATGATCGCTTATTAAGATGAAACTCCAACCAAGAAGATAATATCTCCACATCTTCAATGCATGAATGATAGTTTCCAACTCAAGATCACGAGTCACGTAGTTTTGCTTGTGCTCATTCAATTTCCTTGACTCAAAGCATACCACCTATCCTTCCTGCATCAGGACTCCACCAAGTCCTCTCTTGCAAGAATTTGTACATACCACAAACTCTTTGTCTGGATCTACAATCTTCAATATCGTAGCATTTATAAGAAAATACTTCAACGTCCTAAAACTAGCTGCACATTCCTTTGTCCATTCAAATTTATTTCCTTTTCTCTGCAATGATGTAATAGGATAGGAAATCCATGAGAATTTCTTGGTAAACCTCATGTAATAAATTTCTAGTCCCATGAATGATGACTTCATCCATATTCCTAAGAGCTTGCCATTCCATGATAGCTCTGATCTTTTCTGGGTCCACTACTATACCTTCTTTGGAAACAACATGTCCTAAGTAATGCAACTTTATTTGAAATAAATTGCACTTACTAAGCTTAGCATACAAATAATACTCTCTCAACAATTTTAACATGTTGCTAGATGTTCTGCATGCTCTTCCTCATTCTTAGAATATATCAATATGTCATCAATGAATACTATCACAGACTTGTCCAAACAAGGACGCAACACACTATCCATCAAACACATGAAATTAGTTGGAGCATTAGTCAAACCAAAAGGAACCACAATAAACTCATAATGCCCATACTTGGTCTAAAAAGCAGTCTTGTAGAAATTAGAGAAATTTTCAAGTCTAAAATGGGCCTCCTAAGGAATATTATAAAATAATAATATAAATAATAAAATAAATTTAGATGAAATCATCAAATTTTATAGGGAAAAAAGAAAATACTATTTTTTCAACTCGTATTTTCAACTTATCTCCCTATGATTCTACTCAAATTTCAAGTGAGAACACCTTTGAATGTAGAATTTAATTCCTCATCCAAGGAGAAACCATGTTGCATACTTTCGATGGACCCCGCTACATGAAAACTGAGAAATACATGAAAAAATGTGATTGCAATAACATTTTTCATGTATTTCTCATTTTTCGTGTCACAGGGTCCATTGAAAGTATGAAACATGGGTACTCCTTGGATGATAAATCAATTTTTGCATCCAACAAGTGCTCCCACTCGAAATTTGAGTAAAATCATAGGAAGATAAGTTGAAAATACGAGATGAAAAAAAGTATTTTTTATTTTTTTAGTTTTTAGTTTTTTTACTTTTTTACTCCAAAAGTGGTGAATCATCCCCCATGGTTGACATCATCATCTTGAATCCTATTGGTTCTTATAAAGCTGATTTTTGTTGTACTTTTTTGTACTGAGGTCCATTTCAGACCTCAAAAATTCTCTAATGTGTCATCTTCTTTGATGTGTACCTTGTTAGGGTCCTATGTCTAGGAATCTTGGTCATGTTAGTCTTGCTATGTATTTAAGGTCAAGTTTGTAAATATTAGTCATGATGACCTTACTATTATTGTTTAAAAAGGTCTAGGTTTAGATTGAGTGTCATGTAAAGGTGTCTATTTATGCTAAGAGTCTAATGTCTAAATTCATGTGTTTTCCTTACTAAAAGGGTAATCATGGGAAGTCTTTGGCCACCTTGGAAAGAGTACAAAAATCATGTAATATAAATCCTTAGTTATTATGAGTTAGTCACCATCCTTAGTCATCATAAGTGGGTCACCTAAGTCTAATGGTTATGTCTACATCAACGCAATCATGAGATGATTTAGGCACAGATTTGAAGGCTCTTTGGATTCAGTTCGAATTTCATTTCAAGGAAAACTCGTGATCTTAGTGGGAAATAACGGTCAGAAGGACAATCCTTTCCTTTTTCTAAAGAGTTATGTTTTCAAAAGATGTTGCACATTCATGATTTGCTTTTCCTGTCATGATCAATGCCCTCATTTCCACTCCAGGCCATTCGACATGTCTATTTGAACTTCTATCTTCATTTGGCAATGCTCAACTCTTCACCATTTTCATCAGAGGTTCTGGTTTACTCATTTTATTCATTGCGAAAGGGAGGCAAGGGCGCTGCGAATTCACATAGTGCTACAATTCTCGCATGTCGATGGTCAAACTTTCTTCACAAACACAAATACGGGTCTATCTTTGTTCCTCATTTTTGAATGAACTCTCAAATTGCATGTAGAAGCTAGGAAAAACCATAAAAATCCTGCAAGAATGAGAAATTCACGGTTGCCTCTTTTCTGAAATCGCTATGCTTTTTCCTTTGCATTGCATTTTATTCTAATTTGTTGTGATTCCATAGTTTATCTTATATTCCCCATTTGTTGCCACCAATTCACATTTTCTTTGTGTAAACCTCTACATGCAATAGGTGCCTTGGGTTTAAAACCAAATAAAAGTTTCTTCTCTTAAGTGCTTATGCTTGAAAGTGTTCAAAATATCAAATACCTTCAGCGCCGCAATTCTATAATTTGCATTGCGACTGTCCCTTTTAAATTCTCTATCAACGGTTGTGAAATTGCAAGTTCTGTAGGGTTTTTCCTGAGGATGTCTGCATTGTTTAAGTTTTTTGTGTAATTGCTTGTTGTCTCTTAAGGCATCATCAAATTTTTTTAAGATCATAAGACCTCTTTTATTACACAAAACCCTAATACTATTCACTGTTGCAAAAGAAAGATCATGTAAACTCTAGAAGACAAGAAGCACAAGTGAGGTGCCATTATGTGATTTGAGCCACAATATATCACAACCATCAATGTAGATCCAACCATCAGAATGAATTTTGAACAAGTAGGGTGTATGAGGTTCTGTGAAAATATCCAGGGGTATCATCTACATTTGAAAAAGGAGTTTGCTAGGAGTTTTAATGGCTTGCAAGCAAAGGTGGGAACTCTAACTTTTCTAGTCACAAATCAATCCATAACCGAGGCCACTAAGATCCTTTTGAATGGAAAAGAATGGTTTAAGGGTATGGATTTAGATTTGGTTGATTTAAAAGACTTTCTCAAACCAAAACACTAGAAAGGATATGGTTCTATTGTTCCAAGAAGCTATCTACAAGACCACATAGTAAACTGTTGCAAGTGATTCAAAGGTGCTTCACATGTGAAGGGAGGTTTAGTAAAATGTATCACTATCACATTAGGATCTTAATGAATTTTACTAGTAGGAAACCTTTGAATCTTCCTTATTATTTGTTTAGGAGTCTATGTAAGATGGTTGACAGAGTTCAAGCAAAAGAAAATCACATTGAAGCCAATTTGTTTCATTTTTCATTAACTAAATTACTAGTGATAAAGGAGCTTGGGAGGAAGGAGCAGTCATGATAGGAGTTTTTGGTTTCCTCAGGATGGGTAGCACAAAATTCAAACATCTAGAAGACTAAGAAAGAAACCTCATCATTTGTGATTAAAGAATCTTCACCTACAGCAACAAGCTCAGTAAAAAAATCCTTTGACTAAAATCAAATCATTTGATAAGAGAAGTGCTAAGAAGCTTCATTTATCACTTGAAGTAGAAAAAGTGGCAAGGGTACCCAGAACAAGAGCTGCAGCCAAGAGATTGCCTGTAGATCCACAATATACACCTATTCAAGCTATGGAATAAAAAAGTACACAAAAGGAAGTGGAAATTGACGAAAGGGACTAGAGAATTAAAGACTTACAAGATCAGTTGTACAAGGCTCATCTGGCAATAACATATTTTCTGTAAGAGAATAGGGAACTTAGGCATAAAGTATCGCAAGAAACTATTCATCCTAGTCATGGAGAACCATCAAAGAAAACATTTGCACATGCTGACAAAGGAAAAGGAAAACTACTCATTGATGTTGAAGATTTAAAGAAGGCAGTTGAGCAGTCAAGCAGACCTAGAACTAGTTTGTTGCCAAGGTGCAAATGCAAGTAAAGGAGATTGTTCAACCTGAAATTGTTGAACCTATCCTTGACAAAGCTAAATACAAGCTGAAGTGGACCTTTCATTTCCATAGGCAAGTGAAAAGTTTGTATCTTCTAAATTTAGTGTTAAAAAGAAGACTCAAATTGGTGAAGAAGAAGCTCACTGAGGTCGAGGAATATGGAAGGAAAAGGAAGAGAGGAAAGTTGGACATACTAGCAGAGGCTAGTACAAAGGTAAATCTATAGCAAGAGGGTACCACTCAGCTCTAAAGTTTCTCTTTTGCACAGAAATAAGTTAGTTTTCGTGAAGTTTGTAAAACGCAACAAGGACTTGCTACACTTTTGTATAATATTTGGTATTAGTAGGATATTGAAGTTTTGATTGTCATAAGGGGAGTTATATGAAGGCTACAACATTAAAATTAATGCTTCCAACACTTTATATCAGGAAAGAGTCACCATATGTTCATATTTTTGAAGGTGTTGCGAAAGGAGACAATGTTGTTGCGAAAGACGGGGATAGCCCAAAGGGAGCTCTGAAAGCACTTTGAATCTTATATAAAAGGTTCAGTACCATGACGAGGATATTTGAAGCATACCCATTTTCTCCATTTTGATAGAGGAAGGTTGCAACCATATAGAACATGGAGGCTACTTCAATTTGCTATGAAATTGGCTAATGTGCCGCAAGTATGGACAGTCAGCAGTATTTCATTTCAAATTTCAAATTTTTGTCTTCTAGAAGTAGTTTGGATCATGTGGATAGGTGGAATATTGTCTTAGGAGGTGTATTTAATGTTTATTTGCAAATATTCCAAGTTGGTGATGTTTTAGGCTTGTATTGGTTGTAAGGAAAACCACTCCTATTTTTTAGTATATGCACTAAAACTTTGATGTATTTAGTTATAAGTTTGTTTTGGTCAATGATTTCGACCACCTAGAGTGGGAGATCGAACCTCATGATGTATATAGAGATGAAAAAGATGGTAATGGGTTCTTTTGGTTAGATTAGAGAAGAACATACTTTTTGTGCACTGTATTTCTTGAAAACTTTGCCAGTGAATGAATGAAAGTTAGAAGGTGATTTGCAGGGATTCCTATGTCAAAATCTTGGCGGTTTGTGCTCCTTTGATCTTGTAAGTTGTCTCATGTGTTTACATTTCTTAAATGTATATCTTCTCTCTTGGAAAAACCAGATGTTTAATTCAGAATTCATCTTCATGGTGCTCTGATTTAGTTTTCCAAGTTATCAATGTTTTCACCTTAAAGAAATAGTTTAGAATTCATCTTTGGTATTGATTCTCTATGTGTTCTCTTTCACCTTTCTACACTCACCCTCTACAACGATTTAACCTAAATTCCACCACCAAAACTACCTACCTTGCCCCTGTGGAGAAACCCTTTCTTTCTTCATCATATCACTGGACAAAAAACTAATTTGACATGACTCCATGCCCAATGGATCTGTCCCTTTTCTCATCGACATACCTTTAAAAATTGAACCTTAGTTAGCATTATACCTATCCTAAAAAAATATTTGTTGAGAAATCTAAGTGAGAGAGCCCTCTCCAAGGCTAGAAGGGCTAGATTCTGGCATAAAAGTGGTTTGTGGTTACCTTTTCACTTTTTCTCTTCAGCCTAGGGAATTTACAGAGTGCTAACATACCTGATGATATCCTTACCTCAAATCAATATTTGAGAACACTATTTCTTCCTTCAAATTATTAAATAAGTCATCAACCCTCGGTAACAAATACCTATTCTTGATTGTGACCTTGTTCAGTTGCCTGTAATAAATACACAACCTAAGTGTATCATCCTTCTTCACAAACAACATTGGTGCACCCCAAGGTGCCACACTTGGCCTTATGTATCTGTTATCAGGCATTTCGTTAAGCTACAACTTCAATTCCACCAACTCTAGAGTGCTCATCCTGTAAGGTGCCTTTGATGTTGGGTATACTCCTGACATCAACTCAATAGAAAAGTCCACTTCCCTATGAGGTGATAAATTTGAAATCTCTAATATAAATACATCTTTAAATTGTTGCAAAATAGGATACCTCTTCAAGGCTTCAACATACTCAACATCCTTCCCTTTGTCACTAGAAATATGAAGTGTAAATAATACACATCCTTCCTTGCTATTGTGTTTTTCGTGCATAGTTGTAACCATTCTCACTGATGTAGGATTCTTCTTACATTGTAAGATTCTCTTCTCTCTATTATCATCCAAGAACTCAATAGCCTTATCATAGCAATCTACCTCAGTCCTATGAATGTAAAACCAATCCATACCCAAAAACATATTGTGTGATCCCAACATAAGAACATTTAGATGAACTAGTGTATACATATCGTTAAGCTCAAATGCAAAAGATCTCAGCCAATGATGAACTCTTTTCTTGGTACCTATAGCCAATTGCACCAACCAAGACTCTGCATGCACTTCTTTATTCAAGCAACACTTATCCACTAGATCAGGACCAATATAACTATAGTTAGATCCAGGTGCAATCAAAATATAAACAATTTGATCACAAAGCTTACCTTCCATCTATATAATAGATGTATGATGATCAACCTGCCTATTATCTAATGTTACATAAATCCAAGGAATACTCTATCCAACATCCCCAACCGTATATGCCTCCTGAGCACTATAAATTTGTAGTATACCACCTTGATGTTGTGGACAATCTCTTCTATGATGATCCTTGCCACAAGTCCAACACTGAAAACACTTCTTGTCATCACCCTTGTTCTTCTCCTTAGACTGAAATACTTGTCCTCGGTCAGCTGCATTGAAATTCTTCTGTGACACTACATTCTTCTTGTTGTCTTCATCTTGAAGTTTTTCTCTATTTATAACTCACTTTCCTTTATTCTTCTCATTACTTTTCCAATCCTGCTTAGACTTAGTCTTGTGCTTCAATTTCTCCTATCAGTGCTTCAACTTTCTGATGGATTCCTACAATGGTATAGGCTCAACAAACTCAATCTTGTCATTGAATGATACCAGCAACCCACTGATGAATCTATAAATATTTTCTTTCTCCTCAAGATAAGGCACATATCTCAACAAATCCAAGGATTTTCTAGTAGACTCCTCATCAGTCATAGATGCCATCATAAACTCATAGAATTCCTTTTTCCTACCATCATAGTATCTTTTAGTATATACTTCTTCCTAAAAAGTCAATCGAACTCACTCCAAGTAAACTCCTCTTCTCAAATGCCTCTGAAATTATTCACATCTTCCCACCAAATGTTTGGTTTTCCTTTAAGACTGAAAGTAGCTATCTAGGTTTCCATATTTTCTAAATAGTCATGCAATCTAAAAAACTTATTCATCCCAAGAAACCAATATTTTTCATCTTATGACTTATTCATTTCTTCATCAAATGTAGGAGGCTTTGCTTTCTTGAACTCCTATGGAAAGTAATACTTCTCACTCCTCCTATACAAATAGTGGCAGTGATGACGATGATGTATCTCTGATCCACAACTAAAATAGAACCCACAGTCATCACCCCTCTTGTCAGGTGTATCCAAGAACCTACCATCTTTGATTGTGTCATTTTTGTTAAACCTGTATCCTGATTGAGACCTATTTCCATATGCCCCATTGGTCCTTTATGTTGTCACTCACTACATTATGAGTTTTCAGGTAATCAAAGTTGCCAAAGAGAAGTGAAGTTTGAAGCCATCTTCCAGGCCACAGAAACACTAAAAAAAAATGGACCCTCTGCATTACATAGTTCTCGGAACAAGATTTCCAATGGTATATGGAATTCTGAAAATGGACTTCTCGATCACAAGATATGGCCTATTGAAGTTCAGGGGTTCTGTTGCCTATGAAATGAAGGGGAAACCGACGATTAACGGGTCCAATGGAACATCCTTAAGGAATTGTGGGGAAATTCATCGATAGTGTTAAAGCATCAGGGGAGGGGTGATGCCAATTTACAAAGGAAATGAGTTGTAAAACTAGAGGCAGGCACACCTTTTCTATCTCCTCCAGGGGGGCTGCGTGGCAGAATACTATTGGTCCTAAGAATCCACGGGGCGGCTGACATCAGCATGACGTGGCATGCTGGTTTGGAATTTTTAGGGCTCCTATGGGGCTATATTTGGGTGACACATGTCACCACTCAGGAGGTGCCATGTGGAACCGATGACATCATCAATCCTGGGGTCCCTCCTCTGCCATCAAATAAATGATGCCCATCTCTGGACGACCCAGATTGACTCTGCCAGATCAATGAATCCCAGTTAATTTTGCAACCCCACACCATATTTCCCTTTATCAACTGGGGGACCCGAAAAATTAGTTTCCCCGCCAAGCCTCGCCGCTACGTGTCCCTCTCATATCATTTTTCACCCCCCCTCACTTACGAATTACTGCTCAGGCCCTCCTCCGAAAATCACTCACCCTCACACTCTCTCTCGTATTGTGATTATGATACCTGCGGTGGGCCCAATATCGTAGATCGATGATCGCAAGGGTCAAGGGGAGATATCAAAGGCAAAGTGTGCTAAACCACCGGTGTGAGGGATTTTTCATAACAAAGGAAGGAGCCCCCTAGAGGAGAGTCTAAAGACTCTAATGCCCAATGGACTAAGCACTAAGTCATATCTCCCAGTCGCATGAGGCAAAAGGGACTAAAGTGGATCTAGAGGCTCCATCCTGTCAAAGATTTTCGGTGAGAAATGCCGATATGAGAAATCCACGACCTGACAATACATAACTTTAAAGGCACGATGGGTTGGCAACTGTGGAATTTAATAGGAAAGAGGGAGCATTCAAACCTGGCATGGGCTGATCCAGAAAGGCCCTTTGTAACACAGAATCAGGGTTGACACCAACAAAGGAAAACAAGGACTTAGTATCTCGAGAAGACTTGATTACTCAGCATGGTGCCCCATACAAAGGGAATAAGAAGTACTGCCTAGGGGTCCTCGACTCCAGTACAATGACATGAAACTGATACTGTCCACTCCTAACTTTAAAGGAGGAATGGTTCAAGCAGTAAACGCAAAAGTGACGGGAGTTGGCCGAACAACACAGGAGGTCATACCGCGAAAAACATGCAACCCGAAGCAGAAGCGATCATAGGGATCGACATGAAGATATTTTGTTAACATTGTTATCCTGTAATGTGTCACCATTTAATGAGGCAATTAATACTTCGTAATGATTTTGGGCCACGGAGCCATCCATGGCTCAGACAACTAGTCAACCCGACAGCTGAGACTTGGACGCAGATATTTTTGTAATGAATGTTCAACGCTTCCCCTCTCTAGATAAATAGGGGGAAGAAACACTTCACAAAGGTTCATAAATTCTAAAGAAAACGTTGTATGTTATTTTCAGACTATATGACTTTATAATGCAAATCTTTCATAATATCAAGTAAATGGTGGTGATTCCCCCTTCGACTATTACTGTATGTTATCCCTCTATTTAAACACATCTTGTTCATGTTTATTCTCTGAATTCATGCAATCATAGTTGCTAGAAATATTTCATACTTCCTCAAAGATTCATTTGTATTGACTTATTAATGCATGTTCTTGTATGGGTTATTAAAATTATATCTTTAAACTTGCGCTACATGAATCATAGCATTCAGTACCTCTTTTATCCATTATATCTACCTATAACTCAGACAAGTATAGAAATTCTTGATGCCTCAAGCTCTATTTGATAAGTGTAGAATTCTTGACGTGTTAAGCTCTATCTGATGAGTTACTCATTCTCCTTACTCTCTCATAAATATGCAAAATTTTATTAAATTGTAAGTCCTTGAACTACTCGGCCTCCATTGTTTATGCATATATTTATGTGATTTGTATATGTGAAGAAATACCAGAAATCCATGGCTTACTCATTTAGATGAATGAACCGACCCATTCCACATAAACATATATATTTATGAAGTCTATGTGATGTCTCCAATATCTTGAGAATCTTACGAGACACACCAAATCTAGATGTGCCCAGGCACTGGTCCTGTAAGTAATCTGAGGCTATCTTTGGGAGTGACAACATCTTCTGGTGTTGTTGTTTGGGAACTTATTGAAGGATTTTTCCCTTGGGATACGACAAGTTGAGCACTCTTTGCATAGGTGAGAAAATACGTTTTGATTGCATCCATATCCCCTTGACGACTCCACTACCCCCATTATCATTTAGCATCCTATTTTAAGAAGCCCCACACTCGCTTAGATACCTCTCAGTAGAAAGCTCCATTTGTATCTAACCCCATGAAGTTAATTTTTTGGAAAGTCTAGAAGGAGAAACCTCCTACTACCTACACTATTGTCCCATCAATCTTTGAAGCCTCCTCATCCATCTCTCAACCCACTGTTACTCACTACTCAGGAATTACTCCTAAAACCCTTACATACCCTACTTTTAGTCTAGCCACTCCTACCAATGTGTTTTTGGCCCAAATTCCTCAAGTGGGTCTCAATCCTCCTCCATTAATCTGGATGGATCTTTTGGGTGTTTTTCAAAATAAATATGCCCCTCTTAATTTGCCTCAGTCCCTAAGTGCTATTCCCCAGGACTACCTAAAATTTTTGCCTAGGTTCAATGGGGAGGATGATAACACTGCACATAGACACATCAAGGCCTTATGTGATTTCGTTGAGAATCTTAATGTGGAACAATGGATGTGGTCACGAGACTTTTTGTACAATCCCTCGATGGAGAAGCCAGAAAATGGTTTAAAGCCATGCCCAATGCCTCCTTCACTACTTGGGAGGAACTTGAAAACTCTTTCACACAAAAATGGGGTGAAAAGAAAAATTATGAGTACCTCCTCACAGATTTTAATGCTATAATAAAGAATCCAAAAGAGGATATCTTAGAATTTAGCAAAAGGTTTAATAAGCAGTACAATAATCTACCGGGTGAGATAAAGCCTCCTCCAGCTACTGCTCGAGTAGATTTTTTGGGAGCCTTTGAACCCAACTTTGGTTTTACTCTAAGGTAAAGGAAGTCCCTCACTTTAGACTAACTCCAAATTGATGCTCCTGAGGTGGAAGCAAATTTCACCTTAGCTGGGAAGTCAAGAGGAAAGTAGGAACCTGCTGAAAGTAAAAGAGGGAAAGAAGAGGCATCCTCCTTTGGTCAAGCTAGAGAATCACCAGACCTAAAGTGGGATGAATTGGATAAACTCATCAGGAGTTTATCACATAAGGTTGGAAATCTTGAACTTGAGAACAAGAGTCTCTCCAAACAGAATGCTCAAGTCAACAACTGGGGTTATAACCCACAGTATTGAAGGCCACAACTGCAAATTCTTCTAAAGGAAAGACAAGAATAGCTCGATCAGATCCCTCATCCCCTATATTTATAAGATGAGCCAGATGAACAATCGTTGGATACACATGAGATGCAGGGAAACTTGTATTTCACATTCCCTGACGAAGAACACAAAAAATGGCTCACCGGGAGACTAGTCATGATAGAGAAGCAACAACAAATGAGGAGGATATATTGGATTATTATTGTAAAAAGTTTTCAAATTTCATGCAAGCACAACCACACCGTAAGTATAATCTAAGATCTTCAAAGAAGAGGTCAAGGGAACCAGAACAACCAAACGGAACTGCTCCCCAAGTTATTGCCCTAGTACTAGATAAAGGGAAAGGTAAGCCAAATCCTGACCCGTCCAAGATAAAGGTCTCCTCTAATATGGAAAACAATAGTTCCGAGGGACACATAGAAAAGGAGGCACTTGCTCTCCTGAAAGCTACCAGTGGTAAGGAAGGAGCAGAGCCAGGAGGTACAGAAAAATTCCAACCTGCATTCAATCTTCAGAAGGAGCTTGAAAAGGTAAAAATTCTTGTTCCTCTATTTGAGCTTCTAAAGCGGCCTACTTATAAAGCTCAAGTCTCTCAATTCATGCATCCATCCACCTCAGCACCAACCCATCACAGTTTAAACCTCCAAGAGGAGAGGCCAATGGTTGTTTTTGGGTCACATGTGGAAGAACTTGATCCTTTTACTGCGCCCTGGTAATCCATGACCTCTTACTGCATAATTGCATGTTGGATTCCATAGCCTCACACAACCTCATGCCATTAGAAGTAATGGAACAACTGGGCTTGCAGATCACTAGGCCTACAAGGACCTATACTCCTTTGACTCTAAGAGGGTCAAATGCTTGAGAATGATAAAGGATCTGGTGGTAAACCTAGCTCATATCCCTGTGAAGAGCATGGTAATGGACATAGTAGTGGCAAACATTCCCCCTCAGTTTGGCATGCTCTTATCTAGATCTTGGTGTTCCAAGGTGGGGGGCTCTATCAAGTAAGATCTGAATTATGCCACTATTCCCACTTTTGGAGGCGAGAAAAGGAGATTGTACAGAGAGTCCAGGTTTGTAAAACCTGTGACCCCAGCTAAAGGCTCAGAAAACTCCCTAGTGCATGGGAAAGAAAGTGATCTCTCCTACCTATTCCTAGAAGAAGATGAGACCATCTTAGAGGAAACATCAGTACACCTAATAAGGTAGTTAGATCACTAACACACAAACGGAAATGAAGTATGGAAATTATAATTTGACAGAGCAAACTTAAAAGAGGGAAATGGAGCTGGAATATTGTTGGTATCTCCGGAGGGTAGCCTGATACCCCTCTCATTCAAGATGGAGTTTAAGGCGACCAACAACATGGAAGAGTATGAAGCATTTCTCCTTAGGTTACAAACAAAAAAAAATATGAATATTGAATTCCTAACGGTCTATGGAGACTCTAAACTGGTCGTAAGGCAGATCAAAAATCAAATCGAGGCCAAACACCCTAGACTGAGGACTTACCAAAACGAAGTGTGGGATCCAATTGATAACTTATTCTTGGCCTTTAATATCAAATTTTTTCCCAGAGAAGGAAACAGAATCGCTGACTCCCTTGTTGTAGTTGCAAGAAATTTCAGGCCCCTCAAAATCCACTCCTCAGGTATGAGGTAGAAGTCATATACATACCCTCAATAACTGATAATATCAAGAACTGACATGTATTCAAGGATGACGAGCAAGTGAAACGATTCATAGAAGTCATCGGGGAGTTTTCCCACTCCACCATTGATCAAGAAGAAGAAGAAGTTGATCAGGAAGCCACTTTTTGGAAAGACACAGTGGCTAGGCACAAAATTTTGCAACTGAAAGGGAATACCATCCCTCACGAACTAGTCCCACTGGAAACGATTTTTAATTAGGATGACATAGCTTCCAAACCAATGACTCCAGAGATAGACGATCAAGTAGAAGACTGCAATATCTACTCAGAGGAGGAACCCCAGATGATCAGGCTATCAAAAGGAATCCCCTTGCAATATAGACAAAGGTATTTAAATCTAATATACAAGGATGTTTTTGCTTGGTCTTATGAGGATTTGAAAGCATTTGATACTGACATCATTCAGCATAAGATTCCTTTGAAGAGTGGAATGAAGCCATGAAAGTAGAAACTTAGGTAGATAAATCCACTCTTACTCCCCTCCATTGAGAAAGAAGTGAGAAGGATGCTATAGGAAAAGATCTTAGTGCCTTTAAGGTACTCTGAGTGGGTGGCCAACTTAGTCCCTGCCCGGAAAAAGAACAGAGAAATAAGGTTATGTGTATATTTTCAGAATCTAAATAGGATGTCGTTAAAACACAACTATCCGCTGCCTAAGATGGATCATATGTTGCAGAATGTGGTTGGCTCAGTCAGAATGTCCATGATGGATGAGTTCTCTGGTTACAACCAAGTGGCAGTCCACCCTAATGATCAAAAGAAGACTGCTTTCACCACCCTGTGGGGAACATTCATGTATGCTCGCATGCCTTTCGGTCTTAATAATGCAAGGACCACATTTCAGAGAGCCATGGACATAGATTTTGTAGAGAGCAAGACAAATCAGTGGTGGTTTATTTAGATGATATCACAATCTTTTCTAAGAATGATGAAGAACACATACTCCACTTGAAGTGCACCTTTGAGAAATGCAGGAGATATGGTATTTCTTTGAATCCCGAGAAATCTCAGTTCGCCTTGAGTGAGGGGAAGCTACTAGGACACATAGTAGCGCAGGAAGGTGTGAATATCGATCCTAAATGAGTCAAAGCCATCATCCATATTACTCTTCCCAGGAATAAGAAAGAGGTCCAAGCCTTTTTTGGGAGAATAAATTTCTAGAGGAGGTTCATACCCGACTATTCAGAAATAGTCAAGGTTATTACAAACATGCTTAAGAGGGAAATTAAAGTCAAGTGGAGCCCTGCCCCTCGATATTCTTTCATTAGAATTAAAGAAGCTTTGGTTGAAGGCCCGGTACTAGTCATCCCCGACTATTCAGTACCCTTCTATATCTTCTCTTTTGCTACCCAACATACTATTGTCGCAGTTCTGCTAATGAAAAATAAAGATGGTTATGAACAACCCATCGCCTTCTTCAACCAAGTCCTGAGGGATGCTGTGTTGAAATATAACATCTTGGAGAAACAATCCTATGCACTAGTTAAGGCTTTGAAGGCATTTCATATGTATGTGCTACAATAAAAAATCAGAGCATTTGTCCCAACGATGATAGTCAAGGAAATCCCAGTGCAAGTAGACAACAAAGGAAAGAGGGGTAGGTGGATAGAAAAAATACGATAATATAAGCTAGAAATAAATCCTACTAAGCTCATAAAAGGCCAGGGGTTGGCCAAGGTTTTATCCGAATCAAATTGCCAAGCTTTAGGGATAAACCTAATAACAGAGGAAGGCAGGCCAGAGGATCATCAGTACAGGATTAAAACATCTGAGCAAAAGATTTATGCTAAATATGAGGGATCACCCTGGTATAAGAACATCATTCATTATCTCTTATTCCTAAGGTGCCCGCTGGGACTGGATAAATCCAAATACCAAACTTTGATATTGAAAGTGCAAAAATATACCATATCCAATGGCCTAATCTACTGGAAGGACCCTGTGGGGGTATTGTTGTTGTGTTTGGTAGAGGGCGAAACCCATAAAGTGATTGAGGACTTTAATGGAGGAGTTTCTGTAGGTCACTATAGCCGGAAGACCACAACACATAAAATCCTCAAGGTAGGATTCTACTAGCCTGCACTGTTTGGGAATGTTCATTCCCAGGTCAGGTCATGCCAGAAGTGCCAAGTGTTTTCTGAGAGGAAAAAACTTTCTCCTCTCCCCCTAATTCCAGTACATGTGGAAGAACCTTTCAAACAATGGGGACTAGGTTTAATAGGAGAAGTAAGCCCACCATCTAGTGGCCAAAACAAGCGGATATCAACGACCACAGATTATTTCACCAAGTGGGTAGAGGCCATCCCAAACAGAAATGCTACAGACTTAGTGGTAGTCAAATTTATGGAGAAGAACATACTATCTCGCTTTGGTTGTCCCTTCAAAATTATCACTGATAATGCTCAGGTCTTCAAATCTGCCAAGTTCATCAGCTTATGCCAGAAATTCAATATCATCTTCGGGCACTCCACTACCTACTATCCTCAAGGTAATGACTTGGCTGAGTCCTCAAATAAAACTGTGGTGAGGGTGCTAAAGATGACCATCACCAAGAATCAGAGGAACTGGGACTCCCAACTGAAGTTTTCCATATGGGCCAACAAGTAACTCCTAAACGATCCATGGAGAAATCACCTTTTGAGCTAGTGTATTGTAAGGTTGTAGTATTCCCGATCCAATTAGCAATGCTGGTGGAGAAGTTACTATAGGAAGCTGAGGAAGAGCCGAGTTCCTTGACACAAAGTATAAATCAGCTGGTCGAGATACATGAAAATAGAGAATAAGTGGGGGCCAAATTGTCAAATTACCAACAAAATATGAAATCCCTATTTGACAAGAAGGCAAAGGATTGACCTACTCAACTAGGAGATTTAGTTCTCCATTGGGACATCTGACGGGAAGACAAAGGAAAACATGGAAAATTTGATTCGCTATGGTTCGGCCCTTTCAAGATTACAAAAGAAATAGGAAATAACACGTACATGCTTTAAAATCTGGATGATGAATCTCTGGAACTGCCGGTAGATGGTCAATTCCTCAAACTCTATTTCCAAAACTATAGGTACCTATCCTCCACTCATTGTAAATACCAGTATGTGTATTGTAATTGTTATATGAAATTTCCAGTTTATGTTGAAAATTCCACATTCACATAATTATTGTTTGTTTAGAAATGACTCCATGCCCAATGGAAGAAAGGCTACTGGTCTGTAGGTTCTCAACACCTTGCTAGCAAGGCACTGTCCCTAGTTGGAGCCAATGTTGTCACTCACTGCATCATGAGTTTTCAGCTGATCAAAGTTGCCAAAGAGTATTGAAGTTTAAAGCGATCTTCTAGGCCACATAAGAACTCAAAGAAAAATCAAACCCTCTCCATTGCATAGTGCTCAGAATGAGATTTCCAATGTTATATTGAAGTCTAAAAATTGACTTCTGGATCAGAAGATATGACCTATTGAAGTTCAAGGGTTATGTTGCCTCTGAAATGAAGGGGAAATATCTTATCAGAGGTCCAAGAGCATATCACAAATTGTAATTGCAGTTTCTTAGTAGCAACAACGGGGGAGGGCACATAAAACCTGCGATAGAGCAATCACTGATATTGGCGATCGAAAAAGTCAAAGATCTAAGGCGTAGCATATCAGTGTATTGATGATCGACAGGATTCAAAAGTGCGGTGCAAAGGAGTAGACCTCTGATATCAGCAAATCGGCGATCATCAGGTCCAATGGTACATCCTTAAGTAATTGCGGGAAAATGAACCAATAGTATTAAAACATCAGGGGAGGGTTGATGCCAATTTACAAAGGAAATCAGTTGCAAAACCATAGGCAAACACACCTTTTGTCTCTCCTCCAGTGAGCCGCATGGAAGAATCCTATTGGTCCTAAGAATCCATGGGGCAATTGATGTCAGCATGATGTGGCAGTACAGAGGACATGTGGCACGCAGGTTTGGCTTTTTTAGGGGTCCTATGGGGGCATATATGGGTGACACGTGTCCCCACTTAGGAGGTGCCACGTGGCACTGATGACATCATCAATCCCGGGGTCCCTCCTCCACCATAAAATAAACGACCCCCATCTTTGGACGACCCAGATTGAGTCTGCCAGATCAATGACTACCAGGTCATTTCGCACCCCCCCACCATGTTTCCCTTTATCATCTGGGGGGGGTCCGAAAAAGCGATTTCCCTACCAGGCCTCACCACTACATGTCCCTCTCATACCATTTCGCACCCCCCTCACTTACCACTTACCGCTCATGGCCCCCTCCTAAAACCACTCACCCTCACACTTTCTCTCGTATTGCGATTGTGATACCCCAGGTGGACCCAATACCGCAGATCAACAATCGCAAGGGTCAAGGGGAGATATAAAAGGCAAACGTGTTAAACCACTGGTGTGTGCGATTTTTCATAACAAAGGAAGAAGGCCCCTAGAGGGGAGTCCAAAAACTCCAACGCCCAATGGACTAAGCACTCAATCGTATTTCCCGGTCACATGAGGAAAAATGGGCTAAAGTGGATCTATAAGCCCCATCCTATAAAAGCTTTTCGGTGAGAAATCCCGATATGAGAACTTTGTGACTCGGAAGTATGGAACTTTAAAAGCGCGATGGGTCGGTAGCTATGGCATTTAATAAGAAAGAGGGAGCATTCAAACCTAACATTGGCTGATCTAGAAATTCCCTTTGTGACATGGAACCAAGGTTTATGCCGATAGAGGAAAACAAGGACTTAGTAGCTTTGGAAGAGTTGATTACTCAGCATGGTGCCCCATACAGAGGGAATGCAAAGTACCGCCCAAGGGTCCTTGGCTCCAGTACTACAAAATGAAACTGATACTACCCACTCCCAGCTTTAAAGGAGGAATGGTTCAAGCACTAAAGGCAGAAGCAACGAGAGTCGGCCGAATAGAACAAGAGGCCATACCGTGAACAACATACAACCTGAAGCAGAAGCGATCATAGGTATGGGCATGAAGATATTTTGTTAACATTGTTCATATGATTGACTAAATTGTTATCCTATAATGTGTCGCCCTTTAATGAGGCAAATAATACTTCGTAATGATTTTGGGCCACAGATCCATCCATGGCCGAGACAGCTAGTCAACCCGACAGCTGAGACTTGACCGAAGATATTTTTGTAATGAATGTTCAATGCTTCCCCTCTCCAAATAAATAGGGGGAAGCAACACTTCACAAAGGTTCAAAAATTCTAAAGAAAACATTGTATGTTATTTTGATACTGTATGACTTTATAATACAGATCTTTCATAATATCAAGTAAATTATGGTGATTCCCCCTTCGAGTATTACAATATATTATCTCTCTATTTAAACCCATTTTGTTCATGTTTCTTCTCTGGATTCTTGCAATCGTAGTTGCTAGAAATATTTCATACTTCCTCACAGATTCATTTGTATTGACTTATTAATGCATGTGCATGTATCAATTATTGAAATTATATCTTTAAACTTGCGCTACATGAATCATAGCATTCAGTCCCTCTTTTATCCATTATATCTACTTGTAACTCAGACAAGTGTAGAAATTCTTGATGCCTCAAGCTCTATGTGATAAGTGTAGAATTATTGACGTGTTAAGCTCTATTTGATGAGTTACTCATTCTCCTTATTCTCTCTCATAACTCCGCAAAAGCTTATTAAACTGTAATTCTTTGAAATACTCAGCCTCTGCTGTTTTTGCATATATTTCTGCGATTTGTATATGTGAATAAATACCAGAAATCCATGGCTTACTCCTTTAGATGAATGAACCAACCCATTCCACCTAAATATATATATTTATGAAGTCTATGTGATGTCTCCAATCACTTGAGAATCTTACAAGACACACTGAATCTAGATGTGCCCAGGCACTGGTCTTGTAAGCAATCTGAGGCTATCTCTGAGAGTGAAAACACTTTCCTCCTGTCCATAACTGATCCTAAGTGCCATGACTAATCCTAAGTGGTCCCTATCTCTAAATATCTTATAGACTCTGAAGGATTACTGCATTAATTTCCAATTTCGTTTCCTCTGCTTTGGAAAGTCTTGCTTGTGACTGAATGATCATGTCATTACCCACCTTACAACTTCTGATCTCTGCTTTCAAACTGTTCAATTTTTTTTGTTATGTCAGGGGAGTACTCATTCCCATGTTATTTATTTGATCTGTAGGGAGAATCACGTGAACTGTATTCCACCATTCTGCTAGTCATCTTAATCTTCTACTCCCTGCAAACATACCATGTCAGATAAACCAAATATAAATATGATAAAAAAACACCTCAATGAAGTTTAGGGGAGGCTATCCCATCTACACAATCTATCCATATTAGCACAACATATCTGTATATAATGAAATCAACATATCAATCGTCCCAACATCAACATCATGACGACACAAAACCACAACAATGACCATCATAATGCATGCATAATAAACACATAGATAACTGATATGCATGCATTACCAACACATTTTGCCCATCTAGTCCAAGTGTTTGAACTTGGGATGCTCGGATACCAATCTGTAACACCCCCCGCCCATATTTACCCAATTTCACCGATCTGCTAGGGTAAATATGAGATGAAGAGTTAATATAACATGACTCGTCCTCCTAGCTCCAATAAAGGGATCGAGGCATACAACTGATAATTTTTTACGACTAACTAACATCCAATAGGGACTACAGATCACCCAGGATCTAAAGAAACACCCCAGGTGGTCAATCCTTGAGCCAGAACTTTGTTTTAGTGACCTATACTCCCAACCGCACCCTTGACACTATCTGCATGCGGTTGAATGCCTCCAACTACACTCACAAGCCTTGCTCCATGTGGTTGTGACTTAAATTTCTCAGTTCAGTGCCTGCGATCCCCGGATCTGAGCCACAATTCCAGGCCAGCCTCCAGACCCCTGCCCATAACTTCATGAGACTTATTGGAATGATTGATGACATAATGAAAATGTCATTCATACAAAACTTGAATGAGAACTTGACCTAACCATGCATAACCATGACAGTAATTTTGTCAAACATATGGCGAACATGTAAGCTACAAGCCATGAATACATATCTGATCATAGGAGTCTGAAACTTATCTAAGAATCACCAAGAAGGTCTAATGCCCTATCATAATAGTTGAAATAACATTTGTTAGTCCATGCATTCATCAACCATTCATATATTCGACAAAGTATATCAAGAAACATAAGTAATATACATGACATAACCAACATATAAACAACAAATAACCAACATAGAAACCATGACAACTCAACCATAATATTTCTAACATAATTGCTACAAATATATATGAATCACAATAGAATAATAACTCTTCTTAACATATGAAAATACCAACCAAAATAGGACTTCCATGTACCACCCGACCATAGATTGTGTGGAACGAAATCTCTCTTTCAGCCAATCACCCCCACGCCATATTCCAAGCATGAATTTGGGATCTCATGGAATAATCCAAGACAAAACCAAACTAGGGCTTGTAGAGGCCAAACCACCTCAACCCTCAACCATAGTGATTCCACCTCCATGGCCAGACATCACTAACACCAACCAGATCGATCTCTGCCCAAGTTGTCTAGGGCTCTAAGTACTAGTAACTCAACCTACAACTTTCCAGGGCTCCAGATCATTTGTCCAACCCAACTTTTGGGAATAGTAACTCAACCCACCAAGGGATCCAGTGCATTTGTCCCAACCTAGGCTCCAGGACTAGTAACTCAACCCAAGATGTTCCAGGTCTTCCAAAGCATTTGTTGCAACCCACAACCATAAGGAATTATGAGCACCAATCAAAAAATAATCAAGTGGAAAAGCCCACAACATTATGGTTATCCAGGAAATGGCAAGGTAGGGCTAAAACCATTGTGAATCCAGGCAAATCGCCATGCTAATGACAACACATAACCAAAAAATCACGTGCATATACCATCCATCCATAAATCAACAAGGAAAACACACATGCAACCTAATACTTGCAAATAAATCCAGTTGTAGCTATTGATCCCCCTGTTCCCTTGCACTTTCCTGCTTTCCATTACCTTCTTTCTCCAATCCAATGTATGCCAAAGTGCTCCAAGAATATTCTAAGTGTGCAAGAGTATGAAAGAATGAGAGAGTGAAACGAGTGCTCCAAAAGCTAAACAAACAAAAAGTTGTGAACTAATCCTCAGAAGCCTTTTTGTCATCAAGGCCTCTATTTTCTTCATTTTCCTTCATGTTTTCCTTCAATTTCCTCATGCGGATTTGTGATCCTTCATCTCCCTTTTCTCATATTTTTCTTTATTTTCATAAATAAATGACATTTAATGCCACTTTGCCTTTGGCGATTTCCATAGCCATTAATTAATCATCATTGATACCCATCACTATGTTTTACCCAACATTCAACTTGGAATACATGTCCCATGACCTTGGTCTTATTTTTATTTACATAGGAAATCAACCAGGGGTTGTTACATATTCGATCAAATTGATATTTATCCAATTAAAATTCAATTTATCAAACTTCAAAAATATATTGTTTTTTGAAAATAAATTTGAATAACAAAAATATTAAGGAAACATTAAGCTATAATTTACATAATAAATAGGTTTTGAAACTTGTTGGCTACTATAGTACTTGGATGGGTAGTGTCATGCCCTTAGAGACTTCTCACGGTTTAAGGCATCTCATGATCTCTAGTCGTGTGGTACCAATCTATTTCTCACCAATGACCCGACCCTCTTAGTGATACTTCACCCGAGATACACCTCACAAAGAAACACTTGCTTATTATGTCTTAGTTAAACTATTAGCTAAGTATTAAACTTACACTAAAACCAAGCGTATCATTGTCCTCTTCAACATCATCAACATTATTTATGAAAACATGTAAATCAATTTCATTTCATAAACATGAACATTCTTCAACAACAATGAACCATGTGGAAACACCAAATTTGAGAGGGATAGCATGTGGCCTTGTCCAAAACTTGTTTTATATGGCGTTACGTAACACAATGGCTTAGGTGAAGTTTCCACCCTAAACCACCTAGTTGTAAACAAAATAAAACAACACAAAGCCTTACTTGGGTCACAGATACTCGTCCACCCTATCATAGAGTTTTGGCTCAGTTCGAGGTGTATAAAGTGACCTATTGGTATGCTCCTCCAACTAGAATGGTTGGAAGAATGCTCACCTCCTCCAAGTGCTACTTCGTCTTGGATATAGCTCCTTGTCACCCATTCGAACCATGGTTCTATTACTTTATGTTACAACATAGTTACCGATCAAACGATAAAATTACCGTTTACACTTTTTTTGAGGTAGCAAAAAAGTCACCCAATTTTGAATAGTGGTTATTTAGAATACACCTTTTTTAAGCATATTTTTGACACTTTAAATATTAAGTATGGACATTTTTTTTAAATGTTAATGATTTTCATGCTAATTTTGAAAAATGTTGATGCAAGATCAACCCATATTTTTTAGAGGGCTTATTTTTAACACTTTTTTTTTTTTTTTTTTTTATGTATCAAGTATGAACATTTTTTTTAAATTGTTAGTGATTTTCATACTAATTTTGAAAAGTGTTGATGCAACATCAACCCTTTTTTGTTTAGAGGGCTTATTTTTTACACTTCAAATTTTTTATGTATTAAGTGTGGATTGATTTTTTAAATTTTGGTGCTTTTCATATTGGTAATAAAATAAAACAAAAAAATAAAAAACATGAAAAAAAACTTGTAAAAACTAAAAAATAAAAAAAAAAATAAAAAAAAAATTAATTAAATTTCATAAAACAGAAAAAAATTAACCAAAAAATCCAAATCCTTTTTTTTTTGTTAAAGTAACAAAAAAAACCACACAATTTAAAAAAATTTATTAAAAGAAAAAACGTATTAAAAAAAATTAAAAAATTTATATATATATATATATATCTATATATATATATATATATATATATATATATATATATATATATATATATATATATATATTTTAAATTATAAAGAAAAAAATTGCCTTGAGCTGCCTAAGTCGATTCCCGGAATCGACCTAGGCCATCCAGGGCACATTTTTTGTGCCTCAGACGGCCTAGGTCGATTCCAGGAATTGACCTGCTACCTAGGGCCATGGGGCGACACTGTGCAACGCCGTCCAGGGCAAAATTTTTGTGCCCTGGGACACCTAGGTAGATTCCGGGAATCGACCTGCCACCCAAGGTCATGGGGCCTTAGACCTAAGCAGGGCGGCGCTGTGCAATGTCACTCCGCCCAAGCTTGAAGCCTCGCAACCCTAAGCAGCCATGGTTGTGCTCGCCCTTGGCCGCCCAGGGCCACAGGGTTGGGGCTTGGGCGAGGCGGTGTTGCACAACCCCACCTCGCTAAGGCCTGAGGCCCCGTGTCCCTTGGCGGCCAAGGTCGAGCTCGGCCATGGCCACGGGGCCTCGGGGCAAGGTTGTGGAGCACCGCCTCGCCCAAGCCCGAGGCCCCGCGATCCTGGGTGACAGGTCGATTCCCAGAATTGACTTAGGTTGCCCAGGGCACAAAAATTGTGCCCTAGGCAACCTAGATCCATTACGGGAATCGACCTAAGCCACTTAATTATTATTAATTTATTTATTTATTTATATATTATATATATATATATATATATATATATTTTTTTTTTTTTTTTTTTTTTGAATTGTGGTTTTTTAAATTTGAATTTGAATTTTCCAACCTATAAAAAAAATTGTTTTTGATGTTTTTTTTTGTTATCTTTTATTTTAGTTTTCTTAAATTATGTGTTTTTTGAAATATATATATATATATATATATTAATTTTTCAGTTTTTACAAATTAAATTTGTTTTTTGGGTCTTTTTTTTTCTAAGTTTTTGTATTTTTTTTAATGTTTAATTTTTTGTTTTCTTTTGTATTTTTCATATTGATTTATTATTAATTTTTTTTACTAGCAACCTGATCCCATTATGTGCAATTTGATAATTTATTTTAAAGTTTTCGTTATAATGAATCAAGTATGCCCCCACAATGTGTCAATTTCATGGTTGGTCTTTACCTTTTCATTACAATGGGTTGAGTCACCTACATTGTGTGTCAATTTGATGGTTGATTTTTAAATTTTCGTTGCAATGTGTCAAGTTGTCTTAGGCTAAGATTTTAAAATCGCTATATATTTAGCATTTAAAAAAGAAATTACTCTTGGTATAATGACTTTTTCATTCACACGTTCGTTTTTAAATTTTTTTTAGTCATGAAATTTTTCATAATGTCATGCTTGAAATACTTTGAAAAACTAAAGTTTTTTATTGTACTCATAATCTTTGATTTTAATTACATGGTTGAAAAATTGTCAAGATTTTAATGTTTTTTTAAGTCATGATATTTTATCTTTAATGCTATGGTTGAAAATAAATATAAGTTTTTTTTCTTTAGCACCATGAATGAAAATTGATGGAATTTTATGGGTTTTCAAAGCCATGATATTTTATATTTAATGTCATGCCTAAAAATAATTGGAATCTTACGGCTTTTCAAAGACATGATATTTTATCTTTAATGCCATGCTTGAAAATTATTGGAACTTTAAAGTTTTTCGGAGTCATGGTATTTGATCTTTAACGTCATTATTAAAAAATGTTGAAAATCTACCTCGAAAAGAAAATACGTTATTCTAGCATCAACACTTTTCGTTTTCAGGGTGTCTTTTACACAAAAAAATTGGCTTTTACTGCCACTTTAAAAAAATGTTGAAAATTTACCCCGAAAACTAAAAATTCTATTCCAACATCAACACCTTTCATTTTCAGCCTGTTTTTCATGTTTTTTTGCGAGAGTTCTCATTTTGAGGTAATATTTCTTGTTTGATCAGTATTTTTGTTCTACTCTTTGGTTGTGTTACTCCACTTGTTCATTTTCCCCTTATTTCATTAGATTTTTAATCTAGGCTAACCTCTTGCATGCATCATCTTGTTTTTTCTTTTGGTTGAGCTCACTTCTCACATACTTGGCATGTATCACTCTTTGATTGGGCTGACCACTCGCACACTTAGTCTGTCTCACCCTTTCATTCGGGTTGACCCCTCAGTTGTTCCACTCTCGCCCACACTTTGGTCATGATTTCTTACATATGTCTTGAAGTCGCTCCGTGCGTCAAACCATCATATGGCACAGTGGGGTGTGCACCCATCACATGTTAGTCATCTTGACCCATGCACGCCCACAAGATGCCACTAGTGAACTCGTCTTGGGAATACATGTGTTGTTGAACCTAACTCACCAAGTTGAGTCATCTTGATTGGGCATGCACACCTACTATTATGCCCAATCATGCCACTCAATCTCCTTGTGTGCCTATATCACACAAAAACCCAAAATTTATCCAAAACATCACAACTATGGTTGCATTTATTACAATTTCCATGTCGTCATGCTCACATTCCTTTAGTTAAGTGCAATCTCAACATAAGGGCCTTACATCCTCCACCACTCAAAATATTTTTCATCCTTAATAATGCTCCAATCCATAAATTCCTCAGTCACAAATCAAATTGTCACATCATGAAGTGTCACTAACTATATAATGTTTATGGCTGCATCTATCGAAATGACTCTTGAATTCCCTCCATGTGTTGGATCCTCCCGTGGCTCCCGACTAATTAGGCAGCTAATCTAATTGTCGCAACAAGCTCCACAAGAACTCATATCACTTACACAAGTGAAATATCTTTGAACCTTAAATCATCCAAGTAACTCCATCACATATGCTCAACATGCAGTTCCCTAAAGACACCCCAGATATGACTCATCGTCCAACTAAAATAACGAGCCAATAATCCTCATGGCTCAATGTGAAGATGAGGTGTGATAGTCATGGTGACCACTACCTCCTTCTCCCATTTGACCTGCTAGAAATACTCCTCCATAATTATTTGTAAGATACCTCAGCAATGGTGGATAAGAACCAACCCTGGCTTCGACTTCCTCCATAAGATGTTCCAACTTCGTATCACATGGACAACCTCCTCCTAAGTCATCTGTGTTGATACAACCTCCTCCTTGGCTAATTTGTACCAAGGTATGTCCTCCTGGTCACAATCCTAGGTGATAGGTGCCACCGTAGTTTCCTCATTAGAATTAATATACATCAACTCATACTCTGCATGATCCACCCTTGAATCCATGCTCTCAATCCTAACAACCAAGACTATCATGATGTGTACATGCTTTAGGAATAGAGTATCCATCACATCCATCTTCTCATGAACTTTACTCTTGAACTGTTGTTCTACCTTGTTATAAATTCAAAAATAAGTCATCCTAGAAACCTAGGTCATCTCTCTTTTCAAGGTATTCATAACAATTGGTTATTGCCCTGATATAATGAAGAAAGATCCCATATTTGGAATTGAACTCTTTCCCTACAATAAAAAACTCATGTCTTGATACCAACTCATAATCATCCAAATTCACAATGGTGAAGTTTTGCTTTCCTTCCCACTCTCCTATATGAATGGGTAAATCCTCAATTGTCGCAATCACATGCATCTCTTCCAAATTAACTACCTTGAAGGATGCTCGGGCAAGCTTGAGTTTTAGTCCAAGCTCCCTTGCCATATCTTCCCTCATATATTTATCTGTAGCTCCACTATCAATTATAGCTACCATATGAATTCTGTTAACACCCATACTCACAAATTTAAGTCATTAATTACTAATTATTTTTTTTAAGTATGTTCATGGCAACAAAATCAAATTTCAAATGACAATTTCTTCAACTAGAATGAAATTGGAAATCCGTGAGTGTTCATTATCATTCAAAATTTTGCACTAAAAAATAAACTAGATTAATTTTCATTGTGTAAAATGGTAATATGTCTATTAAAAAGTATGGTTAGTGATAAAAAAAAATAGTCCAAAAACTCAAAGAAAATCATTAAGAGTCTAACAATTAAATGCTTCCCTTTTGTTAAAAATTATTTTGCTAGAAAGTTAATTTTTTTTTTTTTTTTTGGGGGGGGGGGGGGTGGGTGGTGACATTTGGCATACCGAATTTTATCTTCTTTCCCTCTCATCCATGAAATTCCTTTATTTTTAAGCCAACAAGCTACTTTTATTATGAATAAAAATATAAAATATAAAATTGATTGGAAACCAACACACTTAGACAATGCTAAGTAACCTAATGAAGAAAAATCAAATCAACATGAACAAAAGTAAATCCTATAGAAATAAATAAGAAAAGAAATTAAACTAATATAATCTACCCTACTCCTACCCTACACCACACCAACTAAAAATGAACTAGGTAAGTTCAAAATGTAAAGGTAGTCATTCATGTAACTTCAAACCTGCAATGATATGTATATAAAAAATTATCAACAGAAATCAGAGTATTAATAAACTAAAGATGGCAAGAATTAGAACATTCAAAACTTTATTCACTACATGGAAAATGACAGTACTAGACACATCATCAATAAAAGTAACATAATTATGAGATCCACTAAGAGATGATACCTGAGTGAGTTCTTGTGCATCTAAATGTACAAGCTCTAATTTTTCACTCTTATTTTCCTTCCTAACTTTAAGAAATCTAACTCTTTTCTATTTTCCAAAAACACAATGCTCACATAAATCCAAATCAACCTTCTTCAAATATGCCAATAATTTCCTTGAGTGGAGAATCTTATCCCATTCTCACTCATGTACTCAAGCCTATGATGGTTCTTATCAAAGATAAAACAATATAAATGTTAGCATTACTAATACATAAATACAATGTACCTACGTTGCCTCCTTTTCCTATTATCAATGATCCTCTACTAATCTTCCATGAATTCCATATAATTGTAACCATACAACCTTCACTTCCCAACTACCCTATCGAAATTAGGTTTCTTCTTACATTCTTCTTTTAGCAACCATTGGCTTCCATTATGTAGTTTTATCCATACTTTACCCTTTCCAACAATTTTACATGGTTAATTATCCCCCAAATAAATTATCCAAAATCAAATTTTGACATAATCCAAAAGAATCAATAATTTTATATATTGAAATGATTAAAGCATATTGTAACACATCACTTGCTACATTTTCTTCTTTATTATTCTCATGTTTTCCATCCCCTTGTTTTCCTTTTAGAGACCAACAATATTTCTTCTTGTGTAATTTCTTCCTGCAGTGTTGACATTCTAGCCTCCCTCTAGGGACATTCCCTTCTTAGAATTTACATGATTCATGTGTTCTTTCCTCTCTCCCTTTGCCTCCCCCTATTCTCTAAAGTAAAAGCATTACTTGATGTCTCACCTTTTTTTTTCTATGTTGTTTCCTCACTAAGGATAACACCAACAACATCATCAAACTTTAGTGTTTGAACTAGAGATAGAATTTCATAGCCATGGCTAAGACATTTTAGCTTTCTGGTAATGAGAAAAAAATCAAAAGAGCCAGAACATCGTCATTAAATTTTACTCCTATAGATCATAATTAATTGGTGACGTGTTAAATTTATTTAAATGGCCAACAACATAACCACCTTCTAATAACTTCATATTAAATAAAGGCTTCATAAGAAACACTCTCAATTGTCATTTCTTTTGAAATGTTGAAATTCATTAATGCTGCAAGGCACAATTATATTGTGTCCAATGCCTTTCTATCAAGAAAATGCCATTCTTCATCTTTCATAGTCAATGGCTTCTTTGTTATTATGGCAAATGGTAGAAAACTATTTTTATGATATGGATAATCCTCCATTTGTATCGTCCATAGCTAGTTGTTTTGATTTTTAAACTCCTCAACCCTAAAACCTTCTTCAACCATTACTTCCACTTGAACTAGAGACCCTCATTTCCTATGAGTTTTATCATCCAAATAAACATTCAACTCCAATACTAGTTGTTAAGAGTAATAGCATGGAGAAATAAAATCAAAATGAATGTGGAAATAAAACAATAAAACATAAAATGACATAATACAAAGGAGACACCAATAAATGTGGTTCACTTGATTTGGGCTATGTCCACAAAGAAACAACCAATCCTTCCTTTTATTTCAACCAACAAAATGAAGGGATACAACTTGCAACACATATGCTAAAACTCCCTCTTCACTCTCTCACAACCTCTTCTTTATCAATTACAATGATCTCTCAATAATACACATCCTTAATACAATTCCATTATAAAAATTGGATTTTCTTCTAGGGAAAAATCCCCCTCACATAACTTCTATCATCAAGTTTGTGACATAATCACGAATGGTCCAAATTGACTACAAAATTGCAATATTTCACAAGGAAAATTTTCCAATTTTTTTTTGAGGAACTTCCCTAAAACCCCACCATGGGGAGCTCCAAAGGGTTGTCACCACCCCCCTTGCACTTCTTGGTGACAATAATGGTGGGGTGAACACCCCCACACTCCCTTTTGGGAACTAAGATCCATATGTACTTAAAACAAAACTTTTGAATCAAGAAGATAATCGGGCTCAACTACCAACAAGATGAGGATATAAAGTTGTTGCTAGTCTTTAATGGATAAGGTGAGTGAATATATGAAGTTAACCATAGATTTGAAGTACTGAATAAATCCTAATATGATTAGAATAACAAGTCAAAAATTAAAATTCATATTAGCTTCCATTTAAACTAAAATACCAAACTAACTCAACATTTAAAAAAACAACGAGAAATCCATTTCACATGAGCACACTATTTGTCTTGGAAACTAGATTGGGAAAAACAACATTCAATTAGCTTTGGCTAGGATCATTATTTCTTAGTAATGTGTAGGTTATAATACCCTTGGTTTGTTTGGTCCATTCTTAGTCTTCTCATGTGAGTTTGACATAAATTATTGTCACTCTCAATCAAAGAACCCCTCTTCCTTTGTGCTCCAAGAGTAAATAGGAGAATAGATTAGCTAGGGTTGAACTACAAGGATATACATCCCCAACTCTTTAAATTTTCCAAGTATATCATGTTTCTACCCTTTTTTTGGTGTCTCATATTTTTATTTTTTAAAATACAATTTTTTTCTCCTAACTTTTTTCCTATTATGTTTTCTTTTGATTCAGTTACATTCCCCATGCTTACATTAAGAGTACCATATTAATGTGGGTATGGATACTAGCAGGGATGACACGTAGCTCTTCATGCCATCAACCTTATCTCCTAAGTCATCCATAGACTCAAATATTTCATGTGTTGATCCTCGTAGAACCTAAGATAATAACCAATTATTGTTGTGTGGATCCATTCACATTATGAATGTAAGTCTTCCACTATATTTCCATATTTATATCACCATCAACAATTGGAGTCTCACCCACATGGCATAAGATAAATGATGATCGGTTGTACTATTATGACACTCCATGATGTGAAGGTCACTGATTTGAAACTACCTGGGAAAAAATCCTGACAGTTGAAAACGGGTTGGTGTGGCTCAGGTTGGGTGTGATCCTTGGGTGATTTTGATGGATTAGACACCCTTGGGTAGCGGTTTCTCCATCCAAAGGTTACACATGCAGTAATCTTAGGACACACAACTTAGAAAACCAAAAAAAAAATTGGCATCTCAGTTGGTATCTAGCCTTGATCTAAACCAAACAAATAGTACAATTTTGTAGCAGTCATGTTGCCATTTATCCACTTAAGATGAATCATCATCTTAATGTTCAACATGCACACATATATACTCCTTTTCATATTTTTATTATAATTATCAATTTTCTCTTCTTAATATATTTACCCAACTATTTTGTGCATTTTGCAAGATAAAGTTGATTATTCCCTTTACTAATGATTTAAATCAATGTAAGGTTAATAAACATTTGATACCTCAAATGGATTTTAAATTTTTAATATTATGAACCATCATAATAGGATCTATCCTTATAGTGGACTATATTGTTGGAAGAGTGTTATATCTTTGTAGGTAGATTGTGCATTCATGTATGAAGTGTTAGTTGTAGCTTATGAATTGTGTGTGTGTGTGTTAAAGGATCAACTTCAACATGCAAAAAATAATAGAATATATCGTAAACAATAGAAAGAGCACACGCATACACTTGAATAGAAGTATTGGGAAGGAAATCTAATCATCTTTGTATTCAATCTTGTTAAGTTATGGTATGTTCTATGCTTATAACAGTTTACTTCTTTTCCTTATTATATTCCAAAGATTAGCAATCACACGTACATAAAGTAAAGTGCAGATAGAACATTAAACGATCGACAGAAAACAAGCCAAGACAAGAGACACAAGATGTGGCGGCTAGCCAGGGACAAACCCAACAATGTGTGGGTAAACCCTTTGATCAAATCTTCTTTTATCTTCAATAATTCAGCAGAGAGAAATAGTACAATAAATCTGATTCATATTAGCAGTAGAAAACCCTAGATCAGTAGCATTAGCATTAGCGGCTTCATTATCAAACTAGGGCATACCATATCTCACAAACCGACAGTCGGATTGACTTCATTCCACCACCAAAAGTTTCGGCTTCCAGAGGAGGTTCAGATGAACTTACAGTGCAGTTTAGATGAGGAGATCTTCTAGGCCACGCAAGTCAATCTTTACTTCTACAGTTGCGGCTTCAGTTTCAGCAGTTTCCGGCTTCAAACTAGCGCAGTCGATATCTTGCAAACCGTTCATCGGATTGACTTCATTCCACCGCCAAAAGTTGCGGCTTTTAGAGGAGGTTCAGATGAACCTACAACGCAGTTCAGATGAGGAGATATTCTAGGCCACGCAAGTCAATCTTTACTTCTGCAGTTACAGCTTCAAATTCAACAGCTTCCGACTTCACATGTATGAGAGAGAGGCCCATTTCAGCGCAGTAGAGAAGAGACTCATTTCTGTGCAGTAGAGAGAGAGAGAGATGTGATGAGATGAGTGAGTCCAAATGAGGAAAAGTCCTCTTATATTTATACACAACGTTGGTGGGTGAATAGATGCGACTGTTGGGCTTCTGAGCCTACATGAGTTGTAGGTCAGCTTGATAATAATTCCATAATCAAAATAAATTCATATCTCCATGAATACTTATTGGAATTGGATGATCTTTATATCAATCCTACACCTCTCGACGAGAGGAATATAATAAAAATATTATCAGCCATGAATAAGATGAACCACATAAAGTTTTGCCCTGGTTGCCAATTTTAACACTCCCTCTCAACCATGGAGAACTTCATCTGCAATCTGTCTATCGGTCGTTACTATTCATCCATCAAATGCACTGCCCTGTACAGCCTGACCCTTTCCCTGCTCTGCTCTATTCTGCCTGTTCTGCTTTGTCTTGTTCTGCCCTGCACTGATCTGTACTATTTTTCTCTGTTCTACTCTGCTCTTGCATTGTTCTGTTCTTCTATGCTTTTGTCCGAACTATGAAGAAGAAGAAATGATCGAGGATGTATCATACTGACTCAAAGTCAGTCTCAGAGTATGTACCACTGGTGCCAGACCAGTCTCAACCAACCCGAAGTCAGCGTCATAGTGAGTACAACTCCACTGGTCCTAGACCAGTATCATCCTCCACTGACTCAAAGTCAGTCTCAGAGTGCATACCACTGGTCCCAGACCAGTCTCAGCCGACCCGAAGTCAGCTTCATAGTAAGTACCACTCCTACCATTGGTCCCAGACCAGTATCGCAGTCTCAGAGAGTGTACCACTAGTCCCAGACCAGTCTCAACCGTCCCAAAGTCAGCGTCATAGTATGTACCACTCTCACTGGTCCCAGACCAGTACTGCACTGACACGAAGTTAGTCTCAGAGTATGTACCACTGGTCCCAGACTAGTCTCAACCGACCCGAAGTCAGCGTCAAAGTATGGTACAACTCCTACCACTAGTCCCAGACCAGTATCATTGATCCCAGATCAATGGAGGTCATCCTAGCGTAGGGAGTACGGTAGTTAAAATGATGCGTCCATCAGTACTACTATGGTCCCTAACTTCATTTCCTTGCTCATTGATCAGATGAGAGGTACTTCCCATGAGTCCCAGACTGCATGGGTAGGATGCCTCGACAGGAGAACTAAACAATCCTGTCCTCACAGGAGAACACATCAATCCTACTACAATTGCCATGGAGAACACATCAATCTAGGCCTCACAGGAGAACACATCAATCCTGCTACAATTTCCATGGAGAACACATCAATCCAGGCCGCCATGGAGAACACATCAATCCAGGCCGCCATGGAGAACACATCAATCCAGGCCTCACAGGAGAACACATCAATCCTGCTACAATCGCCATGGAGAACACATCAATACAGGCCTCACAAGAGAACTAATCATCTTGCTACACAGGAGAGCGAATCATCCCATTCCACAAGAGAGTGAATCATCTTGTCCCACAAGAGAGCAAATCATCTTGTTCCAGTGTGCACCACCAGGGAGGGTGAGTCACCCTGTGGTCGTATGTTGCTCCAGTAATAACCGCAAGCCCTCAGAGCTCCCAGAGCTCAATGTATGCAACATGCAGGACCCTTGTACAAGGGTTTCTTACCGACTCCAAGTCGTTTGGGAAAATCACAGATTAGATCTTTCCTCGGGGCTTTGACAAGGTGTATCAACCTGTACATCATCTTAATGCGATGGAGCCTCCTTGCTCATCTACTTACCATATCCAAGATGATGTCTATCTGCTGGAGCAATCGACGAATACGAGATTCCTCAATAATCGAATCCCACCTCTTGTTGTTATAGAGAATCACAGTGGTATCAAACAGATCACTGAAGAGCTTTCGCAACCAGACTACCTCACACGAGGTTATGCTAGCAACAATATATCCTGCTTCGGCGGTGCTCAAAGACACCGACTTCTGCTTCCTGCTCATCTAGGATATCGAAGCAGATCCCAAGGTGAAACAACACCTGGAAGTGCTCTTACGGTCCACCACACTGCCTGCCCAATCAACATCAGTATATCCAAGTAGTCTCACATCTCCGGAAGTGTATCTTAATCCATGAGAGATTGTGTCCTGAAGACATCTCAGAAGATTCCAGGCATCAATCCAGTGAGGCTCAACCAAATATGAGCTCACAATGATAACTGCAAAAAATATGTTCGGACATAGGTTCACCAAGAACATCAATGTGAATGAGTTTATGAAACTCAGAGGCATTTTCCAAATCTGGTCCGACATCACTACCATATAACTTCTAAAAGTTAAGATCCTCGAGGTAGTCACAGGCTTGCAGTCCATCATACCAAATCTTTCCAATATCTTTACCACATATTTCCCTTGAGATAGGAAAATTTCCCTTGGCTTCTGCCATACTTCAAGTCCTTGGTCCTTCATTTCAAATTCAGAAGCCATCTCCCTCTTACATTTGTGAATGAGAGGGTATGCACTTGTTAGAAAGAGGTCATCCACATACAACACCAGTATGAGAGGCTTATCATCTTCAACCTTAAAGTAAAGGTTAGAATCAGCTTCACTCCTAGTGAATCCCAGCTTCATCAAGTAGCTGTCGATCCTCTCATACCATGCTCGGGGTAATTGCTTCAGCCCATAGAGAGCCTTCTTCAACCTGCATACATGAGATTTTCAATCATAAATCTCAAATCCTTCAGGTTGCTCCACATAGACCTCTTCTTTGATAGAACCATGCAAGAATGCGGTCTTAACATCCATCTGATGTAGGTTACATCCTTGTGAAGCCACAAGGGCTATGATCAAGCGGATGGTCGTATATCTGGAAAAATGTGCAAATATCATAGTCTATACCTCCCTTCCAGGATAAACCACAAGCAACAAAATGAACCTTATACTTTTCCATACTTCCATTTGCTGCATGCTTTATCTTGTAAAGCCATTTTGAAGTAACAATTGTCTTGTCCAGGGTCTGGGAACTACTTCCCAGACATCATTTTCCATAATAGACTCATATTCTATGGTCATAGCATCCTTCCATAGTTAAATCTTGATGACATCTGAGAATGATGAAGGTTCATTTTGTATGTTCGTGCGCATGATGGTCAGGTATCCCTGATACCTGTTAAGTTTCTTACTTTGATGGAAGGTTCCTCAGGGTGCAGCATGTCCTTCAGCATCATCAAGTATCCCCCTAAGCCATGAAGGCCTCTTCCTAGAAGAGGAAGGCTCATGTGGATGAGGATCAATCGGATCCATGGGTTCTTCTACATCAGGCATTGATTCATCATCCTTTTCTTTCGGTTCCCTGGTGTCGGCTTCTTGAGAGCTACTCAAAGTCAGCAGATTGTCCACCTTGCTGAGAGCCATATCTTTGTCAAAGGTGACATCATGACTAATCACGACTTCCCTTTGACCGATGGTGAACATTTCTTCAGGAGTTTAGGAACCCAATGCTTGATGAGGGCATCGATTTTGTACATATACGGCGGTGATTGTAGTTTCAGCCCATAGAAACTTTGGAAGTCTTTGATCATGTAGCATGGCCCGGACAGCTTCCATCATCGTGTGGTTCTTCCTTCCCACCACACCATTCTGCTCAGGAGTATGTGGTGTAGTAGTCTCCCTCTTAATGCCAACCTCAGGTATGCCTGAGTAAACCAATTGTAATATATCGGAGGTCTTGCTTTGGCTTGAGGGGAATGGTCCCCTTTTGAGCTTTCCTTCGGCACATCCTGGACATACACCTTCTTTCTCTACTCAGAATTCAGGCATCCCTTGCCATCGCTGAAGGTTACCTTGTAGCCTTTGCCTTCCGTTGCCGAGATGGACACTAGGTTCTTTTTGAGGTTAGGTGCATTTAATACATCCTAGACTTTCTAGCCTTCTTGAATGGTTGTCCTCTTCCTTGATCCCCAACTCTCCTCTTACATTTGCTGTTGAATTTGTCATTCCTTTGATTGCCATCAGAGGGATTTCGATCATCGTCCTAGAGTGAGTCCTTCTTTGTTTTGACTTCTCAATTTTTCCATTTGTTCCAGGCAGCAGCAGATCTATTTGATGAAGGCTCAACAATATTGCCTCTTACATGGTCCAGCACTCCTTGATCTTCAAGGGTTAGATTGATAGACATCTTTCATCTGTGATAGTCAGCTTTCTCACGGAGCTTGTCTTCGGCAGGAAAGAGTGTTGAGGACCCCATAGTTCTTTTAGGATAGCCTTGCCAATCTTCTCTTCAATGATTGCTCTTGCTCTTGCTCAGGTTTTGTCTTCACCTCAACTCTGATACCATGTTAAGTTATGGTATGTTCTATGCTTATAGCAGTTTACTTCTTTTCCTTATTATATTCCAAATATTAGCAATCGCACGTACATAAAGTAAAGTGCAGATAGAACATTAAACGATCGACAAAAAACAAGCCAAGACAAGAGACACAAGATGTGGCGGCTAGCCAGGGAAAAACCCCACAATGTGTGGGGAAACCCTTTGACCAAATATTCTTTTATCTTCAATAATTCAGCAGAGAGAAATAGTACAATAAATCTGATTCATATCAGCAGTAGCAAACCCTAGATCAGTAGCATCAGCATTAGCGGCTTCATTATCAAACTAGGGCAGACATATCTCACAAACCGACAATCGGATTGACTTCATTCCACCACCAAAAGTTTCGGCTTCCAGAGGAGGTTCAGATGAACCTACAGCGCAGTTTAGATGAAGAGATCTTCTAGGCCACGCAATTCAATCCTTAATTCTGCAGTTGCGGCTTCAGTTTCAGCAGTTTCCGGCTTCAAACTAGGGCAGTCGATATCTTGCAAACCGTTCATCGGATTGACTTCATTCCACCACCAAAAGTTGCGGCTTTTAGAGGAGATTCAGATGAACCTACAGTGCAGTTCAGATGAGGAGATATTCTAGGCCACGCAAGTCAATCTTTACTTCTGCAGTTACAACTTCAAATTCAACAGCTTCCGACTTCACATGTGTGAGAGAGAGGCCCATTTCAGCGCAGTAGAGAAGAGACTCATTTCTGCGCAGTAGAGAGAGAGAGAGATGTGATGAGATGAGTGAGTCCAAATGAGGAAAAGTCCTCTTATATTTATACACAACGTTGGTGGGTGAATAGATGCGACTGTTGGGCTTCTGAGCCTACATGAGTTGTAGGTCGGCTTGATAATAATTCCATAATCAAAATAAATTCATATCTCCATGAATACTTATCGGAATCGGATGATCTTTATATCAATCCTACACCTCTCGACGAGAGGAATCTAATAAAAATATTATCAGCCATGAATAAGATGAACCACATGAAGTTTTGCCCTGGTTGCCAATTTTAACAAATCTTCATATTCATTTATATATTAGGGAAATGGTTGGAGAAATTATACCTACTCAAACTGGTCACTCATTATGTTTACTTTATACATTTATTGCTTATTAGATGCATTTTCTTATACTAAATTATGATGACTATTTTATAAGACTAATATGACCCTCAACATCTCTCCCACCCTCGACTTCTTACTCGTCTTGAGCAAGTTTGCAGCAACAATATTGTGATCTATTACTCTTTAACCTTCACCTTCAATCTGGTAGGTGCTTATGCAATCAATGAGTCTCTCCAGTACCCTTTTTATACTCTCCCAACAAGTTCCTCTTAGATGTATTTCTACACTATCATGTCTACATAGCAATGCTCGACTCATCATATGCTCATATTGCACCTACAAACACACTACAGTGGAGCTCATTCCTCAACAACCTACCATATATCTACTTATACCTTTTGAGGTCACAATGAAAATAATTGTTCTACTACTTTTCTAATATGGGGATCAACTAGTTTAAGAATTCTTGTTCATCATCCTGTCATATATTCTCATTGTGTGTGTGTTCATCTGGTATGATCTCCTTCTTGACTACTTTCTTTGCTCATCATCCACTACATGCATTTCTATCAAAGAGTTATTTTTCTTGTATGCTCTATCAATACTAAAAATTCTCAACCAATGTTTCTTTTTAATATATTTTTCTATTATGCAATATATCTTGTTTTCTATTTCTTGGTCATTCATGCTTTTCTAAGGCTTAATCAATTTTTCAATTTCTGTCAACTACTCTACTACTCATACTTTCTTTTGCTATTATGAACATGGTTATGCTCTCTATATGTTTTATTACTTCTTTATACTTCCAGGGAATCTATAGGAATAGATTAGAATCTACAATTACATGAAGGATGCCAAATGTAACTAAATTTTTTGATATTGGACTTATATACATAATGTCAATTAGCTATCAACAAATATTTTCAGAATCCAATTAGCTTACATTACATGGACATATTTTATAATAAATCAACTTACTCAATCAACAATTTAATTTCAATTAGACTAACCAAGACAAACTCTACTGACTATTTCCTTCTTATTCATGTGGTACATAAGACATTAATAAAATTGTAAATAGACCCATGAGATTGATCATGACCTAAGCACATATTTTCTTATGAATTAATAAGTCCATTGCATACAATACTCCATTCTCCAATAGATTAAATAAATTTTTTGGACTTTGTTATGTTACAACAACTAACTTAGTTGGCTCTTCTAGTTGATTAAAATCGAACCAAAAATAAAAGTCATGATGGCCAACAATTAATTCCTCTTACTTCCTCATATGTTATATACTAGTCAGTCACATCAAAGTTGACTCTAATTGACTCAAATTCCTTCAAATAGTTTTCACTGTGTTTTGTGATAATATAAACCTATGTTACAAATGGTGTCTTTGATGGTGCTATAAAAGCGTTGATGAGATAGTTGACGCAAAATACAAAATTCCCATAGCACCCTTGTTTTAAATTCAAAATTTGACAACATATTCTCCATTCGCTTTTTAGCAACAAATTGTGAAGTACCTTTAATCGATGCTTTACACATGATATCATGGATTATTAACTTGAATTATTAGAAACTACAACAATGTCTCAAGTGAAGCACAAGTGTATTGATCTCGCCATAAAGAATTTCTTCATATAGCTTCCAAAATAAGCTTATATTTCTCGATTTTAACATGCCATTATTATTGCAAGGAAGAATAAATTCTTCTGGAGGAAGATATGTTGATCAAGTTGGAGAATATAATAATGCATCCCATGGTTGGGAATACAATGAAGAGAAGTATTGGGAATACAATCCAACTGTCTTTGTATTCAGTCTTCATATGCATTTTATACATTAGGGAAATAATCGAAATGGTTGTACCCACTCCAACTAATCATTCATTATGTTTACTTTATAAATTTAGTACTTATTACATGGATTTACTTATAATAAAGTATGATGACTATTACATAAGCCTAAGAGGCCCGTTAGGCCCATTAATAGCCCTCCAAATCACATTGAGAAGGAAAGTGATTTATCAAAATTATTTTTTATCATATTATATATCAACATGGAAGCGTAATAGACATAAAGAATTAGAATTATCCTCCAAGAGACCAAGAATCAATTGTCCTATCCAAGATCCTCATGGGGAGAATCCCAACAAGGTATGGAGTAACACCATTAAGCATAATCAAGGCATCAACACCACCATTATCCAACAACACCATCAAGCAAGGAGCATGAAATGCATCAAAGAAGACCATATATGCCTCAATCATCCTTAGGCAAAGAAATTAAAGTGTGTACCTCTACAAACATATCTTTACCACTTATGCTAATATGAAAGGTAACATCATTTAGAGGAAAATGTTGAAAATAAGGCTTGTGCTAGAGAATTTGACGTCATCAAAATCAACCAATGTATATAGTATATGGAGGTGTACTTAAATGTATACAAAGTCATAGGAAAATACAGGATTGCATTTGTTACATTAAAGCTTGAAGGCCAAGCTAGAGCATCATGGGAGAGTGTGTAGTAGGTATTGCACCAGAAAATGAGACATTGGTCACTAATTGGGAGGTGTTCAAGGACATTGTCAACGCTTAATTCTACCCAGTTGGATGTAAGGAACACCAATCAATTATGTGGCACTAATTCGGGCAAACAAAGGGCCAACCAATTCAAGAATTCACTATATATTTCAGGGAGAGATATATACAATCAAGTGTCTCTCTCAAAAGTCCAACTATGTTGATCAAGTATTTAGGATTGTCACTTCCTCAAATTTGATAACAAGTGATGTTTTTCATTCGTAATATAGTTGATAACGCAAGCATTCAACCATGATACCTTGAAGGAGACAAAAAAAAGTAGTAACTTGGCATGCACAACTAATCAAAACTACAAGAGAAACAAAAAAAGGTAAGAAGAAGAAGTGGATTGATAATAATTTTCTTCTAGAAATACAAGAGGCAATCCCTTTTGTTAAGAAGTATAAGGATTCTGACAAAAAGGGACACACTAAGGAAGATTTGTAGTAACTGCAAGTTATGAAATGTCCCTGTAAGCATTTCTAGAAGATGAAGAATAAGGAGGCTTTAATAACTATAGATTTCAAAGAAAGAGTGGATAGTACCTTAGACATGGAAGGGAAGATTAGTTTTACCACTCTCTAAAAGGAAATAACAATGTTTGGTTGTAGTCATAAGGAAAAGAAGGAAATGACAAAGTTGTTTTGCATCAAGATTCACATGAAATAAAAGTAAGGTGGATTAGTTATTTGTTTCTAATTTGTAGTTAATCTAATCTCTACATAATTGGTGTTGTAGCTCAAATTGAATCTCCCTAAAAAAAATTCCTACTTCCCATATTTCACCGGATAATTACTTGACCTTGTTAAACAAAATGACATTCATATTTATTAATCATCAAAATTACAATTTTTTCTCTCTCTCAATGAATCTTGTCATCACCATCCAATTAAACTCAAGTGTTTACCTTCTCTCCTCTTGAGACATATTATAAGGTTTCAAAATTTATCTTTATGGTTGATGTGCTACTATAAAGTGAGGTTTCCATATACAATCAATGAGCTATCATAAAATTATTCTAAGGCGTGTTGCTATCATCCCTAAGTGTTGACATGGTTCACTCATTATCCCCTCCATAAGTGTGCTTAATCATATAATATCATCCTCCCCTAAATCATAAAATCTGCTAATAAATTATTATACACCTGCTTAAGAAGGTGATTCTACTTTAAACATAATGCTTTCCACGTCATACTCTTACATTGTCATAAAAAAATTACCTTACCCACTCGCACAATATTCAATCTCACTTAACTATTGAGCCATGGATATAAATCATTCCCATGGTTTAAGACATCCACACATGTGAAATCCCATCAAGATCAGAATAAGAGTTAATACATAGACATTTTTCTAACGGATATGTTTTACCACCATCAATCTTGTTAATTCTTATCCCTTTGATACATCGAGATTACACATCACATTTGAATTTCACGTAGCTCTCCACCCGATATCAAAATTTAACCATCCATCTATCTCTTCCCAACTTTACAATCTCTTTTTGTTATTAGTTTTCTTTTTTTTTGCTAGAGCAAGAGTAGTTACTTCTATGTCAAATTAACCAGAAAAATTTACGTAATATACAAGATCCCTGAACCCCAAGAGTTGACAGGGAAGAAAAGGGCATGGGGCCAAAGAAAATCCACACCCCACATCCACCAAGCAACAAAAACTTACAGTACAATCCAATGGTAGAAACAAACAAACTAAAGGCCTGAATTCTAGCCAACAACCAACCAAGAAACTTAAACAAAATCCCACTAGGACACGTGGCCCCAACAGAAGGTACCAGCCGAGATGACAGAGAACACAACCCCCGTGAAAGGACGACACCCCAAAGAAAAGCACCACCAAAACTAATCGCCGAAACAACGGACCCCACCAACCTCATAGCCCCACTAAACAACAAGATGGAGCAAGGGCGATGAATCACCCCGTACGATCGGATGGCTAAGAAAGCAATCGCATGCCCAAAGCTGACGAATTATAAGGCGCGGGGAAGGTGGTATAATAAATGGGCCCTCCGCCACGTGTAAAGAAATCAATGGTGTTGTTGCGAAAAAACAAAAACCACTTTTCCAATAAAAGTGGTGCGATATCAGCGAAACCGCTAACCTCACCAACCCCGTGGGTCCTACCAAACTGCACGCTTGATCCTGGTCATTGAATCACCCTGTGCCATCGGACCACAGAGCAGAAAATCGCACGCCCAATGTGATCAAACTTTATGGCACGGGGAAAGTGGTTTATGTATCGGTCTCTCCTCCACGTGGCATGATTTCTATGGCATCACTGCCAGAAATCCGATAGCACTTTTGACATGTGAGTGGTGCGAACTCTGCGAACTTTCCCAGAGGCAGTATTGACTTCCATAACAGAAAAAATGGGATGCCGCGGGACATTCTGATGCTGCTGCCAACCGTCTGGGAAGATCTACCGTCTGTCACTTAGAGAACTGAAAAACCACCAATTACCATCCAGGGGCCTTGCGATCAAAGGAAAACCGCTAATATCCTAGTTTTCCGCATGAAAAGACAAAAAGCTCAGGAAAATCATGGAGGGAGCCGACCCGCCCTTCCACCTGCTTAACCCGACATTGGAACTAGCTGACGAAACCTTCTGGAACTGCATATGAAACCCTGTGTTACCTCTCAAGGCACGAAGGAGAAAAGGTTCCATTCCCCATAGGAAAAAGTCACCAAAGCAGAGAAAGCCCAAAATCATGGAGATGACCGCCGAACAGAGAAGAAGAAACCAGCAAAAGAGCGTTAATCTTGGTTTGCTCCTCATGCCCAACAATCGAAAATTTCTTTGTCCTCTGTGGCTTGAGCCTCGCAGAGAGCTTTTAGCCTGCTTGTAGACATCTCCTGCCAATTCATTTCTACTCTACAATCTGGATTAGTCACTCCTAGGTTGGCCAGAAGATCTGAAAGTTTGTTGGCCTTCCGTCGAACATGGTTGAAGCTAACCGTTCACAGACTTTGGAGTGTTTTTGGATTCTCTGGTACACTTGAATAGTCTCCATTGTTTTGAGACTTTTTCAGGAGCTGTACCGTGGCTGATTTTCTTGACTGCATTTATAGAAATTTCAGAGTCTGCTTCGATGAGAACATTTGTGATGTTATTGAGTTTAAGAAGCTCTAGACATTGTTCCAATGCCATAAATTCTGCCATGTTGTTGGAAGCATGGCCTAAATGACAGTGGAAGGCAAATATTATTTTTCCATCTTCATCTCTCAAGACACCTCCATAACCTGCAGTTCCCGGGTTGCTTTTAGAAGCCCCATCAATGTTGCATTTTAGGTAACCATTAGGTGGAGGATGATAGAACTCTTTTTCCCTTTCCACTATGCTTTCTTTTCTTCTCAGACCATTGAGGATGATCTCATGCAATCCCAGCTGCTTGAGAGTTCTCAATTCAAGTGTTGTGGGAGGATTCGAGGGATAACTGTGCAGAGTGGTGGACACAGTCTCCTTTATCTACTTTAAGATTAGATCCATCAGGCAGAGCGGAGTAGTCTTTTCACCCTTGAAGATTCTCTTATTCCTCTCTTTCCAAGCATTCCAGATAATGAAGCTTGGTGTTAAGGTCTAGGCTAAATTAAGGATCTCGTTGTCTGCAAAGTATTTTCTCCACTCATCCAGGGTGTTAATAATGCTACCTTTGTCTCTTTCTGTCTGCTGAAAAATGATTTTGAAGGAATCCCATAACCAGGAGGTATAGGTACAACTATTGAGAATATGCTCCATAGTCTCCTCTTGAGCCTCACATAGTTGGCATCTAGAAGGCCCCATCATTCCCCTCTTCTGAATGTTATCCCAAGTTAGTATTTTCTTATGATGAACTAAGCACATAAATAGTTTGATCCTCATCCATCCTTGGTAATTCCAAAGCTTTTTCCAAGACCTATTCAAAACGCAGGGCTCCAGGGTAAGAGAAATCCTTTCAGCTTCCTTGATATTAAAGATTCCTTATTTGTTTTAGCCCCATCTTAACTGGTCTTGCCCATCTGTAACCAGAATCTTCCTCTGTTCCAATATGTTCATGAGTTCATCTATTTTTTCTTTTATGGGGCTATCCGCTTTGCAATCTATTCTTCTCCAGTTTCTCCATTTCTCAGTGTCATGAGGAGGATTCCAAAAATCACTGATTCTTGTTCGCCCTTGGAGATCAGTTTCTTGCTTGATGCCTAGGAAGTCCTCCCTTAATAACAGTGGTTCGTGTTGCCATTTATCCTCCCAGAAGAGAGTCTTGTAGAAATTGTGAATAATTTAACACATATTCAATGGAGATTATCCTGATCATGTACTATTGCGGAAAACATACACAATACATAAGCTCCTCTACGTTGATCAACAATATAGCAGCATCAATAACAATAAAACATCAAGAGCATTCACACATTAACACAGTATGTATCCCGGGGAAAGCATCTCGCTAAAAACCCCAACTATCTGTATATTAATGATTGAGTCATGTAAAATTACACAGCATAATACTTCTCACAAGTATCTCCACCTCTGTTACACACAATACAGCTCAGATCTGATCTCCAAATCTCTTCCACTGCTTGCCTGCCTCCACTGCTCAATACATGCTCAAGAACTGATGAGAATAGCTTCCCAAACTCGTTTTTCACCTGCAAAATAGTCACTCACTCTTTGTGGACGTGAGAAAAGGCTAAAATGTGGGCCAAATACGTGAGCAAACTCATTGGCATACTCAATCCCTTGATTGTGCAAGATCTGATGCACAACTATAGTCACAACTGATAGCAATCTGATTCTCTACCACCTGTCCCTGTTGAACTGAACATGCACTGACATGCAACTGAGTTAACTGATGTATTCATTAGTTGTATTATGAGTTAATAACTTGTGAATTAATTAATAACTAATTCACTCAACTCATCTCTAGTCTATTTTCCAGTTAGACTAAATACAACCAGTTTAACAAAGCTAAACTGAACACAACTCCATCAACTCCACAATCAACTCCACCAAACTCAACTGATTGAGTTCTAACTGAAGTCATGCATGCAACAACTCAACTGACTCATAAGAAAAGCGTATTTCCTTCTGACAGCTGCATGTGCCACTTTTGTAGCTCAAACTGAAGTGCTCCAAGAGAATAAGATTAAGTTTATAGTCCAAATATTATTGTGAGATAATAATATTTGACTTTTCTATTTTTGACAGCCAGTCTAAAAATAGACTTTGATCACTCACACTATGATCACTCACACTTTCATCAAAAATAGAAGTCCATCTATTTTTCCCAACTTGATCAATCATCCATAAACATAGACATGATCCATATGTCTAAAAATAGACATAGTCTAAAAATAGACTTGCGCCAAAAATAGCCTGCGGGCCCACTTAGTGAAGGCGACTCTTTTCACTAAGCTCCATCATCTTGTTGCAATCTCAACACTCCCTCTCGACAAGATATGGATTATCAACAACCCCTATCCTGCCTCGGTGGTACTCGAATTTGCTCCTGGTGAGAGCCTTCGTCAGAATATCAACATCCTGATCCTCCGTTGGAATGTACGAAAGTAACATGATCCTCCGCTGCACACAATCTTTGATATGATGGTACCTGATGTCAATATGTTTAGATCTATCATGAAATACAGGATTAGCCGAGAGTTTAATGCAACTCTGGTTATCACAGTAAATCACAGTAGGATCCAAATGAGAACCGAACAAACCAACCAGGATCTTCCTCATCCATATAGCCTCGCATGCAGCCAAACTTGCTGCCATATACTCGGCCTCCGCTGAACTGAGTGCCACGGATCTCTGCTTCCTGCTGTACCAAGAAACTGCTGTCGATCCGATACTGAAGACCCCTCTTGATGTGCTCTTTCTGTCTGTTGGGCTCCCTGCCCAATCTGCATCCGTGAAGCCACATAGCTTCACCTCATCCTCCTGTCTGTACCACAAACCATATCCCGATGTGCCTCTCAAGTAGCGCAATACATGCTTGCCCGCCTTCCAGAAGAGCTTGGTAGGCTTAACCATAGCTTGTGAAAGCTGGTTAACTGCATAGCATATATCAGGTCGTGTATTGACCAAATACATCAGCGACCCCACCAACTGTCGATAAACAGTGGCATCCACTTCTTCTCCCGAAGTGGCATCCTCCTTCCTCCAACCTCCAGGAAGAGGAGTATCAACAGGCTTGCAGCCATGCATGTTGAACTTCTCCAGTATCTCCCGAGCATACATGCCCTGAGAAACAAACAGTCCACCACTGCGCTGCCATATTTCCAATCCCAGGAAATAGTGAAGGAGGCCCAAATCCTTCATCTCAAACTCTGTAGCAAGATCCTTCTTGCATGACAGTATCAACAGCTCATCACCCGTTAGAATCAAATCATCAACATACAGTACAATGATAAGCAACTTACCCTCCACCACAATCTGGTATAGGTTCGGATCCGCCTCGCTCTTGGAGAATCCAAGTCCTGTGAAATAGCTGTCTATCCGTGTGTACCAAGCACGTGGTGCTTGCTTCAACCCATACAACGCTCTCTTGAGCCTGCACACATGCGACTCGCTGTTGAAGACTTCAAAGCCTTCGGGTTGCTCAATGTACACCTCCTCCTCAATGACTCCGTTGAGGAACGCAGTCTTCACATCCATCTGATGAATGTGCCATCCCATCTGCGCTGAGAGAGCAAGAATCGTCCGTATGGAAGAATACCTTGCGACAGGTGCAAAGGTCTCCTCATAATCGATCCCCTCAATCTGTGAAAAGCCTCGGGCAACAAATCTTGCCTTGTACTTCTCCACACTCCCGTCAGCTGCCTGCTTAACTTTGTAGATCCATCTCGAACCTACCACTGATTTCCCTTCCGGTCTAGGAAAAATCTCCCATGCACTGTTTCTGACAATAGAATCATACTCTTCCACCATGGCGTCTACCCATGCGGGATCCTCCACAGCTTCCTCGAAAGAGGATGGCTCAGTCACAACACACTTGCTCATAAGAGCCATGTATCCAGTGTACCGATCAGGTGACTGTCTCTGCCTGCATTGGGTTGTAGGTGGTCCTACAACTTTCTCTGCATCTTGAGCCAGTCGCTCAGCTTCTGTCAAGCGCTTTCGCCCTCTAATGGTTGGCGCTGCATGAGTGGTCTCTTCCACTCCATGAACCTCGTCCTGTGGCTGATCCACGTCCTGAAGCTCATTCTTAGGAACTAATAGTTCCTCATATGCATGCAAGTGTAGCTCCCTCTCAAGCGAACACTTCATGGCTTTCTCCTCCTGAAATTTTATATCCCGTCGCACAACAATTTTACCACTGTCTGGCAAATACACACGATAGTTGTGGGGCGTATCAGTGTACCCCACAAATATCCCAACCTCTGTAGTCGGCTCCAACTTCTTTCTGGCATCCTTCGTCACATGCATGTAAACGTTAGCACCAAAAATCCTCAAATGAGAAAGATCAGGCTTCTTACCAGAATAAGCCTCCTCAGGTGTACTCATGCCAAGTATCCTATGAGGACAACGGTTCTGTACATAAACTGCTGTATTGCATGCTTCCGCCCACAAGTGAAGGGGTAGGCCCTGATCATGCAACATTGCCCGTGCAGCACCCACAATCGTTCTGTTCTTCCGCTCAGCTACCCCGTTCTGCTGTGGGTTATGGGGAGCTATGAGCTCTCTACGAATCCCTTCTGCCTTGCAGAAATCCTTGAACTCGTCTGAGATGTATTCACCACCATTATCGCTCCTAAGAGCCTTCACCTTCTTCCCCGACTCCTTCTCGACCAGTGCTTTGAATTCACAGAACTTTGAATATGTCTCGCTCTTCTTCTGCATGAAGAAGATCCAGCACTTACGAGAGAAATCATCAACAAAAATCACATAATACCTGTGTTTTGCTGTCGAAGCAACTGAGAAAGGTCCACACACGTCTGTGTGAATTCTCTCAAGGATCGTCGTGGCGCGACTATCCTTCTCGTGAAAGGTGGCTTTCACAAACTTCCCCAAAGTACACCCCTTGCACTGATATGACTGCGCAAGTGTGCCTTTAGGAAGCCCTGTAGTGATCTGCTGCAGTATCTTCAAGGCTCCATGGTGAAGGTGACCCAATCTCCTGTGCCACAACTCGCCATCATCCTGGCTCACCAATCCTTCTGCCTTGCCTGCCATTGCTGCGCATCCATCTACATGCAACTGATAAAGGTTCCTCACTTGAACCCCTATCTTCCGGGTCTCACCAGTTGTCTTGCTGCGCAGGAAGGCCTTTCCCTCGCTGAAAACAACATCATACCCCTTGTCTTCTAACATCGCCACTGAGATGAGATTCTTCTTCAATCTTGGAACATGCATGACTTCCTTCAATACAAAGGGTTTACCAGACTCCCTCTCAAAGGAAATGGTACCGATACCGGTCGCACTGTATCTACCATCATCGCCCATCTCGATGTGCACTCCAAGATCTTTGTCCTCCAGATCAGAGAACAAATCTCTATCTCCCGTCATGTGAAAAGACACACCACTGTCCAAGAACCACACTGATCCCATCACACTTGAAACCAAGCATGCGATCAATGAAAAATCAAGCTCAAACTGAGAAGCTAAGGCCTCTCCCCCTGCAGATCCAGTAGCTTGCTTGTTCTTCTTCTTCTGCGGACAATTTGTGGCATAGTGTCCATGCTGGTGACAGTGAAAACACTTCACCTTGGACATATCCTGCTTCTTGCCTTTCGCACCAGAATGAGAAGCTTTCTTGCTCTTCCCTTTCTTTGCTTTGGCAGCCAAAGTGCAATTCTCTTCATCAGCTCCCTTTGACGAAGATCCGTCCCTGGTACTCTGCCTGATCTCCTCCTGCACAAGATCTGACCATAGTCTTTCCCATCCTGGCAACTTCTCCCGACCATTAACAAAGTCCTGATAGGAATGCCAACTCTTCGGAAGACCAAGGAGAGCCAAGCTCACCAAGTCCTCATCATCGACAGTAACCCCCACACTTCCCAGCTCATCTCGACACTGAGTGAACTTCGTGAGATGCTTGGGAATACTGTCACCCTTCTCGCATTTGATGTTTCTGAGTTTATCTTTGAGCGCCAGCTTCCTCTGATCGCTCTTGCTTTGGAATAATTCTGTTAATGATTTCCACATCAAATATGGAGTAGCCTTTCCATGGAGGCTGGACACAATGTGATCCTTCACGCCCTCCAACAGAATCCTTCGACATTTTGCGATCTTCTTTTGCCAAGCATCAGCTTGAGTAGCATCAGTAGGCTTTGGGATATCCGTATCTATGAACTCCTTCAGCCCGTTATCATCCAATACTGCCTCCATCCTGTCCTTCCATGCAATATAGTTTGAGCTGCCCTCAAGAGCATACTCCAATCGCAATCCGTTGAAAGACATTGCTGCGTTGTCACCAAGAAAACACTGCTGCAAATTCGAATTCCACCAGCAACCAACTCAACTGCTTCCGATCTAGAATTCGTGAGAACAAAATATTTCTCGTACAGAGATTGACTGTATGGGCTTTTACCAGATATTTCACCTTCCAAAGGAAGGATGAATCCAGAGGCTACCTGGCCCGATTAAAGGCTCTGCCTAGAGAAATAGAATGTAAACACTTCCTGAATAGTAGATCTGATGACCAACAGCTCTGATACCATGTAGAAATTTAGAATAATTTAACACATATTCAATGGAGATTATCATGATCATGTACTATTGCGGAAAACATACACAATACATAAGCTCCTCTACGTTGATCAACAATATAGCAGCATCAATAACAATAAAACATCAAGAGCATTCACACATTAACACAGTATGTATCCCGGGGAAAGCATCTCGCTAAAAACCCCAACTATCTGTATATTAATGATTGAGTCATGTAAAATTACACAACATAATACTTCTCACAAGTATCTCCACCTCTGTTACACACAATACAGCTCAGATCTGATCTCCAAATCTCTTCCACTGCTTGCCTGCCTCCACTGCTCAATACATGCTCAAGAACTGATGAGAATAGCTTCCCAAACTCGTTTTTCACCTGCAAAATAGTCACTCACTCTTTGTGGACGTGAGAAAAGGCTAAAATGTGGGCCAAATACGTGAGCAAACTCATTGGCATACTCAATCCCTTGATTGTGCAAGATCTGATGCACAACTATAGTCACAACTGATAGCAATTTGATTCTCTACCACCTGTCCCTGTTGAACTGAACATGCACTGACATGCAACTGAGTTAACTGATGTATTCATTAGTTGTATTATGAGTTAATAACTTGTGAATTAATTAATAACTAATTCACTCAACTCATCTCTAGTCTATTTTCCAGTTAGACTAAATACAACCAGTTTAACAAAGCTAAACTGAACACAACTCCATCAACTCCACAATCAACTCCACCAAACTCAACTGATTGAGTTCTAACTGAAGTCATGCATGCAACAACTCAACTGACTCATAAGAAAAGCGTATTTCCTTCTGACAGCTGCATGTGCCACTTTTGTAGCTCAAACTAAAGTGCTCCAAGAGAATAAGATTAAGTTTATAGTCCAAATATTATTGTGAGATAATAATATTTGACTTTTCTATTTTTGACAGCCAGTCTAAAAATAGACTTTGATCACTCACACTATGATCACTCACACTTTCATCAAAAATAGAAGTCCATCTATTTTTCCCAACTTGATCAATCATCCATAAACATAGACATGATCCATATGTCTAAAAATAGACATAGTCTAAAAATAGACTTGCGCCAAAAATAGCCTGCGGGCCCACTTAGTGAAGGCGACTCTTTTCACTAAGCTCCATCATCTTGTTGCAATCTCAACAAGTCTGATCTCCTGATCTGATTTCCTAGAAGCTGTAGTTTTGTACCAGGCCTCTGTTTTCCCAAGCTTTGTTCCAGATGTGAGAGACTTTTATGTTCCCTAACATTTTGATGAGCTCACTCGTTTTCCAGGAGCTGGCATATTTCTCTTTCCATGTATTAGCCCATTGCGCCCCTGGTTCTTTAACCCATCTCCACCAAAGTTTAGCTCCTAAAACATTACTTAGAATCTCCTTATCATCTAAGCCTAGGCCTCCATGGCTTTTGTGCTTGCAAATTTTATCCCAAGCCACAAGGGGCCATTTCTTTCTGGTTTCCTCCTTGCCCCAGAGAAAGTCTCTCTGAATGTTCCTGAATTTTCATAAGACCCCTTTAGGAGCTGGCAGGGCTGATAAGAAGAAAACAGGGATAGCTTGAAGACTGTCTTCGTTAGAATCAATCTGCCAACCAGGTTCAACGCCCTGTAAGTCCAACGTTTGATCTTGTCTTGCGTCTTTTTGAGCATCGGTTCCCAGATACTTTTGTGCATTGGTTTATCTGTCAGGGGGATACCCAAATATTTTGAAGGGAGGACCTCCCTTTGGAAGCCTAGAATTCTAGATATGTTCCTTTGGAAAGAGATGTTAGTGTTTAAGAAAAAAAAATTGATTTGGAGAGATTGACTTCCATACCTGAAGCCGAGGCAAAGTCATTTAAGATTTTCTTATAAGCAGTGGCTTCCTTGATTGTGGGGATGCCCTACAACATGGTGTCATCCACAAATTGTTGATGAGTCAAGGCTTGGCCGCTCTCCGTTAAATGGAGACCTTTGATTTTCCCTAAACCTTTGTCCTTTTTAATGGTTCGGCCCAATCCTTCCATCATGAGAATGAAGAGGAAGGGAGAGAGTGGGTCACCCTGCCTGAGACCTCTGGTAGGAGTGAAGATCCCTGAGGGTGAGCCATTTACCAGAATTGAAAAGCTGATTGAAGTAACCATAGCCATAACCCATCTAATCCAGTCATGATCAAATCCAAAAGTAGAAAGGACTTTTTTAATGTAAGTCCAATTCACCTTGTCATTTGCTTTTGCAATGTCTAGTTGTATGATCATACCAACTTGCTTTTTACTAGTGAGAGAGTGAACAACCTTGTGGGCCTGAATAATATTATCCAAGATTTTTCGTCCTTCAACATATCCAGACTGTTCCCCAGAAATCAAAGAAGGAAGATGAGGTCTGAGTCTATTGGCCTAGATTTTGGAAATAATTTTGTAAACAACATTACATAAAGCAATGGGTCTGAACTTATCAGGAGTCAGGGCAGAGTCCTGTTTGGGGATCAGGGATATGAAGGAGTTGTTGAGTGCTTTCAGCATGGATTTACTTCTTCTGGAGTCCTCAACCACCTCCAAGATGTCCTGTTTGACCACCTTCTAGCAAGCTTTGAAAAAATCAACATTGAAACCATCTGGACCTGGAGCTTTGCCATTCTGCATGTCTTTGATTACCATGCTGACCTCTGCTTCGGTAACTATCTTGTTTAGGTTAAAGTTGTCTTCTTTTGACACCATCCTCGGAATATTTTTTATAATTTCCTTGATGTGTTGTTCTCTGTTTGGATTATTTTCATTAGTGATGCCTCTAAAATATTGAACCAACACACCTTCAATATTCTTGTGAGAGGTCTGAAGCTCCCCATCAACATTTGGTAATGAGGAGATTCTATTGTGCTTTCTATTGGCAATGTTGGAGCGGTGGAAAAAACGAGTGTTTCGCTCACCTTCTTTGAGCCATTGCACTCTTGACTTTTGTCTCCAAAAGATTTCCTCCTGTTTGCATAAATTCTCCCAATCTAGGTTGAGTTTTTTAGCTTGCTCATTTTTGGTTTTATCAAAACCATATGTGATCATTTCTTGGTGTAGCTCCTGCAGTTTGACTTCTACAAAATTTTTGTTTGCAAAAATGTTAACAAAATCCTTCTTGTTCCATTCTTTGACTCTAACTTTTATGACCTTTAATCTTTTATGGAGGAGGAACATTTTAGAGCCCTGAACCTGAAGATCTTCAGACCACCATTTTTCAATGTTGCTGATGAAGTCTGGATGAGAGAGCCAAATGTTCTCAAAACTGAAAGATCTGTCTATGGGAGCATCAATTCCCTTGATTTCTAGTTGAATCGGCCAGTGATCCGAGCCTATGAATGGGAGAATACTTGCTGAGATTTCTGAATTTGTGAGCATCAGCTTCTCGGAGATCAAAAATCTGTCTAATTTGGAGGCAACCTGAGCATTGCTGCCTCTTTTGTTGTTCCAGGTAAACAGACCGTTATGCATTTCAGAGTCAACCAGTTGCATGTCTTTCGTAAATGAAAGGAATTCTACTGAATCTCTACTGAGGATTCTAGTGCCTCCTTTTTTTTTCGAAAGAGATTTAATCATATTAAAATCTCCTCCAATGACCCAAGGGATTTCTTCATGTCTGCTTCTGAGCTCTGCCAGGGAGTTCAGAAATCTAAGCTTCTCATCAATTTTCTTAGGGTCGTATACATTCGTCATCAGGGAGGTTTCTGTCATTCCCATAGGCTGAATGATGGTTGATAGGTAGTTTCTTGTCGCCTCCGCATCTATGATGTTGACTTTTTGGGGGTTCCAGAGGGTGAGAATACCACCCGCTATGTTCTCTGCTTTAACTTCTAGAAACTCGAATTTGCTGAGCCATTTGTTATGGATTTGCCTTATTTTCTGAATGGAGCATTTTGTCTCTTGAATGAATATTATGTCCGGAATTGCTAATTTCATTCTATTACTTAGCATTCTTTGTTTTCTTTTACTACCTAGACCTCTGATATTCCATGATATGAACTTCATAATTAAAGATTAGTAAAGGAGTAACTGGTTAGATCTTTCATCTTACCTGAATCAAACATAATTAGATTTCCACACTCCATTAGGAGCTTGTGTTGCTTTTTTCTGCCTCCCTTTTTGTTTGGATTTTTGGTGGCTAGTCCTGGTATTACTTTCATTGTTTTCATGCCTCTTTGCTCCTGTTTGTGGATGTTTGTACTTTTCTCCAATTCTCATTCCCGATTCTTCCACAAAAACAGCTGATGTATCCTGTGGCATTCTTCTTGAGGCAAGGATTCTATTCCTCCTTTGGATCCTTGCCTCAAGAATCCTTCCAGGTCCAAGTTTTCCTTGTCCAGAATTTCTTGTAGTTCATGATCTTCCATGTCTGTTTCACTTTGTGTCATTTCCTGGTCTGTTTCCATCTCTGTATCACTTCTCATGGTTTCTTTTTGAGGTTTAGTTCTTGGAGAAATATTTGTATCCTCTTTTTTTCCTTTACCCTTAGCTTCATCCTCCTGAAGTTGAATCTCTCTTATACTTTCTTCAGGATCTTCTAGCACTTTAAACTTATTTTGACTGCCCTTTCGCCCTTCCATGTGTAGTAGTTTTGGCCCCTTTCCCCCCCTCTTCCTCTACTAGCCACTCTCTGGAAGCTTTTAGTGTCCTTCATTACGTAAGGTTTCTCTTTATTATCTTCTTTGTTGAGAGGGAATTCTCTAAGTAGATGCCCATGTTCATGGCATCTTCGACATCTAAAGGGGATATGTTCGTAGTCTACCGTCCGCACCCATTCCTCCTCGTGCACTTCCAGGATGACTTCATCTGGAAGTGCTCTTGATAGATCTATTTCCACACATATCCTGGCAAAGGAGGTGTATTTTCCCCTTCTAGTTGCTTCAGAAGCCTTGACAAAGCGTCCTACTTTATTGCCAATGGTAGCCAACGATTCAGTTTGCTAGTAATCAAGAGGTAGAGAGTAGAGCCTTACCCACACAAGAACCAAAGCGGAAGTCTCCCTCTCTGGGACAAAGTTCATCCTCCAAGGTCTCATATAGAGACCTGCCACTGCAAAAAAATGGGGCCTCCTTCGAATATTTTGTCTTTATCTTCGATGTTTGAGAACACTACTGTGAAGAATCCTTTTGACCCTAGATGCAAGTCAATGCTGCCTTTGGGATTCCAATGGTACTTGATCCACGTCTGCAAAGCATTTTCTGTGGGCCATAATCCCATAAATTTACAGATAATGGCGTGGGTTCCCATGTGTTCCCTGTGCTCCTACAGAGCAGGGTCATTTAATATTACTCGAGGAGTGATTTCTGCTTTCGGTTTGCAAGGACCTTTCTGGGTTTTGTCTCTTGAGCCCAGATTTTTTTCTTCTTCCTCTTTGTCCTTTGTGCTGCTATTTTCTTTTGCTCTGGTCCCATCTGTGTCTTTTTCAATGTCCCTATTACTATTGTTCATATCTCCTTTACTAGTTTCTGCTGATGATTTATTCTTGTTGGCCACTGCGTCTTTGTAGGAGGGAGCAGAGCTCCCTCCCCTGTCGCTCGCATTCGAATCTACCCCTGCTCGCTGTTTTCGCCCTGGTCGCTACTAAACTCCCGCGTTCGGCTCCACTCATCAATCCATCATCTCTCGAGGTTTTTGTTATTAGTTTTCACTGAAATTTGGAAAACAAATTTGATCAAAGTTAAACATGAAACATGTTCCAATTTTTAATTTTTTCCATATATGGGTTAATTTGGGGAATAATTTTAACATAAAAATGAAAAATAACCGAATTACGTTACAAATAATGAGAGGCAAGTAAAATATATATTTTACCTCAAATAGTTTTACTTCAAGTTTATTAGAGGCACGTAAAATATATATTTTACCTCAAATAGGTTTACTTCAAGTTTATTTAAGAGAAAAGTGATGGAATGAAGTAATAAAACAAATTTACTTCATTTTGGGTCTAAATCATTATGTAAATTCTAAGGAACTAATTCTCATTTTTATGTGATTCATGAGGTATGAGTGGAGATAGCTTCAATTTTCTAAACAAAAATACTTAATTTTTTTTTAATAGAATAGAGCAAGAGAATAATAAAAAAAATTAAGGAATACATGATATAATGTGGTAATACATAAAAGTATATTTATAAAAGTTACATGAATCAATAAAACCACCACTTTTAAATTTACATCATAATTAAAATTATTAGATATGGATCTTTTTCCTAGGTTATTTCCAGTTACTCGTAATTTCCATTTTATGCTCTTATATTACCATAAAGTTTTAAACACATAAATACATGAAATTAACAAGTGATGAGTTATTAATATGGATTATAAATTTAGTTTAATAACTTAATAAAGTTTAAAACATCGAAACATTTAAAGATTGGTTTTGTAAGAAAATGTAAAAAAAACTAACTTTGAATGAAACAAAAACGGCTAGAAGTCATTAAAAGGGGAGGTATTTTATGCTGGGAAAGGGGACCATGCTCAAGAGAGATAGGCGCATCAAATTTTAATGCAATAGATTGATACTGGCCAAAAAATTTGTCTACACTGCACATATGTTGGAAGTAATGTTTCCATGTCTTGTGTAGTTGTCATTGTGAGTTTCTAGGCGTCAGTCTAGAAGGTGTTGATTCCAATGTATGAGTTGGAGTCATTATCTAGAGATGTCGAAGTGAGCATCAATAAAAGTATTATGTGAGATTGCGTTGTGTGTACTTTCTTTGCTCTCTCTTCTATTTTTTCTAACATGGTTTCATAGCGGGTATTGGTTTGACTCCGTCTCAAGGGAGGGCCAAGAAGATTAATTTTATTATGTCGTAAATTGATTAGGGTAGGATATCGCGTCATCCATAGTGTTGGTGTGAGTAAATTTTGCTTTTATAGATTTTTATGTTTGCCTCTAGATCCGTAGATCCATATACAAAAAAATCATTGCCTTAGCTCACCCCTACGACCGTGCTACTTAGAAGATCATATTACAACACTGCATTTCTTGCTATCAAATTATGGAATCAGTTTATTTCCCACAAATTTTTATTACCCTTGTCATGAGCCTAAAAGTAGTGGATCTTGCTAGTGCCACAGAATTATGAAGGAAAGATCAGAGGGACACTCACTGAAGCATAGTCGAGTTGCAGTCATTCTATTTCCAGTTAAATTGAGGTTGGATTTTAGAGTTTTGTCCCTGTCAACACATGTTGGGCGTGGCATCTCAGATCTCGACTTGAGATCTGATTGGGCACTGCGTGGCATCCGACTGCCTATACCCACACTCGAGAATTTGTTCGATCCATATCATGTGACAAATCCTATGGTTGTGGATATTTGAGTGTAGTGTGATCCCTTGCTTATCTGTTGCTTGGGTGAAGTTTTTTTGAACTAACTGCGTTAGGTCCCTATAATACTAGTGATTCCCCCATTACTATTGTCATTGTAGCCCTTATTGTTATTGTTGTACCCCTATTGTCCCCATATTTTTATTATTGTGTCCTATAAAAGCCCACTATTGTTATTGTTGTGCCCTTATATTATTATTGTTAAGTTGGCTTTGATTATATTGTGACCCCTTAGACTCCTATATATAGAAAGGAGGTTTTGTCATTTGTATCATCCAAGAATTATTCATTTGTGTAATGTAAATGAGATTTCCCCCTCGAAGAGGATGATTTTGACATTGTTGATCTATCTTTTCTTCTATTTTTTGAGTTGGTTACATAACATTTGGTATTAGAGCTTTGGATTCTGGGGTTTCACTGCTCCAAACAGGTCATCATGGAATTTTCGCTATAACATTTTTTTATATGATGTTTCAGAAGTGGAAATTAAAACCCATTTGAGAAGAAATCTTGATGAACCTCAGGTCTAAATGTCAGATATTTTCTTGCTATATTTTCAAAGATAGGATCCAAGGAAGATAGGTTTTTTGCAAGATCCCAAATTATATCCCAAACATGTGACCTAGGGAAAATCGTCATAACATTTTCTATGAGCATCAGATTGAAATTTCGTAAAACGTTATAGAAAGAGGAAGGCCTGTAGTTTTCTTTATATTGGTTTCAGGTCCTAAGGTCGAAAAAGTGACACGTGGAACTTCATACAAGTTTTCTTTACTGAACCAGTCTAGAATCATGTCATCTTGGGAGATTTGACATAAATCTTCCTTGGAGAATCCAATATTGATCAGACTTGTGGGGTTGGAAAGAGGACTCAGATGGATACCTCAAGACGCAATTTCAGACCTTGGAGATCTTAAATTATATAGATACAATAGGTTCAATATCAAGCTCCTACAAAGTGAAAAAAAGGTGTGTATTTTTTTTTTTTTTTTAATTTTGCATAATTTGGTTTGAAAAAATAGTTTCAAGGAATTCAAAAGGCATAGTGAAGCATTATTATCATTAATTGGTGCCCCAAAGAAAGAAAATGGAAACACCTAGTAAGAAACATGAAATATCTAGCATGACTCATGAAGAAGAGGAAGAAATGCAACATGATATATCAAAATTACGAGACCAGGTGCAACAAAATTCACTCTCACAAAAAGTAACAGAAGCTAAGATGGATAGTTTAATGAAAGGCATGGAAGCTAAGATGGATGGCGTGGAAGCTAAGATGGATGATATAGAAGAAAATATTAAAGACAACATGGAATATTTAAATATAGGTGTGGAAGCTAAGATGGATGGTATAGAAGAAAAAATTAAAGGCAACATGGAAGATTTGAAGACAGATTTGATAGATTTGCTACAATAAATGCTTACTAATGGCGAAAGGGTATTAAAATAAACTCTTGAGGAGAATAAAAGAAATGTTAATCATGATTTCATATACTCTAATGGTGGATTGAAGACCCACCATGTTCCAAATATCGATATGAGGAAGTTTGATAGCAAGGATCCCGTAACAAGGATACTACAGATGGAGCAATATTTTGATCTCCATAATGTGCAAAACACACAAAATGTACGCATTGCAACTTTATATTTGGAACCAAATCAGTTTGTATGGTATCGATGGCTTTTCTCTCGTAAACAAATTGTCACTTGGGCAATTTTTATGGAAGAAATGATAGCACATTATGAGGATACAAAAAGCAACACTCTTTTAATCAATTGATAAATCTCAAACAAAAGGGTTCAATGATGGAGCACATTGAGGACTTCCAAAAATTGAATAGAAGGGTAAAATATATTCTAGAGGAGCAGAGGATTGATGTGTTCATAGGGACTTTAAAGGATAACATCCAACATGAGGTTCGCCTTTGGGAACCTAATTCATTGGAGAAGGCATTCAGGTTGGCAAGAAAAATGGAAAGAAAAATTATGGCAAAAAAGAAGCCTACCACTCACAACTATAAATATGGAAGTGGTGTTGCCCCTAGGCTTTCACAACCTACAAGGTTGACACCACAACAATTGGAATAAAAAAGAGAAAAAGGGCTTTGTTACTATTGTGATAGCACATACACTAAAGGTCATAAGTGTGCTGAGAAGAAAATATTTTACAAAGATTGTGAAGAGGAGGAAGAAAAGGAACAAGAAACATCAAAGGAAGAAAAGGAACAAGAAACATCAAAAGAAGAGGATATACACCACGAACAAACCCTAGAGAAAGAAGAAATTAATCTGACCATATCTTGTAATGCATTGGATGAAATTACCAGTCCTCAAACTATCAAGATAAAAGGACATATCAAGAATAAAAAGGTAATAGTGTTGATTGATTTAGGCAGTACCCATAATTTTATTCATTGTAAGATAGCCAAGGAATTGAATTGTTTCCTATATCTAGCACCAAAGTGTCAAGTGATGGTTGCAAGTAGAGGAACCATAAATTTCTCCGGAAAGTGCCATAATATCAAACTATTCATGAAATAATATGTATTGAATAGCCCAATGCTTTCCATTCCAATGGGTGGTGCTGATGTTGTACTAGGAGTCCAATGGCTACAATCCTTGGGTACAATAGATTTTAATTTTCAAGAACTTTTCATGAAATTTTCTTTGGAAGGAAAGGAAGTTGAATTAAGGGGTATCACAAGGAAACTGGGAAAGATAATCAGCTCTAATGGAATGACAAAGCTTCTAAAGAAAGAACAACAAGGTGTAATTGCACAATTATGTTCGCTAGAGGTTCCCACATCGAAATCATCTATTTCTCCAGATCTCCAAAAAGTCTTGGAAAATCATTCCAAGTTATTTGAGACTCCTAAAGGCCTCCCACCTATTCATGATCATGATCATGCTATTCATTTGATTCCAGGAAGTTTTCCTCTAAACATCAGGCCTTACAGATATCCCTATGCCCAAAAGAGTGAAATTGAATGTATGGTTGCAGAAATGCTAGAGGATGGTATAATTCAACCTAGTAAAAGTTCTTTCTTTGCTCCAGTAGTATTGGTGCACAAGAAGGATGGGACATGGCACATATGTCCGGATTATAGGGAGCTCAACAAGATCACTATTAAAGATAAATTTCCCATTCTTGTCATTGATGAATTGCATGGATCAATTTACTTCACCAAGTTGGATCTTCATTCAGGATATCATCAAATCATAATGAAGACTAAAGACATTCCAAAAACAACATTTAGAACTCATGAGGGTCATTATGAATTTTTGGTCATGCCTTTTGGCCTTACCAATGCACCTTCTACATTTCAAGGTTTGATGAATTCCATTTTCAAACCCTTCCTTAGAAAATTTGTGTTAGTATTTTTTGATGATATATTAATCTACAACAAGTCTTGGAAGGATCATGTTCAACATGTTGACAGGGTGCTCAGACTATTGGAGAAACAATTATATGCAAAAAGCTCCAAAAGTTTATTTGGAGTACAAGAGGTAGAATATCTGGGTCATATTGTATCTCATGAAGGTGTGATAGTAGACCCTAGCAAAATTAAAGCCATTAAGGGATGGAAAATCCCCACATCCATAAAGCATTTGGGAGGATTTCTCAGGTGGCAGGGTATTATTGCAATTTTATTAAGAATTATGGGCAAATAGCAGCACCTCTAACAACATTATAGAATAAAGATGCATTTTCATGGACTCCAGAAGCAACGAAGGCCTTTGAAAATCTTAAAGAGGCAATGTGCCAAGAACCAGTCTTAGCTATGCCAGAATTCACAAAAACCTTTATTATGGAATGTGATGCCTCATGAAATGGAATTGGTGTTGTTTTAATGCAAGAAGAAAGACCCATTTCTTTCGAAAGTCGTCCAATCAAAGGAAAGTATTTACACAAAGCTATTTATGAGAAGGAAATGTTGGCAATACTACATGCACTTAAGAAATGGTGACCCTACCTAATGGGAAGACACTTGAAGGTAAAAATGGATCATGATAGTCTTAAATAATTTTTAGAAAAAAGATTATCTTCAGAAGAGCAGCAAAAATGGGTCACAAAGATGTTGGGTTATGACTTTGAAATCATCTACAAAAAAGGGAAGCAAAATGTTGTGGCAGATACACTCTCAATAAAGGATGAGGATGTGGAAGCATTTCTTTGCGCCATATTTATTATCCAACCATATTGGATAAACAAATCAAGGGATGAATAGAAGAATGACAAAGAAGTGTGGGCACTCATTCAAAAGCTACAACAAGATCCTAGTACATATGATACATTTAGCTGGAAAAATGATTCGTTATGGTACAAATATCACTTATACCTATGTAAGAGTTCCCAACTCAAACAAAATATTCTTTTGGAATTGCACACCTCTCCCTTAGGAAGGCACTCAGGATTTTTAAAAACTTACCACAGGGTTAAGAAGGAATTATTTTGGGCTGGCCCTAAGTGGGATATTCAAACGTTTGTGGTGGAATGTTTGGTTTGCCAACAAAATAAAGTTGAAATAATTAAGACCCCAGGTCTATTACAACCTTTATCCATTCCAAGCCAACGTTGGGATGAGGTTTCAATGGATTTTATCATAGGCTTACCCAAGTCTGAAGGAAAGACTGTCATCATGGTGGTAGTTGACAGACTTACCAAGTATGCATACTTTTGTGCATTATCACATCCATTTAAAGCCAATACAATTTCTACTGCATTTATGGAAACAATTCAAAAGCTACATGGAAACCCAAATATTGTTGTAAGCGACAGAGATCCCATTTTCACGGGAAATTTCTGGACATAATTATTTTCTTGTCTTGGTACTCGGTTAGCTCATAGCTCATCTTATCATCCTCAATCTGATGGAAAAACTGATATAGTAAACAAATGTTTGGAAGGATATCTTCGTTGCTTTACATCTGATAAATATACACAATGGGTCAAATGGTTGCCTCTGGCTGAATGGTGGTATTAAACTTCCTTCCATACTACAAAAAAATGACCCCATTTATGGAACTTTATGGATATCATCCACCATCCATCACATCATATTTAAGAGAAAATTCTAAGGTTCAAGCAGCGGAAGATCACAATGAGAATCAACAACAAGTTCTCCAACTCTTAAAAGATAACCTCACTTTGGTGCAGAATATAATGAAACAACAGGCAAATCAACATTGTAGCGAAAGAAGTTTTGATGTAGGTGATTGGGTATTCCTACGGCTACAACCATATAAACAAATGTCCCTCAAGCAAGCTAAGAAGGATAATAAATTATCACCAAAGTATTATGGTCCATACAAGGTGCTGCATAATATTGGTACTATGGCATACAAATTGGAGCTTTTCGCAGCTTCCCCAGTGCACCCAGTTTTCCATGTTTCATGCTTAAAGAATAATATAGGTGACAAAATCCCAGTTCAAACAATATTGCCAGAACTTGACGAGGAAGGAAAAATAATATTGGAACCTGAAGCAGTCATAGAAACAAGAACTCGACATCTACGAAATCGATCAATTTCAAAGTATCTCATCAAGTGGAATAACTTATCCGCTAAAGATTCCACACGGGAGGGTGAGAATTTTATACATAAGAATTAAGAACTACTCAAGCGTTGAGGACAACATTTTTTTGAAGGAGAGGGGCATGTTAGCAAGGATAATTTTAGGGGCGAATGTTCACCCAAAATTAAGGGGTTTTAAATTTTTAGTGGGCGAATATTTTGTATCATAGTACATTTTTACAAATCACCTCAAATAGCCCACCTTATTTTAAGGGAGAGGGTAAAAAAGGTAAATTTAGCCCTTGAAATTAGGACTTACAACCTTCCATTCGCCCATTTTCAAGAATAGGTTTTATTTAAGTGAATCCATTCGCCCATTTTCAAGAATAGGTTTTATTTAAGTGAATCCTATAGGCCAAATACCATATTTATAAAAGAGGTATGGTAAATTAATAAAAATATAAATAAATGAGAGGTATGGTAAATAAATAAAACATTTTTTATATTTACTCCATAAGTCACCTTATATACATGTAACGGTGTAAACAAATAAAAATATAAGTAAAGTGGAAGTATCGTGAATAAATAAAACGTCTTTTTATACTTACTCAAACGGTATGGTAAATAAATAAAAATCTAAATAAACTAGACGTATCGTAAATAAATAAAACCTCTTTTTATATTTAGTCCATAACCCTCCTATTTATGAAGGATCAAGAAAGAGGTTTTATTTAAGTGAATCCTATGGGCCAAATACCATATTTATAAAAGAGGTATGGTAAATTAATAAAAATATAAATAAACGAGAGGTATGGTAAACAAATAAAACATTTTTTTATATTTACTCCATAAGTCACCTTATATTTACGAACACTCAAAAAATGGGTTATATTTAGGTGAAACCTATGGCCAAAATACTATGGGACAAATACCATGGACTAGATTGTTATTAATACCATGCAAAAAACCATTATTAACCCTAATATTAGAATTAATAAAAATAAAAATGGCACATCGTATTAACCCATGGTATTCACCAAAATGGCACATGGTATTGACCCATGGTATTCACCTGGAATGTAGCCTATTTAAATGGGGGAATTAAACCAGCATGTAGCCTATGCTAAGATTCACTAGGACTTTACAAAGTTTTATTATTTAGTGAAAGACTCGCCAAGATCTTACAAGATTTTATAATTGAGTAAAATATTTGCCATGCTTTGTGAGAGATTCGCCAAAAAATTATATATACATATTATATTATTGATAAAATCGCCTTCCATTTTTCCTATATACCAGGGACATTCGCCCATTTATTATATTTATAAATTTAGGGGGGGTTCTTAAAATTTTCCCTGCATGTTAGGTCCCTATAATACTAGTGATTCCCCCATTACTATTGTTATTGTATCCCTAATTGTTATTGTTGTGCCCCTATTGTTATTATTGTTCCCTATAGAAGCCCACTATTGTTATTGTTGTGCCCTTATATTATTGTTGTTATGTCAGCTTTGAGTATATTGTGACCCATTAGAATCCTATATATAGAAAGAATGTTTTGTCATTTGTATCATCCAAGAATTATTCATTTGTGTAATGTAAAGGAGGTTTCCCCCTCAAAGAGGTTGATTTTGAAGTCGTTAATCTATGTTTTCTTCTATTTTGTGAGCTGGTTACATAACAAAATGTAGGAACACAAAACGTGAGAAATCCGCTGGTGGTGCTTAATCACTACTGTTGCCAGCGAGGTGGGAACACATCGTAGTGACGGGGATCCTCCTACTATTAAGGTTGTTGTTGATTATTAAATACAAAAGTTCGTTAGTTATGGAGGCGAAGAATGTTGAGGCCATCATTGCCAGAATCGAACACAAGTCTAACTAGGTGGATGCGTTGTTTATTTCCTTGGATCAATTTTTTTTTATATTTTTGGTTTGGATGTCGTCGTACATAAATCCTTTCCCTTGTTACAGTAACAAGTTTGAGGAGTCCTGAATTTTATATATGGAAAATAGGGCAGATCAGATCCTTGTTCAACGTATCTATAATGCCTAGAATAATGGTTGTGAATGCAAAGGAAATTTTTACCAGATAAGAGAAGTTCAAGAAATCGATTTTGTAGCATTGGATGCGTCTATATGAGAAATCTTTGACTCATTTTCGCGTGGATCAAAATAGAATGGAATGTGGGGGAGAGATTATTTTCTGAGTCTTGTGGAGCAAGTATTTCTGATTGGAAATCTTCAATCTGTGGGCGATTTCTGGTCTAAGATTTGTTTTTAAGATGTTGTGTGTAGTTATATATATTATTATTAAAAAAAAAGAGTGTGAGAGATGGTGTTAGTGTTTGTTTTTTTTATTAAAAGAGTTGGTGGTTCTTAAACTGGAAGCCTCAGTGTTTGAAACATGAATTCTTATGTGTTGTTATTGGCTATAAAAGGGTTGGTGGTTTTTAAACTAGAAGCCTCAGTGTCCGAAACATAAATTCTTGTGTAAGATCAAGTTGTTTGATCAAATTTTGAACACATTCAGTATCCAGACCTCCATCCTAGCAACTAACGGATAGCTGAAAGAAAAATATCCGACAGATGGTGGTTGGTCCATAGGATGGTTCATTACTTGACGACTCTTATCGTGGAAGCCCCGACGAGCCGATTTGTCAATATTGTTGATCTTGCAAAGTTCATCAATGATGGTCAGAGGCGGTTACATTTTAAATGGAGGTCAAGTGACAACTCGAAGATGTGGTGGTGAAAGAGCGGAGTTTGCGAGATTCCAAAGTGGATGTGGGTGTTGATGAAGACCAGTCAAACAAAGATTTATTTATTGTTGTAATATGTGTTTTTCTTGTTATCCATGTAAGCATTAAAGGAGGGTGTTGGAAGTAATGCTTCCATGTCTTGTGTAGTTGTCATTGTGAGTTCCTAGGCGTAGATCTAGAAGGTGTTGATTCCAATGTATGAGTTGGAGTCATTATCTAGAGATGTCAAAGTGAGTAATTTGTGTCTTATATATTTGTACCTGTGATGATCAATAAAAGTATTAAGTGAGATTGCGTTGTGTGTAATCGCTCTGCTCTCTCTTCTATTTTTTCTAATAACATTTTTATTCCATCTTGTTTTTAAGATTGTAAACTCTTTTAATGTATTCCAAATCTTTTCTTATTGCTATATAACTACAGATTATTTTTAACATTTAATTACCATCATGAACAATTATAATGTTGATGGAGCTTCATTCTTTTTAAGTAATGACTATCTTGAACATCACTTAATGAATAAATAGATTTTTTTAAAATGTTTTTTCCTTTACCTTTTTATGAGTATGATATACACTATAACTTGTGAGACATGAAAGTTGTATGATTAAAGAATGAATATTATAAATACTTGATGTTTTAGGCTTTTAGGAAATGATTACCTCTAGAATTTCTATATGAGAAAGGTATACATTATCGCTTATCAATCGTATACATTATCGCTTATCAATCATCGAGGTTTTATTTCTTAAATAACCAATGATATAAATATCTACATTCATTGTGAACTATTAAGTTAGATGGTTAATCTATGGTTTTCATGCATGCCATAATTTTATTCATGCAAATCTAATGTGTTTTCCTTTTTAAAATCTACTAAGGAAAATACACGCTATTACTTAGTATTTAATATGTTTTTGTTTGTATGTGCTATTCGTTAGACACAATTTTTATCTAAATCTCTCATCCACTAAATTTTATGTATATTTGTGATAGGAATAAAGGCACTTGTTGTGGCAGGCCTTGATTCTCAAACTTTATTTTAAGTGTTTTATCATCTCCACTCTATAATTAAATCTTCACCTTTTACGATATAGACCATCATTGATATATCAATTTATCATTTTAAGTGATTGTTCTAAAGTAATTCATAGAAATTATCATTTTTGGCATATATAGGGTCACCCCCTCTGGTCCAAGGGGTCAACCTAGGACCTAAAGCAGGGAAGTTTTGTAAAATTCCATTGGATGCCTTGGCATCAACCCTTAATGGGGTCGATCTAGGGACCAACATCCCTTTTTGCATCATTTCTAGAGATCGAAGTGAAAGGACATATATTCCTTGGTTAATGAGAAATGATTAAGTCTATGACATGTTGGAGAATAGAAACACAACAACACACACTTGACAAGTTTCAACTTTTCTTTCTTCAAATTTTCACATGGGGACTCCTTAATTTATTTGTATTATTTATATTTCTTTAATGGTTGCATCTTGGGTAGCTTCATGATTTTCTCCTATTGGTTTTTCTAACATACATAGTTTTCCTTATGTCATGCCTAATATAGACATACATGATAATATATTCCTCAATTTTGAGAAGACAATGATAAAAAAACTCTACTAAACATCTCATTGATTTTCATGATTTCATAAAATTGGGATTTTTCATGAAGACGTCCTTATGAAATTATTCATGATGTCCTTGGAAGTAAATGCTAAACAATGGTACAAGAGCCTTCCTCCTGCTAAAATCTATTCCTTATGATATTTTCATTCTATTACTCGTACATATTAGAAATATATGTATCCTACCGAATTAATCCTTGAAATTTGTTGCAATTTGAATGAACATTCTAATAATGCTAATCTAGGGTTTCAAGGAAATAAACGTTTTGTCAATGATAAAAAAATTGAAGTTGCAAATTTGCAGGATGAATCTGAACTTGATGATTCTAAGGAAACGTATGTATCCTCTCTTTCTCTAAAAATTGAAGGTTTCATTGCACAAGACATGATAATATCTAGCTTTGATTTCCAAGAGGACCCTTCTATTTTAACAAAATATCAAAAAGTACATATATGTCTCGAAGAGTCTCAAATTATTATGACTAATGTCGATTTTGGTTTATATCTATTTTATGTTCCTCATCACAACAACATTGATAATTATGAAGAAAGTGACTTTGAAGAAGAAGTTTCATTTAAGACACCTGATCAAGAAGAATCAATGTTATACATTCACGAATATGCACGTCGACAATCATGTGGCACCCCTTCCATTACTCCAAATTTTGTAATGTAATTAAGAACATATAATGTTGGGGTGCTAACATTAATGCTATGATGTAATCCTATATTACATTATGTAATGTTTATTTTTGTTAATACAAATGCTAGAGTTGAGGAAAGGGGACAACCAATATATTATGATGCCTTAGGGAGGTGGAAAACTAGACTTAAGAGGAAAAGCATACCTTGGGTGAATATTTCCCTTTGATGTGATGGTTAGTATTCCCAAGAAGGTGAAAGGTTGGGAAAATGAGGTGTCAAGGTGTGATTATAAGAATAAGAGGGAGGAGCAATCAAGGGGTCCTTCTTCTTGGTTCTTAAGCTTCTAACATTTATCTCTTTTATTAATTTCTCATACATATGTCTCTCACACCTAGAAAATTTGAATTGGAGAAAGGATTGGTGATAAAACCCATAGAGGCTCAGGCCTTATAAGTGGTTAAGGGTTGTGAGTGACAACTTATGTGACAGGAAATGAATATGTTGTAGTGCATTTTCTTTGGAGTAAATGGATATGAGGACTACGAATTATCTTGGTTGTATGTGGCACATAGAGCACTAAAGATGTGACGGTTGAGGGACTGCAGAGATCAAAGAAGGGCTATTGTGTTGTGAAAAAATGCATGGTATTTTTGTGAAATTGAGCACGATCAAAGATGAAAGATTGATCACAGAGTTTTCACATGTGTGTGAAGGAGAATGGATTTCATTTTTGCGTTAAAATTTGGTTTGAATCTGAGTGTGTGAAGTACTCTTGAGTTAAGTTTTCCTCAAGGCATTAAGATTTGACACGATGGTGGCTAACTGTGAGAAAAATTGCAAAACAATTGAACCTATAGTGGAATGGAACATGGCTCACACAGTTAACATATCACTATTCTGGATAAGCATGGAGGATAGAGGTAAGAGGTTTGGATTCAGTAAAATTCTAACCTAGTTTCAATAGCTATTCAATTTCTTTTATTTAGTTTATTATTGAAACAATAAAATGTATATAGATTGTACATAAATAAGCCTCTTTACAATTTTAATTGCATATAATTTAGGGATTTAGAAGTTAGAAATAATAAATATGGAACCTGTTGTCACTCAGGTTGTTCCCAAAAGTTGTAAGAAAGGGAATACGGTCGAGGTAACCATAGACCAATCTTTTAGATACAAATTATAGCCAATCTGCATCCAAAGAGGGCTCTCTCTTTATGATTTAGCTTTTTTTTTAAGGTTTTATGCTATTTATGAAGTACAAGGGTTTTGTTTTGAGTTTGGGTGGTGAAATTCAATATAAAAAAGAGGTAAAACTTAAGAGTTCAGTCCATTGGGCATGATGGAGTCAAAAGAAACAGGCTTCCTGGATTCGATTTCTAACAGAGGATGGCATCACAGAGCAAGGTAGTCAAACATGGAACAATTTAAAGGCTGGAATCAGATGGAATGGACTCAAATGGATGAAGGGCAATTAAGAATCCTTCAACATATTGAAAGAGGGAAAATGGATGCTTACTGTTAAGGAGAAGTTAAGGATTCCTTAGCAAATAATCAAAATGAGAGAATCAGGAAACATGAGCAATTAAGAATTCATTGTTTATGCTAATTCTGAAGAAAAAAACAGAGAATAATAAAGACTGAAAACAGAGTACAGTCAAGCAAATTCTGAATTAATATTTTGTTTATCATTCAGATTTATGAAACACGGATGATATAACAGACAAGAAACTATAAAACACAAGGTAGAAAGTACTCATTGATCCATGGGTTGATTCAAGAATTCTGTGACAAGTCCTATGCATCAATTCTTCTTCCAGTAGGCCAGAGAAGAGTTTGATTCCAACAACTCTTTATTCCAAAGTTCAATATTACAACAGAGTCTCAGAAATATACACTTACCCAACCCCTTCAAAACTCTGATGAAGGGGGTATTTATACAACAAAATATGTACAACAGGTATCTCATCAAAGCTGTGAGATGATATCTAAGTTTAACCTAAAATAATTTACAAGAGAAGATAGAAACGACTCGAGAAAGATATCTAATGTTACGCTGGAGGCAGGCCTTTAGGGTTCGGCTTGCAGCTGTCCTGTAGTAGCTCTTCCACCGACTGTTTGTATTAACAGTTCTTTAACTTCTGATCTGCTTCTCTTAGTTGGCTCCGATATTCATTAATTCTGATTTGATTTGCCTTCAATTCTGCACTGATACACTTTGACTTGTGATTTGATACACTTTAATGCTTGAGCTGATACTCTTTATTGCTGATCTGACCCCTGCTCACTGCTTTTCTGGTAGAAACAAGACTGCAACATGTCTTCTCACCACCTTTCCTCTGCAATTCATGTTTCTGAAGGTTTCCACTGGCCGGAGTAACAAAATATCCCTGTTTCTCTCTTCTGCGAGCTTGGGAATCGCTGTGTTTGATTTCAACTGTGTTTAACGAGGAGGGAACTGTACTGTGCAGGTTGAACGGTTTGTCGCAAAGCTAGTGCTGGAGCTTTTCTGGTCGGGAGGCGGTCGAGACTGATTTGAGTCGGTTTTAAGCTTGGAGTGCTCGGGGCGCTGTTTTGCAAAAAAAATAACAAAATGACCCTTTTTCCCTTTTTATTGAACAAAAATTATTTTGGCGGGAAAATTTGATTTGAAGGACGGATGACGTCAACGAGGGGTACAGAACATATGACGTGGTGGTGATGTGGCGGTGACGTCAGCAAAGGACAGCTGACGTCTACAGATGATGTCAGCGGGGGGGAGGGTGGTAAGTGGTTTTCCCCGCACCACCTTTGGGCTTGGGTGGTTTCGTGAGGAGGGGCAGCGAACACGCCGGGAGAGCGACGTGTGGCAAAGGTACGACGCCAAAACCACCGTTTCCTCGCGGCTTAACATTCGGCAGCAAGGGGGGTCATGAAATGGTTAAGGACCGTTGGATGTGGAGGTCCAGATCGGACGGTGGATGCTCATGGAAAGCGGCAGAAGTTTAAGGCGCGGGACCGACACAATAAATTAAAGTTTTTTAATGCATCGGGGCTATTACAATTGGTTCGCGGGGTTTGGTAAGGTTATTAATTAACCAAAGGTTAATTAATCCTGAGGTTTTTGCACGGGGAGGGTTCTTAATGGGGTATATACAACAGCGGGGGTTTTTTAATATAGTTATATAAAATACGGGATGGGAATGAATTTTATGGGATTTAAATAATAAAAGTTAATTTGTTAATATGAAAAATGATTTAAAAATGAGCGCTAAGTTAAAAACTTTAGGCTGAGGATAAAAAAAGGGGTTTATGTGATATTTGTACAAATTTCCTAAGTAAAATGGGGTTTTTACTTAGGCAATGATGAAATGGAATGAGATGGATGGAAGGAGTTGTTTGGTGATATTTAAGCAAATCTTAACATCTTTTGGGGAGTTAGTGAATGATTGGAGAGAAGTGTGAAGGGGAGTTAGTCATGAAATTTGCCTCGCTTGAGCTGCTCCAAGAGTAATGTCTCCATAGTACTTTGTGATAGAAGTGTAAGTTAACACATTTTTAGGGACAAAACCTATCACAAGTCTCTTTCTACAACAACCATCTACCTACCCTGCCTACTTTGCCTAACATTTTTTCCTTCTTTCACTTGGGTGCACTTGGACTAGCAAACCCTCTCAACTTTTCTTTTCTTTTTCATGGTAAGCCTACCTAAGTCTGCACTTATTTCTTCCAAGGGCTCAGATTAAACTGTTGAGCTCCTTTGCTTCTCTACCTATCTATTTATCTACCAAGATTAAATAGTTTGGACATACTTTATTCTCTATCTTTAGAACAGGAAATTCAAACATGAACTGGCCAAGATTAAGTTGTTTGGCCATTCATCAATTGTGGCAAAAAGTTTCAACAAGATGTACATGATGCTCTATTTTGCAAAAATGAAAAAGTAGTGGCTTTTTGGACTTGCACAATTTCCTGGTCTTTTTTATTTGGGGTTCCTTTCTTTTCATTTTTTCTTTTCACCATTTATTTTTTTTCACCCTTTGATTTTTCTTTTAGGGTATACCCTCTTTACATTTTTTAATTTTTTTTATTTTTTGATAATATGGAAACCTTTACAGCAAGGAAAGGTATGAACATATTACAAAGCTCAACCAGTCAATCATGAAATATGATGCCTATAACTATAGGAGTATAACATTGGCTCCACTTTGGGATGGCTTTCCTTGGTGGAAAGTCAAGAATAGCAGGTCAGATGGCCTTATGAATACCTTTTACTGTGCTCTGAAATCTTCCTTTGCTGAATGTAGAAACTATACAAAAGGATGTTGTTAAATATATACACTATTTTAGAGCTGATTCAAACAATTGTACATCTGTTTTGGATAGCTTTCACTTGGATTACTTAATATTATATTCCCTGCTTCCAAATCTTCTTCTGCAATCTTTGATAAACTGGAATGAGGCAAAACAAAATGGTAAGGTTCCTTCATTGATTTCTAAATTTTCTACACTTTCCTCCTCATTCTCATTGCTGTAATAAACAAGCTGATCACTTCTTTCAAGCTATTGAATCTGAATTTCCTTATGTACATGTTAGAGTCAGAATATATCAAACAATTGGATCAAAGTAGTGTTTCAGCATTCGACCATTCACTGGTCCTTCTTTTGTTTCTGTACCATCCAGGAATCTTTAGAAAGTAAGTATTGTTGCCTCGCAATGCATGGATGATAAATGGCCCTGTCCATAGGAAGTCAAACTTCCCATGTTTTCCTTTGTTTTCTCTCCTGGAATCCCACCTTAGAACTTTGTCTCCAATGTAGAAATCTTCTGCTTTGGTCATTTTATCAAACATTTTCTTGAGCTTTTCTTGTAACACTTGGGATCTCTGGTGCACTTCTTCTTTGGTCTGATGCAAATGGATGGTCTGATTTATTCTTCTTTGAATAACATTGGGTTCCACTTGAGCTTCTTGTAGTAATTTCATCACAGGAACTCCTACAGATGAAGGAAATACAACCTCCATGCCATAAACTAGCTCATAAGGGCTGGTTCCAATTGATCTTTTTGTAGTAAGTCTGTCTGCCCATAGTGCATTTGTAAGCTTCTTGTGCTAGTTTTTCTTGTTCTCCTCCGACAGTTTCTTAATAATATTGATAAGGCTTTTATTGGAGGACTCAGCTAGACCATTACCTTGAGGGTAATAAGCTGTGGAATGGCCTAAAGTGATATGGTATTTTTTGCAAAAATTATCAGTTTCTTGGATTTGAAGGCAACAACATTATCGGTTATGATCTTTTCAGGACAGCCAAATCTAGACAAAATGTTGGTCCCTAGGAATCCTATAATCATTGTATCATTGGCTTGTCTAGCAGGGATGGCTTCTATCCATTTGGTAAAATAGTCTGTGACAATAAGAATCCATTTATGCTGGCCAGAAGAGGAAGGGTGGATTTCTCCAATGAAGTCTAAACCCCATTGTTGAAAAGGCTTTTCAGTGGCAATTGGTCTCAAGGGTAAGGGCAATAGTTTCCTTTTGCCTTCAAAAATTTGGCATTTATGGCAAGTAGTGACAAACTTCTTTACATCAGCGAACAAGGTTGGCCAGTAAAATCCAGCCCTTAGGATTTTATCTGCAATTGATTTCCAGTACAGGTGTCAACCGTAGTCCCCTGCATGAAATTCTTTGAGAACCTTGTCAGCTTCTTCTTTTATTAAACAATTCAATAAAATACATTCATGATTTTTCCAAAAAAGAGCATTATCTAAAATACATAATTTTGAAGCTTTCATTTTTAAAAAACCTTTTCTTTGTTCTGGATAACCTTGTAGGAGCCTGCAGGTTTAATAATATATGAATTATGTCAGCATACCAAGGTGATTCTAAAAAGACCTGGCTGATTTGTGGAGTCGCCATCTCCTGTTTGTTATCCAGTTCATTGATGTCTAGGGCTTGAAAGTTTGTTTCAGTCATGAGTTTAGCTAATCCTTGTCCTTTTATCAGCTTTGTAAGTTTTATTTCAATGTCATACTCCAATATTTTATCTATCCACTTACCTCATTTACCTTCAATTCCATCCTGAGTCAGGATATCTTTGACAACAACATTTGGCACATAAGCTACCACGTGGGAGTACAGTACAGGGAAAATTTTAAGAACCCCCCCCTAAATTTATAAATATAATAAATGGGCGAATCTCCATGGTATATAGGAAAAATGGAAGGCGATTTTATCAATAATATAATATGTATATATAATTTTTTGGCGAATCTCTCACTAGGCATGGCGAATATTTTACTCAATTATAAAATCTTGTAAGATCTTGGCGAGTCTTTCACTAAATAATAAAACTTTGTAAAGTCCTAGTGAATCTTAGCATAGGCTACATGCTCGTTTAATTCCCCCATTTAAATAGGCTACATTCCACGTGAATACCATGGGTCAATACCATGTGCCATTTTTATTTTTATTAATTCTAATATTAGGGTTAATAATGGTTTTTTGCATGGTATTAATAACAATCTAGTCCATCGTATTTGTCCCGTAGTATTTTGGCCATAGGTTTCACCTAAATATAACCCATTTTTTGAGTGTTCGTAAATATAAGGTGACTTATGAAGTAAATATAAAAAAATGATTTATTTGTTTACCATACCTCTCGTTTATTTATATTTTTATTAATTTACCATACCTCTTTTACAAATATGGTATTTGGCCCATAGGATTCACTTAAATAAAACTTCTTTCTTGAGCCTTCATAAATAGAACGAGGGTTATGGACTAAATATAAAAAGAGGTTTTATTTATTTACGATACGTCTAGTTTATTTATATTTTTATTTATTTATCATACCTTTTGAGTAAGTATAAAAAGACGTTTTATTTATTTACCATACCTCCACTTTACTTATATTTTTATTTGTTTACACCCTTACATGTATATAAGGTGACTTATGGAGTAAATATAAAAAATGTTTTATTTATTTACCATACCTCTCATTTATTTATATTTTTATTAATTTACCATACCTCTTTTATAAATATGGTATTTGGCCCATAGGATTCACTTAAGTAAAACCAATTCTTGAAAATGGGCGAATGGATTCACTTAAATAAAACCTATTCTTGAAAATGGGCGAATGGAAGGTTGTAAGTCCTAATTTCAAGGGCTAAATTTACCTTTTTTACCCTCTCCCTTAAAATAAGGTGGGCTATTTGAGGTGATTTGTAAAAATGTACTATGATACAAAATATTCGCCCACTAAAAATTTAAAACCCCTTAATTTTGCCAAAGGGCGAACATTCGCCCCTAAAATTATCCTTGGTACAGTATATAGATCATGAAGTCTTGAATGGCTTTCACCAGTGCATAGGCCTGTTTTTCCATGATTTTGTAATTCAGAGGTGCATCTCTAAGTGCTTTACTGAAAAAGGCTATGGGTTTTTCAGATCCTTGATCATCTTTTTGAAGTAAAACAACTTCTATGGTGTGTTCTGATGCAAATGAGAAAATTATGATTTCTCTGTCAAATTTTGGACTTGTGAGGACTAGTGTTTTGGTTAAAGCCAATTTAATTTCTTCAAACGCTTGTTTGGCTTCCACTGTCCATTTAACCTTTGAATATTGTTTGAACATGTTGTTCAGCAATCTGATTAATTCAGCCAAATTCGATATGAATCTTCTCAAAAAGTTAATCTTCCCTAAGAAAGCTTGTAACTCTTTGACATTTCTGGGGTGGGGTATTTGCAGAATGACTTCTATTCTAGTAGGATCAATTCTGATGCCATCTTTGGAGATGATATGGCCTAAGAGTTTGCCTTCTTCTAGACCAAACAAGGATTTTTTAGGATTTAATGAAATACCATATTTTCTGCATTTTAAAAACACTTGTCTCAAATGATCTAAATGTTGCTGATCTGATCTAGAAAATACAATGAGGTCATCTAGATATACAACTAGAAAATCGTGAATTTCTTTTGCAGAAGCTATGTCCATGGCTCGTTGAAAGGTTGCCCCTGCATTCTTAAGTCCGAAAGGCATTTTAACATATTTGAATGTACCCCATGGTGTTGTAAATGCAGTTTTTTCTTGGTCTTCAGGATGAACTAGAATCTGATTAAAACTTGAAAACCCATCCAAAAGTGAAATCCTAGAAGCACCTACTACCCTTTGTAAAATATGATCCATTTTGGGTAAAGGGTAATTGTCCTTCAAAGAAACCTTGTTTAAATTTCTTAAGTCAACACATAATCTGATTTCCCCTGTTTTCTTCCTGGTAGGCACTAAATTAGACACCCATTCTGAAAATCTGATTGACGCAATTATCCCTGCATCATGCATTTGTCTGATTTCTTTTTCAATTAAAGGAAGCAGTACAGGGTTGATTCTTCTGAGATTTTGTTTGAATGGTTTCTGATTTTCCTTGAGGGGTATTGTATGTTGAGTTACAGAGGTGTCATAAGATTTCAGATCCTCATAGCTCTAGGCAAAAACATCTTGGAATTCTTTGATCAGTTCAACATACTTTAGCTTTTGATCAAGGGGCAGAGATTTGGACAATTTTATCACTTTTGGATTCTCTGCAGTTCCTATGTTGTAGTCTTCAATGTCTGCTTTTGGAGGTTCCATTTCAGGTTTCTTCGGAATATCATTAAATCAAAGAGATCTTCCAAAGGAGTTAATCCTTTAGGCAAATGATTGTCTTTTAAATTGATAATTTCAGATTCTCCTTCAATAATCTAATCAACATCTGTTTGTTTGTTTGGTGAATTTTGTTGGATGAAGCATTTGATTTGTATTTTCTGCTAAAATGTTTATTTGTATCTGATTGGCTGGATCAAACTCATTAACTGTGTCTTCATTTGCGTTAGTGCTGGAAAATTCCTCTTCTAGAGTTAAAAAGTTGTTGATCTGTTTATCACTGTCAAACACTTGCTAGTTTTTTACATTATTAGGTATGGCTGGCCTGTGTCTAACTTCTGCTGTGAATTGATGATTTGGTTCAAATGGCAATTTATAGGTGCTGGTAAAAATTGCTAGGCTATGAGCTTGTAAGTTGTGTTTTCTTGGAATTTTGGCAAGCTGAGTTTCCAAAAATGTGTTGAGGATTTCTATGGTTGTTCCTCTATATTTTCTCAATCTGGGATCATTTATCAAGAACTTCCCTTTTATCTGTTGAATGATTAAATCAGAATCTCCTAGGACTGACACTCTAGTTGCTCCTAATTTATTGATTAGTTTCAGACCTAGCAGCAGAGCTTCATATTCAGCCATATTATTAGTGCACCTGAAGTTTAACATGTAGGCATGACCTTCAGCATGTTTGTTTTCAAGGTTGTGCACCAAGACCCCTGCCCCTGCTCCTAATTTGTTCACTGAACCATCAAATTCTAAGTACCAGTTAATTTCATGTTTATGATTAGCATCTGGAGTTTCAGGGATCTGTTTGGCATGGAGATTTGGTTTTTCAGACTGTTTTGGTTTATCCGATGTTTCATGATTTTCAGCAATTCCTTGGATTCAGACACTAGACTTTTCATTTGCTGTTTCTTGTGTTTCATCTGCCAGAACTTTTATTTCATGTGGGGGACCAATTTCAGCATTGTATAGGATAAAAGAATCCATATCTGAATGTACTTAGTAGATAGGGAAATTTTGAGGTTTCTCTTGACTACTTACTACATACTTCATTAAGGTTTCTCTGTATAGTCTCTTTGGTTGACCAAACACTGAAATAGTAGCATAAGACATGTCTAACTCTAGAGATCCTTGAAGCTTTGCACCCCATGATCTAGACAATAACATACCATACTTCGGTGGAATATCAGCTACTACTATGTCCATTAAGATGGTTTTGGCAGGATATTGGACTAGTGACACACACAAATCTTTGATTAAACCCAAACATTTGATCTGACTTGAATCAAAAGAGAAGAGATCTTTATATGGCCTAGTGATGTCAAGGTCAAGTTTTTCCATTACAGATTTAGGCATTAAGTTATGGGAAGCACCCGAATCAAACATGGCATTATGGAGTATCTTATCATGTATTTTTAAAGCCACATAGAATGGAGGAATTTGTCCTTCTATTGTTTTTCCATTTGCTTCAGGGCCAAATATCAATTCAGGCTGGTCATCAAAAACATTTACTGAATCTTCGCTCACAGAAATTTTGAGTGATCTGCTGATTTGACTTCTGTAGACATCATGTTTAGCTAATTCTAATAAAGGAACAACTATCTTTAGTTTGCCTACTTCTGTCTCAAGATTAAAAGGTTTTTTGATCTGAATCTTTGTATTTTGAACAACTGAATTTTCTGCGTTTTTCTCTTCTTCAGGTGTGGGATTATGTGCTGAAATGTTTTCCAAATCATGTTATAGAGGTTGTTCCTTTTTTTCTTCAGAAGGAATAGCAGTGGAAGATTGTTTGTTAGGTGGCTGATTGTCTGATATATCTTCAACAATTGGATTATCAGGGTTAGGATTTGTTTTAGAAAGAATATGTACAGGAGGGGACTGATCTTACCTTTGTTAGGCTGTTTGGTATCTTTCTGTTTGTTGATTTCAAGGACATCTATTCTTCTGCTCCTTAGACTATATTGTTTGTGGACTTCATAAATGGATGTATCATATCCCTCCCTAAAGTCAAATGATTCACCTGACTGAGTTTGGAATTGTTCAAGAATGTTAGCTTCTTGATCCTCTTGGGTCAAGAAAACTTGTTGTTCATTGTTGAGTCCCATCAGATTAATTTGAGTGTCTTCTATTGGTACATCAGATGTTGAGGCTTCAACATAATTTTCTTGAAATGGGGGCCTAATATTTTGGTCAAGCCCTCTCTTTCTAGTTTTAGGAATTTGGTTCTTCCTGAAATTTGAATTTCTCCCAGTATTACTTGGTTGACCATCCCACGGGGATTTTCTCTCAATTTTTTCTACTCTATCTCCAAGTCTGTGCATTCCATTAATGATAACATCCAATTTTTGTTCAAAGGGAGAAGGTTCTTCTTTGAAAGGCATCCTCCTCTCAGCTCTGACCCTAGATCGTTTAGATATCAGGTTGGCCTCAACGCTGACAGCTATACTCTGCATTTCTTCTAGGTTTTGAGAAGCTCTTTCCCTAAGTTGGTATGCCATATCAGAGTCAAATGCATCAGGGAATTTGATCAAGGCCAAATTTGGAGGAGGTCTGAGATTTTGAGGAATAGCATTGTAGATATTATTGAATCTGGTACAGTAATCTTGGACAGTTTCTTGTGTGCCTCTTCTTAGGTTCTCATACTCTGATAGAATGTGCAGAGGATCTTTCTTCTTTTCCCATCTGTTCAAGAAGGTCTAATAAAGAGCTTGTGGGTCATTGATACTGTTTGCAGGGAGGGCTCTAAACCAGGTTCTAACATCTCTAGTTAAACTTTGAACAAATACTTTCATTCTGACATCATCATCATCAATCTCATAGTTCTCAAAATAGTCAGTCATTTTCTTGGTATGTTGTTGAGCTGTGTAAGTGCTAGTACAGTCAAAATAAGTGATTTTACTTTGATAGTCTTGAGGCATAGCTCCTAGATTTGCAGGTAAGTTTAGGGGAGTATATCGGTTTGCCATAGTTGCAGAAACAGGTGTGAAAACTGAAAGAGTAGGGATAACAGTAGGAATGTATGTTGAATATGGAGGATTGGAAAAGGTAGCTTAAGGTGCTGATGGGGAACTTGGAGAACCTGCAACAATGATAGAAAGGTTTGGTGTTTTTTCAGAGGTAAGCTTAGATTGAATGGAGTTCTACAAATGTCTGTCAAGGTGTGAATTAGCAGAATTTTCTTGGCTCTCTTGGCTTCTAAGGATTCTAGGAATCAGATTAGGATTTTCAAACACAGGTGGAGGATTAGGATCAGGATTTGATCTGGTGTAATGAATATTTTCCGAAGCCAGTTTCTAGGTGTTTTTGGTTTTTTCTTAGAATAGTTTTTGACAATACAACTTTTAATAGTCTCTTCTAGGAAGTTTTAGATATGGGAGTTTTGAACTTTCCTAAATATTTATTTGAAAGAGAAATTGATCAAGTATTTGAAACCAATTGTTCAAAACATAAACTAGATCAGAGATAGACTGAAGCAACATTTATTTACTTCTGTAATTGCAAAGCAAAAGCAGTTTCAAAGGCTACCTGGCTAACTTCAGGCTCCATCTGTAGCTTATGAAATAAACAACAATAACAAACAATTATTTAGATCCCCAGCAGAGTCGCCAATGATGTTATCACTCAGGTTGTTCCTAAAAGTTGTAAGAAAGGGAATACAACCAAGGTAACCATAGACCAATCTTTTAGATACAGATTCTAGCCAATCTGCATCTAGAGAGGGCTCTCTCTTTATGATTTAGCTTTGTTTTTATAGGTTTTAGGCTAGTTATGAAGTACAAGGGTTTTGTTTTGAGTTTGGGTGGTGAAATTCAATAGAACAGAAAAGTAAAACTCAAGAGTTCAGTCCATTGGGCATGATGGAGTCAAAAGAAACAAGCTTCTTGGATTCGGTTTCTAACAAAGGATGGCATCACAGGGCAAGGTAGTCAAACATGGAACAATTTAAAGGCTGGAATCAGATGGAATGGACTCAAATGGATGAAGGGAAGTTAAGAATCCTTCAACATATTGAAAGAGGGAAAATGGATGCTTACTATTAAGGAGCAGTTAAGGATTCCTTAGCAAATAATCAAGATGAGAGAATCAGGAAACATGAGAAATTAAGAATTCATTGTTTTATGCTAATTCTGAAGAAAAACACAGAGAATAATAAAGACTGAAAACAGAGTACAGTCAAGCAAATTCTGAATTAACCTTTTGCTTTATCATTCAGATTTATGAAACAAAGATGATATAACAGACAAGAAACTGTACAACACAAGGTAGAAAGTACTCATTGATCCATGGGTTGATTCAGGAATTCTGTGACAAGTCCTCTGCATCAATTCTTCTTCCAGTAGGCCAGACAAGAGTTTGATTCCAACAAATCTTTATTCCAAAGTTCAATATTACAACAGAGTCTCAGAAATCTACACATACCCAACCCCTTCAAAACTCTGGTGAAGGGGTTATTTATACAACAAAATATGTACAACAGGTATCTCATCAAAGCTGTGAGATGATATCTAAGTTTAACCTAAAATAATTTACAAGAGAAGATAGAAACGACTTGAGAAAGATAATTGATGTTTTGCTAGAGGCAGGCCTTTAGGGTTCGGCTTGCAGCTGTCCTATAGTAGCTCTTGCGCCGATTGTTTCTATTAACTGTTCTTTAACTTCTGATCTGCTTCTCTTAGTCGGCTCCGACATTCATTAATTCTGATTTGATTTGCCTTTAATTCTGCACTGATACACTTTGACTTGTGATCTGATACACTTTAATGCTTGAATTGATACTCTTTATCGTTGATCTGACCCCCGTTCACCGCTTTTCTGGCAGAAACAAGACTGCAACATGTCTTCTCACCGCCTTTCCTCTGCAATTCATGTTTCTGAAGGTTTCCACTGGCCGAAGTAACAAAATATCCATGTTTCTCTCTTCTGCGAGCTTGGGAATCACTCTTTTTTATTTCAACTGTGTTTAACGAGGAGGGAACTGTACTGTGCAGGTTGAATGGTTGGTCGCAGAGTTGGCGCTGGAGCTTTTCTGGTCGGGAGGCGATCGAAACTGATCTGAGTTGGTTTTAAGCTTAGAGCGCGCGGGGTGCTGTTTTGCAAAAAACATAACAAAATGACCCTTTTTCCCTTTTTATTGAACAAAAATGATTTTGGCGGGAAAATTTGATTTGAAGGACAAATGACGTCAGCATGACGTTAACGGGGGGTACAGAACAAATGATGTGGCGGTGACGTCAGAAAAGGACAGATGATGTCAGCAGGGGGGAGGGTGGTAAGTGGTTTTCCCCACACCGTCTTTGGGCTTGGGCGGTTTCGGATGGAGGGGTAGTAAACACGCCGGGAGAGTGATGCGTGGCAAAGGTATGGCGCCAAAACTACCGTTTCCCCGTGGTTTAACATTCGACAACAAGGGGGTTTGCGAAATGGTTAAGGACCGTTGGATGTGGAGGTCCAGATCAGACGATGGGCGCTCATGGAAAGCGGCGGAGCTTTAAGGCGCGGGATCGACACAATGAATTAAAGTTTTTTATGCATCGGGGCTATTACAATTGGTTCGCGAGGTTTGGTTAGGTTATTAATTAACCAAAGGTTAATTAATCCCGAGGTTTTTGCGTGGGGAGGATTCTTAATGGGCTTTGAATAAACCGTTAATTCCCGATTTGTACAGTGTTATGGTTTAGTTAATGGGGGCGGGGTATATACAATAGCGGGGTTTTTTAATATAGTTATATAAAATACGGGATGGGAATGAATTATATGGGATTTAAATAATAAAAGTTAATTTGTTAATATGAAAAATGATTTAAAAATGAGCGCTAAGTTAAAAACTTTAGGCTTAGGGTAAAAAAAGGGGTTTATGTGATATTTGTACAAATTTCCTAAGTAAAATGGGATTTCTACTTAGGCAATGATGAAATGGAATGAGATGGATGGAAGGAGTTGTTTGGTGATATTTAAGCAGATCTTAACATCTTTTGGGGAGTTAGTGAATGGTTGGGGAGAAGTGTGAAGGGGAGTTAGTCATGAAATCTGCCTCGCTTAAGCTACTCCAAGAGTAATGTCTCCATAGTACTTTGTGATAGAAGTGTAAGTTAACACATTTTTAGGGACAAAACCTATCACAAGTCTCTTTCTGCAACAACCATCTACCTACCCTGCCTACTTTTCCTAACATTTTTTCCTTCTTTCACTTGGGTGCACTTGGACTAGGAAACCCTTTCAACTTTTCTTTTCTTTTGCATGGCAAGCCTACCTAAGTCTGCACTTATTTCTTCCAAGGGCTCATATTAAACTGTTGAGCTCCTTTGCTTCTCTACCTATCTACTTATCTGCCAAGATTAAATAGTTTGGACAGACTTTATTCTCTATCTCTAAAACAGGAAATTCAAACATGAACTGGCCAAGATTAAGTTGTTTGTCCATTCATCAATTGTGGCAAAAAGTTTCAACAAGTTGTACATGATGCTTTATTTTGCAAAAATGCAAAAGTAGTGGCTTTTTGGACTTGCACACTTTCCTGGTCTTTTTTATTTGGGGTTCATTTCTTTTCATTTTTTTCTTTTGACCATTTATTTTTTTTCACCCTTTGATTTTTCTTTTAGGGTATACCCTCTTTACATTTTTTAATTTTTTTGATTTTTTGATAATATGGAAACCTTTACAGCAAGGAAAGGTATGAACATATTACAGAGCTCAACCAGTCAATCATGAAATATGACACCTATAACTATAGGAGTATAATAGAACCCTTATGTCATAAATACCTTAATTAGTCCTAGCAAGAACCATTTATTGATTGATGACCCCCTACTTAGTATACATCATCTTGACGAGTTACTTCTAGAAAATGTCATTAAAGAGATTATATTCGTGCCAATGTGTTGAAAACATATTTACTGTTGGTAAGCATATTCTAAAAAATGTTTATATACTAGATTCTAAGTAATCACTTTCACTCGATTGAAAGTTTGACGTCCTTCTACAACATTAAAATATAACTAGTTTATGTGTGGGTAGACTTTATATTGTCATAGATTAACATACTTAATGAGAAATTATGATGATATGAGTACACCATCTTACCTTCATTATCATACATCATCCCTTTGCGATATAATAAATAAGATATCACACATATAATCGAGAGATGTAGACACCTCTCCTAGGGTTATGGACACTCGTTGGCAGTGGAGTAATGCATGTGGTATTAGGGTAAGACCTAGTGCATAAACATCCTTATTTAACACTAATTTATGTGATTGTATCTTCACATTATCCAAGAAGGGAATGTAGGTATCTTCGTCAGAGCTATGAATGCCCACTAGTAGTGGAGTAAGGCCTGTGACGTCCGAGTGGCTACACCATGGGTTATGGATGCTCTTTGGCAATATAGAAACACCAAGAATACAAACTTGAGGGTGCTCATATGAATCTTTACTTTACGTTCTCGGTTATTATATGTCTCTCTTAGAATTAATTA